>LDDX01000087.1:0-22384 GCA_012184315.1 Arthrobotrys entomopaga
TATATATATATATATATATATTTAATTTATTCGAGGATGAAACGAGTAGAAAAATGCTGGGGAGAACCGGGAAGGATATGTGTAACTTCGGGTAAAAGATGGCAAAAGAAAGATCTAGCGACGGGGAGGCTTAAAGGAAAAGAAGAAGAAAAGAAAATAGGGCAGGATAGGTGTGCCGACGGAAAGAGAAAACGAAAGGGGACTGGGGAGGTGGAAGATACCGACAGCTCCGTCGAGCGTCAGATTGAGCGGAATAGTGGTGCACGGGGCAGATAGGAAATGCCATGGTTTAAAATTTTGGTTTTTCATTTCGAAAACCAATCTGGTCAAGAAGAGTCGAGTCCAGGCTTGTGCATCGTGGAGTGGGTCTTGTGGCGCGCGCATTATGCGTATAGGCGTTCGCCTTGGAATTTGAAAGAGAAGGGGCATTACGATAACATGCAGCGCATGCTTGACACTGTCACATCGTGTCTGTGTTGCAAATGTGGTAGAAAAAAAAAGGATACGAGCGTGCAGGTCCGCAGTCAGGGTTGCCTCCGATGACGGGGTAAGAGTCGGCCTTGACAGAGTTTTCTGTGCTCAAGGGTTGGATTTCAGGTAGCGAGATGATATTCAGGAATGTTCGAAGGTGTGTTCAGAGAAGATGATCCACTTTGCAGGTCTGTAGGGCAGTAGATGTGACGCCGAGGATCGTGGGATGGTTGGAAGCCTATCGGAAATAAAAAAATCTCTTTCGAGTGTAGTCCGGGCTCTACTCTTTGGAAGTAGTCGGGGCTCGGTGAATGACTCGGGCATTCAATGTCATTCACCGGCAAAGCTAACTCAATGCGAAATGTAGGTAGGATTGGCATCTCGAAACGAGAAGAATGCTTCGTTGTTGAACAGCAACATCCTTCCACAGAATTTGCAGGAGATGGCCATCGATGCATCCAACGGAGAGATTCTCAGTGCGTCAGATGACGAATTCCAGACGGAATAACAGATGTTTCCTTCCAGAGAGAGAAAAGAGAGATACAAGCGAAAGACTGGGATGAAAATCGAGTATGGAAAAATACATACACATTTTCCGTTCCTTCCCATTTGTCCACCGTAAAGACATGTATCTCCAATGTTGGAGAACTGTCGTCTGCCACCGTCTCTAAAAGAAGGGCTCCACGTTGAATCATATCGGGTTCTCTGACGAGGAGACCTGATTCTTCGTGGAGTTCACGAATAGCCGCAGCAACAATGCTTTCGCCCTGCTCTACTTTTCCGCCAAAGCCATTGTCTAAATCTCGGTCGTAAATTGAAAGCGGGCGTCTCCCTTCCTCTTCTCCTCGTGACGGTAGGTGATTATTTGGACTGTAGATAGCCTTTCTATGAAGGCTGACGGCATTTTGCCGACTAGCTCCTCTCAGATTACCAAAGCAAATTGACGTACAGATTTACTCAGGTGATAGCTTTAAGACAGCATGGGTATACGATATATCATCTTGGTTTAGGAAGGGGAAGGGGGGGGTTTTCCGGGTAGGAGAATTTCTGACTCCATTCCTTCCCTTCGTCCATTTGAGATAATCGAATACGTTTCCCAGAATCACGAAACGAGGAGAAGGGGAACGGAAACCAACTCGCTGTAAACGGTTAGCTAATGATATCAATGCCAATTTTATAAGAACAAAAAGGAAATTCTCTATTTTTTTTTTTTTTTTCAATATTATCCCTAAAAAAGGTATACTGTGAGGTATATTGCATAGAGACAAATACAAACTGGTCAGGATTCGGTGGATCTGAAACGTACACTTTCCTTGTCCAAAGCCCCGGAGCTTATAGCCTAGTAATACACGATCTCTCTGAAGATCTATAGGAATCACGAGGGTGTATTGCTTATGGGTTTTCAGCTTAGGCGGTAATAATATTGCATCTGTGGTTGCCATGATGTATGTATGCTCTTTGCCTGTTATCGACCAAACGAGCCCGGAGATCATGCAACTGGCGTACGCTCTGGAATGGCTTCCAAATGCAACTACGGGTCTAATTTATGTGCGTAGGTACGTTCTCGATCGAGCGAAGCTAGCTGGATGATTGGGGGAGTTTCGAACCCGGTAGGCGCAGAATGACGAGATTACGCCACCCCTCCCTCGTATTCTGGTTTGGACCTTTGGCGATGAGATTGATTGCGAAATGTGCCTCGCCTGATAAAATTGTATGCGACAAGACCTTTGTCGATGGAGAAGGGGGATGGATGTAAGTTTGCGAGGTGAGGTTGGTTAATTGGGTTTGGGGTGTGTGGAGTTGTGGAACTGGACGCGTGGGAAAAAGCAAACAGGAAGCCAACCAGTGGTTGGAAAATTGGGGGGCTTTCGGAACATTGCAATCTGCTCCGAACCGTTAATCAAAAAAGAACGACAGGCGGCGACACTAAAAGAGAGACCGAGCATTTACATCATACATGTATGTGTATGTACGTCCCAGAGCTAAAGGAACCTCGGTTGATCCTTATAGTATAGATTGTGAAATGCGGTTCCAGAGACGACGACTCATCGCGATTAATCATGTCGGCGGAGAAGCGGGCGTTAACTCCACACGATTTTCACTGGGTTTCTATATTCAGCATGCGCACTACCACCAAACCACGTATTGACTGACCGTCAGAACTTCACCGGCATTCGACTCAAGCAGCGGGGTCTGGGCTGCGAGCTGCGACCAGAGTGGCCCTTGTCCCATCTCCCAGCATCGTAAGCCCGTCTTGGCCTTGGCTTTGTAGAGGCATCGTCAGATGAAGACGCCTCCTCGTATCGTAATCGAAGGAGTTTATCAGCGATAACTCGGTGCGCCCTTTTTTTTATTTTTATTTTTTTCTATTCATCCGAAGTCTTCGCGGGCTCGCTCACATTTTTGTTTTTTCACTGCACAGTTTGGGCGGAATTCGGCTCCTCGGGGGCAAAGAGCTTTAGCTCCGCTCTGGTAAGCTTTGGGGCAGTCCAAGGTGCCCTTCGGTTGGCTAGCGCTGCGAGGTTTTGGGGGAACTATGTGCGTGGGTCAGACCACCCCCCAAAGCCGATTCTGGAGACGCCAGGAGTCAAACCCCATCCGCAACCTCCGCATCTGTGGTGGGGAAATAAGGTCTCAGAGCCTCTAGCTGCAGAAGCTGAAAAACAAATGGCAATGGATACTTTTAATACACGACCTCCTCCTCGTGTTTGTTGAGCAGAGTGCCAAAAACAGAAGAGCACGTTGAGGCCGGGAGGGTCAGTTAAAGTACATATGCACAAAATATCACCCCTCTATCCACTGCGCAAGTGCGACGTCCCGTGGGTTTGACGCCGTAAATAGGGCTATATCGACAGATACAATATGGGAGACGAGCTTTGGTAGACCAAATAGCCAAAAAGGACCCTCCGAGGAGTGGTACCAGGGTTCCGGTAGTCAGCAAGCCACAAACATTTATTATATAGAGTGTTCCCCAATTGCAAAGTGCGAAAGCAATATTAGCTTGTCTTAAATGTCCTTGGTCACCGAGGTGGTCCCCACCCCGCTATGGCCAGGTCGCGTACCGCCTTGAATACAGGCTATATCGTGTTGACCGGTCCGACAATGCGTATTTTAAAAGCGACGCCCCTGTTAATCTGAAAATCGTTCAGCTGTCTTCTTCTGGTCAGAATTGACCAAGTTATTGATGAAGCATTGAAGCCATCGTCGACAAGGCGTGTAAGCCCCCAAGCAAGCCCTTTGCGCAGGTACGGGAACTCATATGCGACAGTCTAATTTGCCTTCTCGTCTACCAACCCAGATTGAGAGAGATTGCATTTATATATACCAAACATGCTGCGGTACAAGACCTAACCCAAGGCGCCGATTCAAGCAAGCCCCCATCCAGCTCGATCAAATGTGTCTCTCGGGTCCCGGATTAAGAGATACATGACATTTCGAAATTTCGTCAAAGTGGAGCTCTCCAAGGGAGGGGAAAATTGAAAACCACAGGAAAAAAGAAGAAAAAAGAAGCTTATCCATTATCTGTAGATCTGTAGACCCAGACAGCAATTAATTCTTGTCTTTGAACCAAAACTTATGTCCCGAACGTAATAATAATGAGCATCACGCTATTAATATATCAGATCAAGAAACCATCGCATCATGAAGACCTTACCAGGTTCACGTGCGGCGCAAATGTTTTGTGTTCCGGTGCTTCCAGATTAAACATCCTCTCGCCAAGGACGGGGAAAGGATATGGGGCGTCGGGGTTTTGAAAATGAGAAAACAGGTGAACAATCAATCAATCAAATAATAATATGATAATAATATGAAAATAATATGAAAATAATATGGAAACAATTTAATGGCCCATCAAACAAGGGCCGCGAAACATGCATTTTCGCTCGAGCGAAAGAGCCACCGCCCCAGAGCAAGTAACTCAAGCCGGAATACGGGGTTGATGTCTCTGCGCGGCATCCAACCCGCAGCGAACTCCGATCATCCAGAATAGCAGCATCCTTAGCTTGTATTATTGGATAATGACAGCCGGGTGCCATTATTCTGACAGTGCTCTAGCCACAAAGCAAAGGCCTGCCAGCCAGCCAGCCAGCCAGGAAGTCAGAACGGGGAAGGGAAAGGGAAAGGAAAGGGAAAAAAAAAGTAAACGGTCGTCTGAACCATCACCGCATCATCAGAACACACCCTCTCTCTCTCTCTCCAGCTCTTCCCTTTTGCGCATCTGTCGCTGGCTATATCCCGTCGAAGTCCCGTCCGTTTTCCTGGATAACCGCCGTGCACTGACCCGGTCTCGATGAACGGTGTATCGTCAGGTTCAAGCGATCCAGTCTCGTTAGACTGAACAACCCCCCAGAAAAAAAAAAGAGCTGCCGTCGCAAAATTCATCCATTTACAGCGTCCGTCATATTCACTCACTGACGGGCTACGGATGCTCACATTCTACCTTTTCTGCTAGGTTGCGCATCGTAGGATCAACTAGGGCACCTGGTCCAAGTCGACAAGCAGATTTTTAAAAAGAATATTCCGCTGAGTGGTAAATTTCCATCGTCTACAAAACAGCGATAGGCCTATATTCGATTTTGATCCGACGAACCCTCAGGGAAGCCCGGTCAACTTTGGTTCCTGGTTTATTTTTTTATTCTTTTTTTATTTTATTTTTATTTTATTTTTTTTAAACAAAAGCACTTGTTTTTAGATGTTTTCCACGATAGGCAGAATTTAAAGGGCCCTTCTTCGATCATCGAGATTTCACCGATCCATCCGTGCCACAACATATTAGGGAAACTGAGCGCCATTTTCTTTTCCTGAGGGGCGAGAAGGGGAAAAAAACAAAAAAACAAAAAGACGAGGAAAAGAGCCGTAACTCCACTCCTATATTAACATCTCCCCGGTCTCCAGATTGTGGAGCAAGCTGGGCAGCAGACGGAGTGGAGTCTAACAACCTCGTTTTTTTTTTTTTTTTTTTTTCTTTGGTCCATCGGACAAGTCTTTAATCCAAGGAACGAGGTACTCCGTCGTGACCCAAGTGACTTGCAGGCGAACACACCTTCTGTTACAGAGAGGACCAGGTTTGAAGTAAGTAGCAAGAAATTGAACGCAAAGCGGAAGCACGTACCACCTCCAAGTACTGTTACAGAACCGTACCACTTGAAGGAGAGACCTGGTGCTGGCGCTATGTAATCAATTTTTTTTTGTTGCTTTGCTGCTCCAACTTGGCAAATCCGTTAAAAAGGACGAGACACAGCCTATCTGCAAACAAAAGGCCTCTTCTCAAGATCTTATAACTCTTTTTTGGGATCTCTCTCTGCTACTTTGACATATTGATCCGCTTACCTTTTCCCTTTTTGTTTGATTCATCGTTGTTTTCTTCCCTTTTCCCATTAGACTCTTTCTTTCTTTTTTGTTTTTATTTCCCTTTTTGTTTCTTCGACCTGGGTTCATCTGTGAAGCTCTTTTGATGAATCGTCAAAAATGAGCCGCTCATTCCTCCAGATTATTTGAAACTTCGACAAAGCAAAACTTTTACTTTTTGCAGGATCGATATCACGATCGTTCGATTTTTATATGTAAGCTGACGTCGTTGTTGTCGCTGAAATTTGGTTTGTCGAAAACAAAAAATCCATAACTAGAACTTCGAACACGGAAAGAAGGGACCGATCAGAAGGAGGAGGAGGAGGACGGGAAGGCAAAAAATCAGGTCAACTTGGTTAACCTCGTCCGCGTTTGGTTGGGCGGATGGTATCGCTCCGTCGTGGTACTGTCGGCCTGATATAAATCCCATTGGGAGCCCAAGGACCCACCTCGCTGAACCCACGCGACTGAGACATCTACCTTTCCTTTATTAATTTTTGGAAGATATTCGAATATACCAGAGGGCAAATTATTTTCTTCTTATAAACATATCGACTGGAAGAGGGGGGGAAACAATCTTTCAAATTTTTTATTTTTATTTTTATTTTTATTTTTTTTCCCTTTGGAAAAAGAATCGAAATCGACGTCCGCGTCCTTGCAGCTTTGGGGGTAAATTCAGCTGGTGGTATCGAAAAGGTCCTGCTCATGATCAACACAAGGTCAACACAAAAATCGTCGGTGTTACTATGCCTACTCGAAAGGATCCCTTGTCAGCTGTGCCGGCGACCCCGACACGGCAAAGTTCAGATCCTCCTGGAACCGTGAACCCGTCGCCGGAGAGGAAGGGATCGTTATCCAGCAATGGCACATCGAACTCTGCCCCTCCGACGCCCACTATCAAGCAGCAGTCCCACATCTGTCAGTCATGTGGACGCGGATTTTCAAGGGCAGAGCATCTCGACAGGCATCTGGCGACACATTTGCCACCCTCTGAAGCAAAAACTTATATATGTACCCTGTGTACGAAGGGGTTCACCAGAAAGGATGTCCTCAGTCGGCATATAAAGGCTGTTCATCAGACGAAGAAAGTGGAAGTGAAGAAATCGAGAAGAAGAAGTTGCATAAGATGTGCAGGATTTAAGATCAAGTGTTCCAGTGGCGCATCCAAAGGTCGAACAGTCGTCGCTCCATGCGATGCTTGTGCGAGACGAGGCCACGAGTGTGTCTTCGACGCGGACTCTGACCTGATAGTGATTCGTCGGGAATCTTTGAACGATCCTACAGAGGCGGACATCAATGACGAGGACGACGACGATATCGACGATGATGACGACGACATAAACGCTATGGACCTTATGGAAACAATGGAGACTAGCGACTCTATGGAATCTACAACTCAGCAACCTAAGCTCGGTGAAGGCGAAACCAGGGAGCCGTCCCTGAAACGAAGAAGAACGATAGATGAAGGTCAACCTTCTGCCTTCCCAGTGGACCATCGAAGTATCAAGTCAATAGACTCCGGAATCGGCAGTTCTAGTGGTAGGTCATCCTCGCTCGGCTCTGCTGCTCAGATATTCTCAAAGCAGGAATCGAATTTTGGTCAGTATTAATTGAGCATCTGAAGCTATCGACTTTCTTTACTTATATTTTTCCTTTCTTAGCGGGTTCAACTTACCCTCATTATAATCCAAACTTGCCTGGATTCGGTGGACCGCCGCCAGTTAATTATGGACATTACTTCACGCCAGGTCGTGGGAGCAGTAGCAGTACTTCCCTTTCTTCTTCACCGTCATTCACTTCATTCCCACATGCTCAACTTCCTCGGGGTTATGTCGAAAGAGACACTCGCAAGAGTTCTGGATGGCCTGGTTTATCGCCAGACGAATACATGGCGGCAGATGCTCTCAACGGAATGCTCCCAGGAACCCGCTCTCATGACTCGTTTAGTTATTTTGATTCGATGAAGAAAAGCCTTGGAAGCAGTTCCTCTAGCCGTTTTGGAACTCGGGAACCTGCTATGCTCAGTAGCTTACAGTTGTTCCATAAACTCGAGGATCCGGCGGAAAACTATCTTTTCGATCCTAGTATATTTGAGTTTGATTTCCTTCGAGAAGATTTCTCTCTACATACTATACCAGAAGAGTCTCCCTACCACAGGTCTGAGAAGGCCTCGCAAGCTTACCTCAACCCATCTTTGTTGAACATTCCGAAGAGCCCATCGCTGAATACCTCGTTTTCCACCTCTAATTGGGCCTCGAAGTCTAGTAATCACTCACCGCAAGACCAAAGTCCCAGCGGCATCGAGGGGCCACGCTACCAAGCAGAGATTCGACTCCCGCATGTTAGCTCCGCTCCTGCATACCTTACCGAAGATTCTTTACCATGGGATTGGCAGTCTTCTGGCCATCGTGAACCAAGAATAGTCTTACCGCCTCTCCGAGAGTTACTGCAAGCACCCCAGGGATACCATGGTAGACAAGCTTCGTTACAACGTAGCCATGAGATGGCCAGGGACCGTCAATTAATGAAAGAAACGGCAGTATCGGATCAAGTTAGAAAGGACATGCTCACGATATTAAAAGCGCCTTATGAAAGGCTGCCCCATAATAACGTAGACCTGAGGGACGAGAAATTTCCCACCAATGAGGTGTTGAATGAGTTCATCCAGCTGTACCTCAAGCACTACCACAGTGTGCTGCCAATGCTCCACATCCCGACATTTTCACCCGATGCCTGCCCTAACTTCCTCCTGATAACGATCGCTACGATCGGTGCGAGATACCATACATCGGAACATGCTATCGAGTTTGCAGACAATCTCAACGCTCTTTGTCTAAAAGCGCTTAACTGGCTGGTATGCTAGACCCCACAATTAACGTTTGTGCTTTCGCGTATTAACATTTCTTTACTAGGGCGAATACAATGAAGACTATAAGCGTTCGGCCTCGTACCTAATGGCCTTCTGCCTTCAGAACGTTTACGCTCTGGGGGCCGGTAACAAGCGACTTTTCGAGATGACTGATGCAACTCGATCATACATGATCACTGCATGCCGTAATCTCGGTCTCTTCACCCCTCACAATAGTAGATCATCACGTCCTCGTCAGAAGGGTCCTTCTGAAGATCCATTCCTTCCTCCTAACGATGTCAACGACCCGGAGAAGGTCCAACAACATTGGTTACACTGGAAAGAAGAAGAATCCAAGAAGCGACTCGCGTGGTGTGTCTTTGAGGTTGATTATGCTGTCAGCGCGCTTACCAACAGAAGAGGAAATATCGCACTGACTGACCTTTGCTTGCCTTTACCTGTACGTATGCACTATAAAGAGAACAAATACGACACCTTTGCTAACCGTCATATGACCGCAGTGTGAAGAAATTCTATGGGAAGCGCCAGACGCTCAAACCTGGGCTGCGCTATACCCGAGGCACAAGTCCGTCCCGCCACGGGGAATGCCATTCTATCTCATTTTGAGAGATATTATGAACGGTCATCAAGATCAGTTGAATCTCTCAAGCTGGGGACGGAGACTGTGTGCCGAAGGCATCAATCGCAGTAAGTATCAACTATGTCAAAAATTACAGCAATTCAGTCCTCCGCTGACTCCTATTCAGTGATCTGGGATATCAGAGAGCTCGAAATCAGCCCATTAGGGCGTGTCGTGCAACTACCGATCTTGTCCGTTGGATTGAAACCTGCAAAGGACGATCTTTTAAAGGGATTAATGACTTTGCTAAATGTCACTACCAATGAAGACGTGAAGTCGGTCGATGCAAGGTTCGTCAACTCCATATACCTACCTACCAATTAAACCCCCAATAGCTAATTAAACTTTCAGTATCACCACAATTGGCGTGCACTATGCCCATCTCTACGCCACCAGAGACGTGGTAGATCTAGCAATCAGCCTCGCAAAGCATTCTTCCACTGGCAAGTTTGTGGAGAGGATCGATCGGATCAACCGGATCAAGAATATCTTCACTTCGGACATGGTCAATGCACGGGAACTCGCTTGGGTAAGTTGAGAGAATCCCTGTCGTCTCCCGCATGTTCCGGAGTTTTTAACAATGCTAATTGTCTATTTGCGCTATTTAAGCATGCCGGTCAAATTCTTGCTGCAGGCCGGCGATATAAGCTTCACACCAGTGGTGATTGCCTCCGCATTTTCATTGCTGGGGTCTACCTCCACGCCTTTGCTAAATATTTCCCGACTACGCACTACCTTTCTGCCGTCACCGAGGAGCATTCCGCTGCTCCTCCAGATGATGCTGTCAAGCTAGACAGTATACTATCTTCTTCATATAATGATTCCATAACTTACTGGATCAAACAAGGTGGGAAAGCAAGACTTGAGCACATCGGAGACCTCCATTCTATCGAAGGAGCCAGGGAGGTGCTCAGACTTGTCGAATCACTCCTTCAACGGATGAAAATTTGGGGTATCTCTGAAAAGTTCCTCAAGGTTGTCCAAGAAATTTTGCATGAGGATTAAACCGATTTCGAATCTTCTTACCATTCAACCCCCCCTTTCCCTTTCCTTTCCTTTCCTTTGTCTCCTACATCTTGGGTTATCATCTGCTTTGACAATACATTATAATACAAAGTATCAACAAGATCCTTGAGTTCATTCAATGGGCAAGATATCCATGTTGCCCGCCAAATATATATCCACATTACCCATGATGCTCTCGGATTTCCCCATTCCATTTTCAACATTCCCTTCCCCCGGATCTCCTTTGTTTAGATTAGGTAATTAATTCCCTTTGGTGCTCTTTCGAATTATTTTGCATTATACCCATACCCTATACCATGTACGCCTTTTTAGTTTTTCTTTCATTCTCTCTTGTAGATATTTTCTCCTTTTTCACCCAGCCCGTTTGCATTTGCCCTTGAATTATGCACATACAAACACACCTTCGGGGGTCTTCTAAAACCGTTTCTTACGAATCAAAAGGTTTAAAATGGAAAGGGGGGTTCATCATGATGTATAATACTCGCTCCTTCTCCCTACATTCATCCGTGGTTTTTCGCAAGCCTATAGAAACCCTCAAACAATATATTCCCCCTTTCCTTTCCTTTCCTTTCCTCCCGGTTTTTTTTCAAAAATAAAAAAAAAATAAATCTTTTGCATGTATAATTTATTACTCGTCGCCTAGCTTTCTGGCGAATCCCGTGGGTATGAATTATTTCTTGTACATACAAATGTTTGTTTAATATCTCGTAAACTTTCACTTTCATTGGTCGACGTACGTACGTACGTGTAACCCCCCAGTAACACCTATTTATTACCTTCCCTTCTTATTCAAATTCTTACTGGATATGCGTCTTCCCAATGATTTAATTTACCTATGGGAACTCTTCCCACAAACCAGAAGGCCGGGTCCACCGATGTCTTACACCGCATCCCCATCCAAGAATGTCCAATGAATAGAGAGGTTTAAAAAATATATATTATGATACTTCAAATCAGGGCATCGTCTGCGTCCCCGAAGAGAAAGAAAAAAACAGGTTCCAGCAGTGGGGGGTTTGACAAAGATTTGACAAATCCCGCAGCGAGGAAAGCTTTTTCAGAAAGAGCATGAAGAATAGTACTCGCCGGAGTAAAGTAAATTTGCATGATGAGATTTTAATTGCTGCAAGAATTGCAAGCATGCCTCGATGCAGCGGCAGATTGACCACTTTTGGAAGGGTTTGGCTGCATTACCTAGGCATGCTGGATGCTGACTGGCTAAATTATAAATTGTGGGAAGAGGTACTCGATACTTCATCAATGTATACTACCGAAACGCATGCGCAAAAAGACGTACAACCATGTCATGTCCAGCATATATCAGACGTACAGTACAGCACAGCACATCAAATTTGCAAATGCAATGCCCACTACCGGAAGGGCCGGAATGACCCGGGGTGACATCCTAAACATCTTTTTTCCTCATTGCATTGTGAAGTGGAAGTCTTTTGTGATCTACGAGGCTTTTTTCCCTGTTAAGACCCAAACATTCATCCCAAATAACAGGTCTACTGCTTCTATCTCGAACCTGGAAATCAACCTTGCAACTTCGTGATACATATACATGTTGGAAGCTTATGATTCTTTGCTTTTTTTTTTTTTTTTTTTTTTCCTGGAGTTGGTTGGCAACACAGCAGCGTCCTGACCCAATTCCATGGGCCTGTCAGAAACCCAAGCGGGATGGGATGGGATGGATGGATGGCTTAGCCGTCCGCTTTTTTATTCTTGCTCCCGCAAACTATAGAGCTGCTGACTGTCGCCCGCTCCCGTTGCCGATATATTGATTTCTAACGATTTTGTCAGCATCCCTTTTATTTTATTTTATCTTATCATATTTCTTTAACTCGAATTACACGCTCTCATATTTAATATGCAGCCTTTTAAATTTTTTTTTGTGTTGCTTACAGTTGAAAATATAACTTAGGTTGTTGCATTTTTTTTTGGTTTCTAGCACGCATATTCGCGCGAGATAAGAGTCAAAATGAGCGGACTTTCTCTTTGAAAGGATGTATACAAAGTCCGCTTAGGCTTTTATATCAGAGACAAGTTGACGGTTGCAGGGAAGAAATCATACGGATTTCAAAATGCCCAAATCATACCAAATGTGACATGAGGTCCTTCAATTAATTCGCAATTACTTACATACCGTTCCGCTACTTTAGCTTTGACATTAGAGTAAAAAGAACTAGTAGTCGAGAGATAGCGATTCGCATATGCCACCATGATATCGCACTCGCTTTTAAGAGTACGCGGCACGGCTGACAGCCGCTTAACCGGTCTCATATTACTTATCATTTCTTTCATGACATCCTCTACCGTAGCAGATTACGGCGAGGTGATCCGTTCAGACGAGGACGGATTGGATCAAGGGCTTAAAACACGAGTATCCGCGAGAAGAAGCAAGATCATCATAGCTCATTCGATATTTGCAGCATTCGCATGGTTATTTTTCGCACCGCTCGCCATCGTCGTGGCGAGATTCTTCAAAAGTGCCAGGTCAGGGAGAGGGCGGATATGGTTTCGTATTCATTTCCTGTTACAGACTGGAACCGTGATGTTTATGATTATTAGTAAGTTCAAAAGAAATGCTGACGTTATACGTTATCAAACCATTCGTTTGTCATACTCGATAGAGTCTTGGGGGAAATTTTGAAAGATAGGGAAAATTAAGCTAGCAAACCATGACGGGAAACAGCATTCGTTCTAGGTTATTTCGCCGTCGGCCCAGGCAGCAAACATCAATTCAATAACCCGCATTTACAAATCGGAACCGCTGTATTTGCTGCCACCTTAGCACAAGCCCTATTAGGAATCTTCAACCATTTTATCTTTCGCCTGATACGACGTCATTTCCAAAACCCGATCAAGACCCCGTTCCCTAACAAGCTTCATATAATCCTCGGCTGGGCAACCCTGGGGCTCGGGATAGCAAATATACCTATCGGTATGGTACTCTTTGGTACTCACCGTCGGCTGTTGATATTATATGGAGTATATGTCGCTGGTCTTCTGGTTTTGATTTTGGGGTTAGAGGCGGTGAAAGGACGGGACAGGGGTGTTATTGTCGACAAGGAGAAAGAAGACTCTGAGGGGAGAGGGAGGCCACGGGCGAGAAGACACCGGTCTTCTACGGAGAGTATCTTACCGGTAGCCGGTGCGGAACGCGAAGAGATCGTGTATATTCCCGTAGAGGATGATGCGAGCGCGGGAAGTGTGCATACGGCTGCCGAAGTTCCAGTTATGACTGACGAAACTACCACTCATACTCAAGATCAAGAGGTTACTGAAGAAAGTACCGATGCGTGCACGGTTCCTGGCGAAGTCACTGATGAAGCTCAGCCTGAGGTCTCAATATCGCAGGCAGCAGCAGTAATCACCCCGAAGCCAGCAGTAATAAACCATGAGCAAAATACAGAGGAAACCACGACAACGAAACCTAGTGTGGTCAGAGTATAGAGACTTACAGTAGTACTTACTGTAATGAATAAAAAACATGCAAAAAAAAAGATCACTTTTAGGGTTACATTTTTTTTTCTTTACTTAATTTAGTTCGCACTTTTCAACAAGCTTAATATCCAACGCTTTATAGACGCACGGACGTTAATTTCCAATCACATCAGGGTGTCCTGAGTCGTGCCCAATTCTGACTTTCAGATTTTCCTTTTAGCTTTTTTCTTTCAAATTTCCTTTGTGGAATTTGCATGGCTGCATGAGATTGTGTATGTATGTAGTATCGATCGCGATGAAATTGATCACATTGCCATACCATGACATCAACGGCTTAAAACGTGCGGCAAGAAAATTCGTCGCGACTAGCTGGTATATACTGGTCTCCACAATCTTGAAACTCTTAAACAATCAGGTTTTGAAAGCTGCCATGTGTGGTTTTTGAAGGGCCAGAAAGAAAGAAAGAAAGAAAAAATAAAAATAAAAATATATCAGACCACCGCCGCCACGTCGACCGCCACGGATCCCTGTAAGTAATTGTCGTGCGAGGATCAAGAACAGTTGGCGGCGATCTGGGAGGATGGATCCACTTTTTGTGAAAAAGATAATAATATCAAAACGGTGTTTGTAATCATTTATTCTCTTTTTTAAAATTTACATGTACGTTAATATTTTTATCGCATGTGCTGAATAATATTGATGAAGAAAGGGAAGATGTGAGGAAATGTCTCGTAAACCAGGCACAGTAAAAATTATAAGGAAATAAAACCCGGTCGGCAATTCCGAGATTGTTTTGTAGTTTCACGGAATATACCCGATTGCGTCCGGAGACATATATAGGAAGGAATAGAATAATTAGGGAAAAAGGCTCGTAAGATCGATCATCTCGATAGGAATAATAATAATTGTGAATAAAAACAGGGAAGAGAGACCCGCAGAAAAACAAAAAAGAAAAGAAAAACTCCGACCAAGACAGTCAAAACGATCCAAATGGAAGGAACAGAAAAAAAAAAAACCTTTCAAGTTTGCCTAAAATGCAATCTGCACCGAAGTGGATAAGGGTCTTCTGTATAAGATTCTGCAAGATAATACTGCAAGGTGTACCAGTACCAGTCACCTTCGAGATCCGCTTCTTGCAAATTGAGGGCAGGATATGACGGCTGTGGGTCTGGGAAGTTCCATAGTTCTGGGATATGCCGGGGCGGAATGAATAACGCAATGGGAAGCGAAACAACTGGTTCGTATCCGCCCGGGACGGGTGCATCCGCCATGGAAAAAGCTGTGTGTCCTAAGAAAAAATCTTCTTCTTCTCTGGGTGCAACTTGCTCGTGGTGGATATTCGGGGAGGGTCGGTTGCAACTTGGACATGGTGATGTGTTGGATGAATGGCTTCTTGGTGGAGTTCGAGCGGGTGTCTCGGATGATGCGGCTTCGGCAATGCTTCCAACTGGATGCTGCGATTCTCGAACGGAGCCGGACCGGGTTTTGCTCTCAGAGCTGCTGAAAGATCCAGTGCAGCTGGTTGGGGATGACCGAGACCGCCTTGTTTTACTACCATGGATCCTGGCTTTGGAGCTGTTTTCTGCTATATTGTTGCCAGAGACACCCAACGCCTGGTTGACCAGGCTTTGGCACGAAGACGCCGAATGAAGGGATGGCATTTTTCGCGATCTGGGATATCTTGACTAGGGCTCTCCTTTATACGGGAGTGGGTTGGGGATATGCTTAAATATTGAGTATTTAAAGACTAGAGTGTGTGTGTGGTTTAGATAGCCGAACAACCAATTGACAAAGCAAGTAATTTTATATAACCAAATTAATCGGTGTATATGCAATGCAATGATTTATTGAAGACGAAAGTATTGTGAGAAAATGCTGTGCCGTCCTTCTTTAAAAGAAAAAAAAAACAGGTCCAATGGCTTCATTATATTTTCAAGTCTCTCCATCACGATTGGGTACCGTCCCGCTGGGTCCTTAGTTTTTTGTGATCGAGAAAGGGAGCTTGAGGTTATACAATCGGGTAATGGCAGCAAGATAATTATGCAATGCATCCTTCAAAGTGCAAAGTAACCCAGCAGATATTCCCGACCAACTGGGTCCTATCACAACCGTTTTGAAGAGTTTTATCTTCCTCGAGATGAATGAGAATCCAATCAGCCGGTAACCGTGAGCCATTACTGTTATCATTGCATGAAGCTTGGGTCCCTTGGGGGGTCTTCGATCCACAGTTCAAGCTCCACTGCGTTCACCAATCCATTGCTTAATTGGTTCGCAGACATAAAGGGGATGAATCTGGGTATATGAAATGTGAGGTATTCTGCAGATCTGCATGAAGTTGCCAAATAGCAGTGGCCGATAGATCTATTTCGTTTGGAATAAATTTATGAAATGAGGGGTTTGCATGCAGGAGCTGCTCATCTAGGCGTCCAAGTGATCCAAACTGGGAAAATCTCGTAAGGTCTTCCTTCTGGGAAGATTTGATTTGTTGATATGTGTGCTGTGCCATATAATATTCGTCCATATAGTCCAAAACATTCATGGACCCCAAAAATGTGTCCAAGGTGTAGAGGTGATGTTTAGCATAGGTAACGCATAGTCATGTTGAGTGAGAACACCAACAGAAGGTTCCACCACTCCTACCAGATTCTCGGGTCCCGCGGATATGGTTCACCCAGATTTTAGTTCACTGGCTTGAAGCCAAGAAATCTTTAAGGCAGAATCTTCGAGTAACTGTATACTATCTGCTAGCAGATAGCTGCGCAAGAAGCTTAGTATCCAAGCTCCATTGATGGGGGTTAGGCATGCAGTAAGCTGCAGGGTTTGCCTGAGAGGAAAAAATCTTTGGCTTGATAATCAAAGCAAGGGAGACTGGTTGACCGGTTGTAGTTCCTTCTCAAACGAGAAGGCCGAAATATATTCGCATTTTCCCGATAACCGCCGAAACTTTTGCTTCTAAGAGACCAGAAAAATGGAATGTGGCTGACTGACATATGTAAGCTCGAGCTTACGAGACGAGGCCCTACTCAGCTCAAGAGAAGCACCTGGACACTCCGCTTGATGTGGATCCATGCTCGTTACGGCGAGTTTGCATTTTGAAGTACTGTGCCGTAATAACGGCATTTCAGCCGGGTTTGCTGAACTGAGAATCGAGGCTGGCTAGGCACTAGTCAGAACCACAAATATTCTCCTCAGGAGGAACCAAGGATTTGGGCCTTGGGAATGTCGAGGTCACAGAAAAAGAGTGACATGACGGCGGGCTGGGTCTGGGGTACATGTGGTGTTGTGTTGCTGGTAATATTGTGGTAATTTCAGCATGCAGGAGAAGGGAGCTCGCATGCATCCCTCATGAAACTGACCGCCTTTCTCCTCGTTGGCCAGCTGCAAGCTTCGTATTTGCCCCAACGGCCGCCTGCTCGGGTCTTGTCCAAGCGAAGACCCAAAAGTCTGTTCGCTGCCAAAAATTTGTCCTCCGTAACCAACCTGCTGGGAATTTTTTGGATTTGATGGGATGTTGCAGGCGAAGGCGATGCGATGCAGCTTCCAAACTTGGTGTTCACGTCATTGAACAAGATATCACCTTGACAAGCTTTGTGTCTCCTTCGTCCGCGATCGGAATCTTGATTTTGTTTAATTTGAATTTTCGAAATGTTGGAAAGCGTGGACGCAGATGAGCATTTTTCTCAGCGGCTAGGGAACATATGAGTTCGCCTGACTGGGATGAAACAGAGTGATCAGAGCCATGGGAATGATTTCCTTTTCAAATAAAACCCCGCATCTGCAATGGTACGTACCTCTATAATAATCGGACAGACGGTTTCTTTTTGGAAGGACGAGGGGGGTGGTGTGAGATTACACTTTGGCTGGGCTTTTCTTGAAAGTTGATACGGAATATATCTCTCAATACCCCCCCGAGTCGTGCCTCTCTTTCTCGAACCGACCAATGACCGTTTTATGCATGGCATGCGTAGACAAATACGAGTTGGCACTTTCCCAGCCTAAACGCCATTTCCTGCAAAGGGCTTGATCAATTCTCGATGATTGATTTGAACTTGGTCGGATGATATAGAGTTTCCTTAGGCCTAGACCCCGCTTTGGCAATATTTGTCGGCGGTGGCTTGACCGATTTGCTGGGTCAGCTCGTTCTTGGGGATCGGTGGCATCGCTTTTGAATCGTTTCCATGCATTGGAATCGAACGGTTAGTTTTTTTATTTTCAGAGCTCGTGCACAAGCTGCATATCAACCTGGCATTTGCAAGAGGTCTGAAAAAACTGGAAACTGGTCAGGGGTGCCGAAGCTAGCTAGCTAGATAGGTCACCTGCAACACTCCCAAAGTGCCGGGTTCGCGTTCGGGTTGCTCCGTTCATTAAGGCTCGGGGCCCGAAACCAACTTTATTCATAGCTCGGAGAAAAAAGCAATTAGCACCGGGTCCCTTAAGGTTATCCTGCACGGGATGCGCCCAAATCAATGGATTTCGCGGCTCACGGCTGAAAGCCTCCAAAAACAATAAAAAATAAAAAAAAAAAAAATAAAAAACATGAGAAAATTGAAGAAAAAGGCAAAAGGGACACACCGAAGACCGCGGATCTGAACGTTAGATTGAAGCTTTCAAGCTGACAGCAAAGACCCAACCTGGCGCGGGTTTGAAGTCAAACGGATATCTTTGGGTGTTCTGAATTCGGTAGTTCAATTTGATTGGACGGGGCTTTTATCCTAACCCCGAAAACCCTAGTTCCAAAAATCCCACACTCTCTAATGTCATAATATCACCCCTTTTATAGTGAGAGTGACGAGGCAATATCTGGAACGAGAAATATACACGGACTCCCACTACTCCGTAAGATGTAAGTAAATGCTCAATTATTTTTGCGTACAGGATGAACTAGTCCTCCTCGAGACCAAAAATAAAATCAAATAGAAACAAAAGTTAACTAGTTTAGAAAATTTAACAAGTAATGCGCGAGCAAATATGTAACGTAAAGTATATAACTCCCTGGCCTAAACCGCTCCAAGGAGAAGTGGGTTCAAGGACGCTTAGGAACTTGATTATATTTGTTTTGAGAAACTCTATAAACTAGAAAACCTTGGAAACCTTGGAAATATACTGAAAAGGACGTATTTCACGCTTCTATGTTTCTCCACACATCGCTGGT
Source organism: Arthrobotrys entomopaga (assembly GCA_012184315.1). Lineage (NCBI taxonomy): Eukaryota > Fungi > Ascomycota > Orbiliomycetes > Orbiliales > Orbiliaceae > Arthrobotrys > Arthrobotrys entomopaga. The sequence goes on from LDDX01000087.1 coordinate 18,931, forward strand.
ATCGCGCAGCCCCTTTACAGTTGGCTCTGTCTCTCCTTGGTTGCATTCTCCGCAATTGGGGATATGCTTCTTTCCAGAGCTTTGGTTTAGGCGAGCAAACTCACGGCTCGGTGCCTTTGCATTGGAACAGACCCAGCAAGGTGGTAACCAATTGAACCGATCGCGGTCGTCTTGCCCGACTAGTTCTTGGTTTTGATGTGAACCTGGTCCATCCCGGGGCACCCATGTCACGCCGAGGGAAAAAAAATACCGCAACAAGAGGTCTTCGGTTGGTACTTGGTACACACGGATGCATTTTGGCTTGGACCCCCCCCGGTTGAACAGCATCTATTTTAGCGTGGTAAGATTCGCCTACCAAAATACTGCTCCCAAATCTCTGGGTTTCGACAAAAAATAGAAGATTTTTTAACCGGATGCAATGTCTATAATTTCCACAATATGAATGGAGCCTCTTCGGGGTAAGCTGGGAAACCTTGAGTTGAAGAGCTTAAAGCGATGCACCCAAACCGTTGGATTCCAGCACCGGTTGTCGAGGAGCAAAATAGCTGCCGTGGCTGCCTAAACCCTCAGATTTTCCGGGTTACCCACAAAGCGGAACCTCGTCCATTGGCTGTTGCCCAGAAGCAATTTTCATCATATTGGACTAGCTGTCTTTGGCTATGATTCGCGCGAGAATTCGCTCGCTCGCCCTTTGGTTTCTCCGGTTCTCACGTTTAATATGTTCCAAATTCGCAAATAGAACAAGTTATTAATTTCTGGGGTCCCAGGTGCGAGGATTACGTATCTGGACTTCTTACTCTTGTCTTTACATCCCGATTCTTCCTGCTTTTTCCCTGCGTCCGGACACGTGATGAAGCACCAGAGTCTTTTTTTATTTTTTAATTTTTTTTTTTTTGACGAAACGTGGACGACTATCGTTCCTCGGCGCTCAAGCCATATATGGCCATGTGACCTGGCGCTCAAAAATCACGGTATTTTAATGCATTCTATGCGGAATCGCGGCACAAAGCAAAACTAAACGACGGAAATAAGACTAGTTCTGTCGACAAAATACACCTAATTTCTCTTTTGCAGGAGTCGCTCGAGTACCGCGCGATTGGGTGCATTCCCAAGATCTCACCGGGACCTTTTTTTTTTCAGGCGGGAGGATCATCCCCCAAATTGCAAGCCCCAAAACACCTGCTTGTTCGCTAGCAGCATTCCGACAATCTGGGTCGAGGTCAGACACTATGCATGGATTGGGCTAGAACCAGTGCAAGCTTAGGATGGTTTGTACCAGGTACTTTCAAGGGTAACACGGCACGAGCGAAAAGCGTGCGAGTGAATTCATTGAAAGCCGGACCGATTCCCCAAAAGAACAGAAAAGGAAGAGATGCCAAAAAAAAAAAAAAAAACAACCCAGGTTGGCCAGAAAACCGGGAAAATATACGAAGTATGGATTTTTATGAAGTAAAATTATATATATCAATATTGCTCAGGTATCTATTATAATCCAGGCAATTACTGAACGCGAATAACATTTTTTTAGGAAGTCTAGTCCATAGCATGTCAATGAGACTTCTTTTTTTGGTGGTCTGATAAGAGAAAATACCCCACCTCCTTCGAATCCCTTCACTCACACATCGATAATGACAGGTAATACCATCGTGGGCTAAATGTTGTGAGAGTGGTAATCTGCTCATCTGTTCATGAGTCGTGTTTGAGAGAAACCGGAAGATGGTTGTGGTAGAGACGCGTCTCTTTTTTAATTTTTTTTTTTTTTTTGGAAAATTAAATTGATCAAATATAAATATTGCCAAATAGATTAGCCTCGAGACCCAGGCGGACAGGAGACAGAGCAAATAGATGAGGATGCTCCCACCAGCCCGTTGTCAACATTTATTATTGCTTGATCGGAATGAAACATGGTGAGGACTGTGCTGTTCTGGTGACCAAAAAGCTCTTGGGTACAGGCTCAGCCCACTAGCGATCCCCTGTTCTGTCACATTTAATCGGCAACCTTTTTCTGTGGAGCGAATCTTATCCCCCAGCTGTCAAAAATGAACATATCACACAATACGAATACTTCGTAATAATTCGATTCCTCCGAGCGATGTCCCAGCAATCACGCTCTGATACGGTAACAGAATATATCAATTGTCGTTTTTTTTTTTTTTTTTTTTTGGGGGGGGGGGGGGTTGTACCAACAGTATCTCTTGTCCAACTCTCACCCTCGCTGAATATATATATATATATATTTTTTTTGGCGATTCCACGCACCACTCCGACTTCTGCGCCTTCGGAATTCTTGATTTTTACTTCCTAGCTTCGTCCCAAAACAAATGTCCCCACCTAGTGGGCGGAACCATGGACTGAAAGGGTATGGTTTTGTTTCCACCGTGGACCAGATGACCGCAAATTCCCGTTGAAAGTCAGCAAAAGAACTGGGCCGAGTTTCGCTAGTGACATCGGGAGAATAAAAGCGTCCTACCCAATGCATGGTCCCTTTTAAGATGGTTCCCATATCGAAGCCTGCAAAAGTTAGAAGCCCTAAGTCTGCGAGAAACATGACCAACCAATATCCTTGGAAATCGCACCTTCATCCGGGAAATTTCTGAGCACAACCCAGGGGCCCGCCAAATCTTGCATAGACTAAAAGCAAAAGTTCAAAGGGCTCTCCCAATGCACCATGGACCGGGACTCCGGCGCAGGAGCGACTGCCCCGGAACACACACCTGCACAGATCAAACCACTGAACCGGGCTCGACGACCCAAGTGGACTGTGGCGGAAGGGAGCGCAAGAAACTGGGAAGATCGCAGCAGATCGCTCGACGTCTTGATGCGGCTGGCTCCTGCTCCACAGCTGTTACGATACGGTGGTTTGACATTCCTGCGCTCGGCCAGTTCGAATAACTGTTCGGTGTTCCGTATCACGAATGACTTCTCCGTATTGTATTCTTGATCGAAGAAAGTCCCTGAAAACGGACTAAGGGAAATGGAAAATAAGATTGAAAGAAAAAGAAAGAAAGAAAGAAAGAATAAGGGAACTTGTGGCTTCTGCGGTCTCTTAAACTTCAGATAAGCATTTGAGTTTTTCCAGTTCAAGCTAGATCTGGAGACAGTAATGACAGCAGCTCCCTTTCGTGGGCTTAACTCTCCTCTCTCTCTCTCTCGAGCCGCTCCTCCCCAACCTTTTCTACTTGTACACGGTACACGCACCCTGTTCCTCGCCCTTTCTCCTTCTTGCTTTTTTTTTATTTTTTATTTTTCTATTTTTTCTTTTCCATACTGCGTTTTTGAGTCCGGTCCCAAAACCAAGGCCTGAGCGAGCGCAAGCAGCCTTCCCTTTTTCCTCTCCCCCCTTCCTCGCTTGGGTCCCACACACCGCCAGAGCCCAGAAGCCCACACATGCTGGTGTAAATCAGATTCACATTTAGCGGGTTCTCCGTCAGAATTGCAGAAGAGAATAAAAAAA
>LDDX01000087.1:22414-52810 GCA_012184315.1 Arthrobotrys entomopaga
GACTAAAACTAGTGGGAATCCCAACTTTTGGGAGAGGGCAGATTTCTCTGTATTCCAAAGTATTTGAGGACCCAGCTTCCCTCCCGCGCTTTGCGAGCATCTTAAACACCCTTTTCTCACCTTCTCTATCTCCTGGTTGCTTCTCACTAGGAAAAAAGTTCACAAGTGGTTTCTGATCCCTTCTTCATCTCTCCCAATCACCTCCTTCTTTGCTTTCGACTATATACTCTTAAGGTTGCTTAAGCTTGCCAATCGAGTTTTACAAAACCCGAAGAACTGTATCCAACATCTCCGCAGCCCCGTTTTCAGCACACCCACCCACCCACCCACACAATCCGACAAAAAACCCCCCAAATCTCGATCTTCAAACGCTATTTTCACTTTCCATCCGCGAATTTTAAATTTTTTTTAAAAAAGGAGCAGCTGGAATATCATATAGTGCAACTATACAAACTCAAACTTCGAACCAATATCGTTTTCTCCTGCCACCGTCACATTGTGCGGACGATTAATTTCCATACGTATTGGAACGTTTGATTCCGACTTTCTACCATATTCGTCACAGGAGCTTTCGTCTTGGTACCGCTTTCTTTTTTGCCTGCAGTGAAGGTCATTTCCGAATAATAAAAGTTGTCCCGATCAGAACGAGAAGAGTGAAATTTAGCGTACTCCTTGGTGGTGGTAATATATTTGCTCGGGTAGCGTCTTTATTCTACTGCTGCTGCTGTGTGCGCCCGACCTTCGACTCCATACAGTCCAGGACGTCCGGACGACCACCCTTTAAAATACTGTCTTGTGTATTCACACTATATTCTCAGGGGAATTGGCCTGAATGACAGAGGTTTACCAATACTCTCAGACACAACCATCCGGTTCACTGCAGGAGCAACGAGGAGTATCCGCATTGGCGAACTCACGGCTTCCCCCGAGCGGGTACTCTGCTCCTCCGCCTCCACCTCCGCCTCAGTTCCCATCAAATTCGCACTCGGGACCTCGAATTCACGGGAATCGACAAGAAAACATGACCATCAACCAGTACGTTTTGAAGATCCAGAGCTCATACGAAAGACTCTTTCTTTCTTTCTTTCTTTTTTTTTGCCTCACCTGAAAGAGCACTCGGGTTTTCACCTTGAGGATACTAGAGTTGCAAGCTAACACGAAACCTGCTCGTATAATAGCTCGGACGCCTTTCAGTATGAGCTGAATCGCAGGTATCACGGATATCTAGCCGGCGCGTACATGTACCCAAACGATGAAGTAAGGCGATAGATGCAATTTGTTCGATTAGTTGTGTTGTTTTAGGATGTTTGGCTGACAATAGGCATTGTTGTCTTCCTTGTGTGTCTATAGAAGGAACAAGATCGATTAGATATCCTACACAAACTGTACCTTGTATCACGCCGAAATGAACTCCACCGCGCGCCTATCTCCGTTACTCCTTACAGCCAGTGCAGGATACTCGATCTTGGCACTGGGACCGGTATCTGGTCTATCGATATGGCAGAGTATGTTTCATTCGAGTCTGATTGACTGAGCTTTTGCGCGTTGGTCTGTGCTGACAACGCATCCCGTTCTATAGCAAGTATCCCGAAGCCGAAGTCATTGGAGTCGATCTCTCTCCCATCCAGCCAAAATGGTAAGGCGCACATTCGAAATAAATGTACAGATTTTTAATAGCCATAGCGGGTCTAACTGATGAATTATAGGATCCCGACAAATCTTCGGATACGTATATGTGACTTTGAAAGCCCTTGGACACTAGGACAGGGTTCTTTCGATTTAATTCACATGCGAAACGGGGTTGGCAGTGTCTCCGATTGGCAATACATGTATCGCACCGTCATACAGTAAGTTTGATAATCGTATTACTATTCAATATATCAACATTTGTTAACAACTCTCTTTTTAGACATCTCAAACCTGGGTACGGATGGTTCGAGCAGGTTGAAATCGATTACGAGCCAAGATGTGATGACGGAACAATGTCACCAAATTCGAATCTAGTGAAATGGTACCAGTATCTAGCCGACGCCACCGAAAGGTCAGGGAAACCTCTTCGGTATTCGCACAAAACGGGCAAGATGCTCGCAGATGCTGGGTTCACAGATATTCGAGAAGTCATCATCCAAGTACCATACAGTCCCTGGTCCAGTGATCCTCATCTCAAGAAGATCGGGTCATGGTACACACTAGCCATGTCGGAAGGTCTAGAATCTCTATGCATCGCCCCGTTCAATCGAATATACGGCTGGGATCTGGAACAAATAAACACCTTCCTCGGCCCTGTGAAAAAAGAGATGTTGAGCAAGAAGGTTCATGCGTACAACAACATGTAAGTTATTTCATGGCACCAACTTCAAATTTTCTGTGTCACTAACAAGGCTATTCGGTTCTAGGCACATTTGGATTGCTCGACGTCCATAAAACCGTGGTTAGCCACGTCTACTTTCTCCCAATGCTGTTTACGTGTCTCGTATGCGGAACACCTGGACCATACGACCCCTTTGTCTTCAGCTCTTTTTTTGCTTGCCTATATTTATTCCCTTGCAAAGATACCCTCTTCTATGGATTCCTCTGATAATATCCCATGGCTCCTGTTTACGATTATTCTTTTACTGCACACCATACACTTTTTTATTTGTTCAAAATACTATCTCTAAGATATTGAGGTTACCGATTTCTCAAATGTCTTTCGAATTTCCGGGCCACCATGCTCTTGCCCCCTCTCTTCCCTTTTTTAATGTTGCTACTATACGGAGTTCGCATCCCCTCGACACCGGCTTTCCTGGGTATCTTTTATTTAACGGTAATAATTTTCCTGTTTTATTCATCTGCACATGGCGTTTTTGCAGGTTTTTTGGTGTTTTACTGTTATTATTATTATCACTGTTCCCCCCCCTTCCAGCCTGAATACAAAGGCCTCTTTTTTGGGAACCCTTTTCTTTTCAATCTTATTCTTTCTTCCTCCGAACGACCAAGCTACTATCACAGTTGGATAACGTAGCCATTGCATAGCCTTACGTAGCAAAAATATCTGACCTGCCCTTTTTTTTTTTTTTTTTTTCCAAAAAAGATTTTATATTCTTATTATCTATTCTTTTATCAAATTTCCTGTGCTCCTTTGTATCACTAGTATATGAGGACTATTTATAAATATTGGGAGTTCTTGGGAACGTGGATAGCACATACTGTTTTTTTTTTTTTTTTTTTTTTTTTTTTTTTTTTTTTTTTTTTTTTATTTTCTCTCTTCATTTTAGCATTATTGTTTGTACTTAGACTTGTCCGCCCTCTCACATCTCACCAAAAAAAGAACATTTTTTCCGCAGGGAGCCCTTTGGATTCTCCTCTCCTCCTACATAATTATAAAACCTTATACTCGACCGAAAACTTAGTGATATGTCATGCTTATTGAGTCTTTCCTACCTCGTTTCAAGGACCTAAACACGGAAGTTTTTATTATAATTATACTTAAGATTACTCCACCTTGTGATAGTACGTACATGCGGCTTTCGTATGTCGTTATATAAGTCGACTGAGAAATGAATCTTGTTCTTGCATCCGTGGCCAACCCCAACTCAATATCAATGCAAACTTGATAAGTCCATAATATATATATTGGCAGCAGAAGAGCTTTTTTTCCTTCCAATGGCCCTCACACTTTATATATTCACCGTAGAGCAGAATACTAGGACAGATCAAGGCCTTAGTTTATACATTCTAGAAGAAAACGTCGAGTAATTAAATATGATAAGTGAGCACTTGGACACCCTGATAGAGAGAATGGAGGTGTATAAAAAAAAGTAGGCTTAAGGTTCAAAAGATCACATATCTGACTGAATGAACTCCAGTTTTCACATCTCTAGTAGTCTTCCTGTCCCGTTCTTCTTTGTAACCCCTTCCAACATAAACCACCCCCCCGCTTTCGCAAATGCATCGTATGACCCGTCCTTTGTTACACGTCATATCGAACATCTCAGGGTGCTATAATCTATAGACTTTTATAGACCCGACATCTAAAAAAAATCGCAGCGCAGGCAGGAAACTGGTCTGTGTACAATGCAATCAATGGTCAACGACAAGGGTATGCTCGTATGTTCGTCCCGTTATATTGACAAGTTCTGAGAATTGATTCATAGTCACGTTACCGAGCTGGCCTAGCTGTGGGAGCTCTTGGAGAAATTGGGAAACGCCACGTCTGTCAAATGAGAGCGGCACGGCCGGGTCAGAATACAATTTTCGAAATTTCTAGGTCCCGCACCCCTCCCCGGACGTTGCAAAGCAAAAATACGTACAGGTTCGTTTTTGGTAAGGCGGTAGGGGAAAAGAAAAAGTAAAGCTGCAAATGGAACCAGACGTGGGGTCAAAAAATTCGCCACTGCACTGAAGAAGCATCGCGAACATGCTTCGACCCAGTTGGAAATAACGCATGAAATCCGGCTCCAAGCTAAAAACCCTTCGAATTAATATTCTACCCGAATATTCCTATCTGAATTTCAAAAGCGAGCCAGGTATATGGTAGACACTTGTCACCTTGGTAGAAGCCACGTATTGCAGTTACAAAGATCCTAGACAGGCAATATACGAGCCCCTTTAGACGTATGTACTCATTTCAATTTCCTTGTTTGCATGATGGAGATGGGGGATCGAGGGATGAATGTCGCAGAGGCCAGGGCTGGAAGGCACTGCAGCTACCTGCAGCGATCTTCGCTCACAGACATGGGTGTCCAAATCGCCATTGAACGCAGCCTTCCGTAACATTTCGAGGAATTCAAGCTCGTACAACTGGCATCCCGAGCTAGCTAGCCTCAAATGCAACCTTTTCGCCGAGACGATGTCAAGTTTGTGTTCCGTCAGTTACCACTGGAAGAGATGTTTACATGCATGTCAATAGAACACCGCAATATGGGTGACAAGGTGGATCGAGAGTGTCTCCAAGACTGAAAGTCGTCGGTCTCCGCGGGTGGGACGAGTAGGTGGCACAAATCTTTCGTAAAGGGAATCTAGAATCAGTTCACCGAGGGTATATGAGGGGGTAGTGTACTAGGATATGAAATTCGACACCGACTTTTTTTTCACTTATCTTTCCAATCTACAGCAAATAATTAATTGTTACACAGCATACTATTGCGTATCAACCGGGCGGGGTTCCGAGAGCTAGAGAGCATTTCTGCAGGATTACAGAATTCAAACTGTGCAAATGCTTTTATTGTTCACAAGGTCGTCGAAGCGACATTTGCTATCAACCACGTATCAAGCAGATTCATAGATGGGTCAAGACCACTGCAATGCTTTTTTTTTTTTTTTTTTTTTTTTTTTTTGCGCTTTCTAGTACCAAAACTCTATGGACTTTTGATTTCCATTTTGACCAAAGACTTGGGAGTACGAACATCACCGGCAATATGATCGAGGCTATACTAGATATTAACCTCGACGGCTCCTGAAAACAAGAAATGCGGGGGAATTTAGGAGCACAGCACATTTTGATCCGCGCAGGTGATGACCAAATCAATGACTACACAGAATCAACTTACTCCGCTTATCAAGGGTGCCTTGATCTGCTCCAAAGATGCGTGCTGCCGAGACGAGTTCTTCAACCTGCGAAAAATATATTCCATGTGGCACAAACGCTCGACTGGACAAATTACGCACCAAAAAAACCCTTGCAACCCGGCCGGCCTGGGGGTTGGCAGACTTCTCTCACATTCGAACCCATCGTATCGAGCATGCAAAGGTCCTGCAGTGTGCATATGTATTGCAGATGCAGATGCATATGCAGAAAATTTTGATCAACCGTTGAGAGTTTTCTCAAAAACCTGGCCGGTTGGGTGATCATACTGCTCTAAACTTAGGATAGCCGCCGCCAATAATCAATTACGAATTATTCGTATAATCTATTAATATTGCTATACTTAAAGCTGGAGCGGTTGCAGATACGCACGAGAGTATTCAAATCCACCGGTTCGCGAAAGAAAGACAAAATATATTTATCATATTGGATGAACTTTTTAGATGTTTTGCGCAACTGATTCCCAATCAATCTGAAATTTGAAACCTCAACGTTGGGTTAAAGTTACCGAGATTCGGAAACCACGATTCACAAAGAACAGGTGTTTGGTATGCGCACGTCCATCCTCTCGCGTGCGGTAAATCGCGATCAGCTGCGAACCGATTAACAACAAGGATGTCTGCATTTAAATATTTTGAGGATCCTGAAACATTCGGTTTCTGATATATTCAGACCTTGGCCAAGGGTTCCCGGGCTCCATTGGAGCGTCCGAGACAGTTCTCTCTTCATGATATCCGAGCGAGCGAAACTCAGCTGCCATGGTTTTGCATTATCTGAAAATTATTGTGTGCCAAGGGTTTGGAGGGTCAAAGCTGGAATGAACTCCATTCCCGTCTGTAAAATTGATGCGTACGTATGCTTGATCTAGCGCGGTCGCACGTTTAATGATATCTCAAGTCCCCAAATGGTTTCGAAGAGGTCAATCATCAGTCCAAAGTGGGCTGATCGGTTCGACATAGACAATTAAGTATATATACAAAAGCAAAATATATTTACAAAAAATTAGTGCTGTTTTAAATTTGGCTTCTTGCTTCCCTGAAAAAAGGACAGAGGGGATCGCGGGTATAGTGGGTATCAGCCTCGGCCTAAATAAATAAATATCTACAAAGAAAACTCAACAACGAACCTGATACGCGTGATACTCCCGGACACTTTTAGGGCAAATACTGAGAGGATATTCGGTCCCGAAATTGACATTCTCTAATTCGCATAATCTCTGAATCGCGAATAGTCCTCGGTTTCTTGGATATGCGGTGACCTTTGCCCGCCAGATATCATACCAAGTCTCAATTTTAATTCAGGTTGGTATGGGTCAACCTCAGTAGTATCCGTTGTACCATCCCAGCAATATCTTTGGAGACACCGTCGACACTGCTCGGTGATTGTACCTCGCCTCTCCATTTCCCTATGCACAACCGCGCACCCCACGCAAGATGCCCACTCCGGATCGAGCACACCATTACCCTGAGTCGCAACCATAAATCCGTTATCGATGAGCATATCCCGTTCTTCATCTTCATACGCAAAACGAAAAGTTGAGATGTTCGAGTAGACATTATAGGGGGCGTTGGGGATGTATACCACCAACGGGCTCTGACTCGTCATATTTTTAGCGTCGCATCCAAACCACGTTGGACGATTGTTGAGCCCCAGGTTGATAAACGTATTGGCATCAGGGATAGCTGGGAAGGTGATACCTTCCATATTATTCTGTGTGTATCGGTCGTATGTTGCTCTGAGTGCGGTGCCGTTCGGCCAGGAAGATGTAGCACCATCTGCACGAAGAGTATCCGCGCTGCTATCGATAGCAACAATCAGGTCAATTTTTCTGTGGGGGCAGAGATATGGAGTGAATGGGATATTCTCGAGACTCATGCCAGCATCAACTAGATTCAGTTTCTTGCTGGTGGCTGCTTTCGCTGGGTAAAAAGGATTTGGCGACCAATCCGCAACATCGATATCCCTATTGGTCACGTATTTCACAATCTCCTGGTACAGATCTCGTACCAAGGTAAAATCCGATTTTTTATTTTTCAAATCAACGAAAACTTGGTTGAAAACTGAAGATGAAGTTCCCATGACCAATCCGCCGTTGTCAAAGCCGTTTATAAATTTTCCATTGTCAATATCGGAGCCTAGCATCTCTGTTGGAAAGAAGGCGTTGATGAGTGGGTCATGCGAGCCGAATTCTAGTGGGTTGAATTCATAAACATTTGAATTTCTGAGAATGTCGAACCCCGCTTGCGCCTGAGCACGTGCGACGGCTAGGAATATGGGAAACGGCATCTCAAAGTTTTGGAAAGCAGAGGAATTGGAAACGCTGGAAAGGGTCATCCCTGGACCTCCATTCGGCTGGTCAATCATGACCCGAGATAGCATGGCGCTCCTGCGTCAAAATTTAAAATTAGCACACATGCACTTTTTTTGCTAGTGTGGTTCGAAATGGAAGTTGGCTCTCACCAAATATCCGTGATTGTGACTTCGAAGCCGACATCTTTCTTCGCTCTGATCTCAGCCAAGATATCTGCATAATAAGTGAGAGGTTTCCCTATGGGGCTAAATATCGAGTGCTTCAACTTCCATAGCCTTTCGGAACTCTTTATTTGCTCGATGGTCGGAAAGTCGTTCAATGCTAGAGAGCCAACCAAAAAGCTTCCACCGCTCAGCCCGGAAATATACATACTCCCTTGCAGTAGTCCTCCTAGCCCCGCGGGCCTCATTGCTCTGTCTGACCGAGAATCAAAGCTCCATAAGGCACCACCTGAGGTCAACATGGACCGATACCCGCCACCAGAGATAGCAAGACCGACCCTTGGGGTATAAGTCTTCATGAAAGCCTTGTGGTCGAAGTCTTCCATACCCATCCTACCAAGAAAGTCAGTTAAGGCGGCATTAACCACCTTCAGCTTTTCGTTTACCCATGCCTCCTCTGCTACTCCTAGTCTGTTCCCAGGGCGTACTGTTATCTGCTGCTGCGCCGGTTTAGCGACAGAGAATGGTGCATAACTTTTGATGGAATCAAGGTTGAAAATCCGTTTAATCGAGTCGACGATACCTCTCTTGGGCAAGTCAGTTGAAGGTGCTGCTTGGATGAAAGAGCTAAATAAAAAGAGAAAGGTTGTCAGTGTTGACAACAATGGAGAACGCATGATGATAGCGGGTTACTACGCTGGTCATAAAAGAACTTGATATCTTCCTGCTTGGCATGAAAAGAAGAAAAGAATATTTTGGAGTGTGACCCCGATCTTTAAGTATACGTGATTACATTTACAAAATACCTTCGTTATGGAACCCTAGCTACTAGTATCATCTCAATTCTACCTCCCACCAAGACAAAGAATTTCCCCCAGTTAAACATTGAAGAGAAAATGCATGTGTTATATACCACAAAAATACAAAAAGCCGACGCTAAATACCAAATGTTTGGTTTCTTCATGGGAGGAAGGGAAGCGACAGTGGGCCACTTGCTGAATCCAGGCGGTGGATAAGTGATCGGCCACAGTAGCATCAATGTGCTTTAAAAAACGAAATTACTGGAGCGAAAGGGCAGGTGCCTAAGTAGGTTCTAAGAGAAAGGTTTTGTGTTGGATTTGTCGCCTTTGCGCTTCGGGTCCCTGCTTCTATCTGAATTAAGTAGCCTTAACCTTTCGGGTTGGGTTTTAGGCTGGTCTTAGTGAGGTCTCGAGTCCCGGTTGCCGGGTTCTATTTGCAACCATACGAAGTAATTTTTGGATAGTGTTGCGTCATATTTAATTATACGCCTAGGCGCCTGCTCCATTGGATCCAAACGCCTCCCGGCTGATAATTAACCATGCTTTCATATGACAAGATATATAGGGCATATACCGGTAAGCTCCCTCTGTCGCAAAATATAGAGTATATATGAAAGAGATCAATCCGGATGTTGATAGAGATAAATATATATGAACGGTTCACTCCCTAGGTGCCTACAGCCACACATATACGCGGGTTCATGAATATATACATATGCATACATTCATTCATAAAATTTTGTAAACGAGAGGAACAATGACGAGTCGCCCGGGATCCCCCGTCGACATATTCCTGTTCCATATCTTGCTCCTTACAGATGCAACTATATGAGCTCTAGAGCTGCATCTGGATCAATACATTATTATATTACCCTAGTTGGGCATGCCGGCTGTTAAACTCTAGCTCGGTCTCGGGGAGCTCAGAGCTTTGAAGCCGACCAAATTTCGAAGTTCCAACCTAACCCAAGATCTTGAATTGCTAGTTGCATAGTAACCTAATTTCCATTGCCCGTCTTCAAGAAATATTCTAACTACCTAAGTGATTAGTCCCAGCTACTCGATTGTTTCCTGAATATGCGGACTTCGAGGGTAGAATTCTTCATGTCTGGAATCGCTTCTCACAGCTGAAGTACCTCAGGTCGCATGCGGTTTACATAAAATATCTCCCTACTAGTTTGCTTTAGATGAGCTAGTTTGGGCAAATCTAGAATAGTCTTCTGTCACAGAACTAGCTTCAAGGTTTTTCAGCTTCTGAGACTAACATGGGGTATCCCGTAGTGTTGAATTTAGCTAAACAACCTTAGCCCCGTTCCAATTCTTACTAATCGCCTGGCCGCAGTTTACATAATATACTCCAAGAATGATGTACGAGTTGTCTTGCTCGCGGAAAAGGGAAACCTGGTCTTGACAACTCGGAACCTATGAGCTCAGGCGATGGGTTGTAGACAGGTCGACAACACAAAATCTCATGGATGAAGTGTTGCATTTGGATCTGCTGACACTTTTTTATCCATATTAAGGGCAACGAGACTAAGTACATACTAATATATTAAGCTCGGTGAGCATCCAAAGAAGGAGCATTGAGTTGGAAAATTGGCCCCTGGTTTTGTTTGCACCAAGGTCATAGTCTTGTAACTAACCGAGGTCATAACCGGTATGCGGTGCTAGGTTCTCCAGCATCAGGTATTGTAAGTGTGCAAAAGTTGGTGCAGTTGGTACCTATAAGTCTCGATGTGCGCTCGATTGTTTGCAGCGAAAATTGGCTTTTGCTCTGCACCATCCCAACTACTTAATGAATTGCCAAGTGAAGCTTCGTTGCCACCCTAGATTAACCTCGAAACCAGGCGGACCCTAGATATAGTATTACTTTTTAAGAATAGAAAGCGGTCAAGTTGGGTTTGGTTTAGCGAATACGCGGGCAAAAAAAGCTGACCCTGCATCCGAATTTTTGTTCCTTGGGAAGAAATTTTCCTCTAAGACATTTTCCGCGAAGGAACGGACAAAAAAGTCCCTCAGCAAGAGCTTCAGCGCCCAGAACGGATTGGATATTGAAATTACTTGCTGTCTTTTTTGGACCTAGATTTTTCTCACTTCCAAAACCTGCCTCGGACCTATCTCACATCGAAAGTTGGACTGGTACGAGCTCCTTGGCGGTTACTTTTCTCGACACCTTCAGCTTGTTTTATTTCTTTTATTTTATTTTTTTCGGATTCTAGCATAACACTCCCGACGTCCCACACCAACGACACCTTGCAACGTTCTCAATACCCAAATCGAGGCTACGGAAGACCCATTGTGGCTTGAATATTCGACATCCCTTACGGACTAAACGAGGTGTTGTCTAGACTCATTGAGTTCCGGCGTGAAGAACTGTCGATAAGTAATTAAAGGCGACACAAAGAGGATCTCGAACACGGGATCCTCCCAAGATTTCAATCTGTATCATTTCGTGGAAGTAGTCGGCTCTCATCCCGAGTACATGGGATGGTGGGTAGGTTTTGTTTTTCCTTGATCCAATCGCCTCCTCCCCTAGATGGTTCACAACAGGTCGAGCGGCACAATTTGCATGCACGTCAATTGGGAAAGCATGTCAAGGCCAGCGAGACGCGAAGGGGACGCATCAAGAAAGGCGCACAACAGAACCAATTCGTTTAACCATAAGTTTCGAATGCAGGCACACACAAATTCAAGCGATCCACCATCCTTGGGTCCTTTTC
The DNA here is from genome assembly GCA_012184315.1 of Arthrobotrys entomopaga. Lineage (NCBI taxonomy): Eukaryota > Fungi > Ascomycota > Orbiliomycetes > Orbiliales > Orbiliaceae > Arthrobotrys > Arthrobotrys entomopaga. The sequence goes on from LDDX01000087.1 coordinate 33,970, forward strand.
GAGGAGTCGACTACCCTCGCTAGGAGTTGGATTTCGGACCTATCATTATGGCTACTATATTGTCACGTCACTGGTCGCGTCGGGTATCATCTGGGGAGCGCATAACCCACGGGGCGAACTGGGTTATGTCGATGCACTCTTCCTCTCGGTTAGCGCAATGACACTTGCGGGACTCAATACCGTTAGTAGCTACTTACCCACTTACTTGGCCTGCAATTTCATATTCCTTTTGGACATAGTTGGTTAATTTAACCATGAGGAAATTCTAGGTTGATTTGTCGAAGCTGAATACATTTCAACAATTCATACTTTTCTTGCTGCTGTTGCTTGGATCTTCGGTAAGTCCCGGTTTGCCCTTTTCTTGTCTCACACTTACGCCCGATTACTTAATCCTCGGGTCATGCCGAACATTCGAATCGGCGGACCAGGAGGTATGGGATTTGAAGTGTGAGTGGAAAAAAAAGGACAATACCTATTCACTCATTGGTATATTTGTTTTTTGATTAACGTCTCTCGAATTTCCATAGGTCTTCGTCTCGATTGCAATTGTCTATATTCGGCGACTTGCTTTCGAGAAACGGTTCGCGCAAATAGCTGCAGGTCTAGATATATCGGGCCCGGGTGTGCTGCCGAAGGAATTCGCCGCAACTAGCCATCCCTCAGGTACTAGCGCACGGCCTGCGGTAACCGCCAGTGAAGATCCAGATATAATTGCCCATGGAGTTTCGTCTATCGCGGGGTTCCGGTCGCACCACCGCCAATCAGCTGGACAAGATGGCCATCAAGTAACACCGGATGGGGTAGACAATACCAGAGCGCATAGGAGCGATCTAACCCAAAAACAACGGTTCGTGCTTGGAGGGATCGAATATCGTGCGGTCTTCCTGCTCTCATGGCTTGTTCCACTCTACTGGTTCATGTGGCAGGTTCTTTCATGTGTTGCTGTAGGGGCTTGGACGGCAACATACAAAGCGGAAACTACCTTAGCCAATGGATTGAATCCTTGGTGGGTAGGGGCGTTCAATGTTGTTTCTGCGTTCAGCAATTCCGGGATGAGTTTACTCGACGCTAACATGGTAGGTGCATATCTGCGGGACAAACTGTAGTCTTGCTTGATTTCATAATATAATGATTGACAAATTTGAAACAATCTAGATTGCTTTCCAAGACTCTTATTTTGTCTTGTTGACCATGGGTGTCTTGATACTGGCTGGGAATACTTGGTATGCAAAATTAAGACATGCGATTGTGCATTTATGATTGCAAATGTGATCGAATCTACCACGTCTTAGTCTAACTCATTTGCTCGCAGTTTTCCGATCTTCCTACGCCTGATAATATGGACACTATCTAAAATCTTATCCTATAGCGGCCGCTTCAAAGATACAAACGAAGGGCTAAAATTTTTATTGCGCCATCCAAGACGTTGCTTTACTCATTTGTGAGTTTGTCTCTCTAGATTAATTTGACCATATATTTCTAGACTGTGCGACTGATCAATGTTAGATTTCCTCCTCGGCACACTTGGTGGCTCCTTGTGGCAGTGATCTTTTTGAATGGATGTGACTGGGTAAGGAAACCTTTCTCGCCAGCGAGAGTCACGGATCCGCTAATAGTATTTTTAGGCTGCTTTCGAAATCCTCAACGTAAGACCGCTGCGTATCTTCAGTTAAAGATACCAGAACTTGCTAACCCATCATCAGATCGGCGTACCTGAAATCGAGGCGCTTCCCCTTCCTATAAGAATTATCGATGGTCTTTTTCAAGCCCTTGCTATCCGAAGTGGAGGATTTTATGTTGTCCCAATTGCAGCCACAAAAATCAGTCTTCAAGCCCTCTATGTGATAATGTGAGTTTGAAATTGGATGATTCTAGTAAAGCATTACTAAATATCTGGAACCGCAGGATGTACATTGGCGTCTACCCAGTTGTTCTTACTATCCGTCGAAGCAACGAGTATCTACATCGGAGCCTTGGGATCTATAAAAGCGATGTAGAGAAAGAAGATGACGAAACTATGTATGAACCTTCCACGATTGGGGCAAAGCCTATGTTGAGCTTTTTTACCTCCCAAATAAAAGCACAACTCTCACACGATCTTTGGTATGTTTGAAATATAGCGTTATATAACCTTATGCGCATATGTACTAATTTAGGGTTATAGCTTCCTTGTTCTCGGTGTCTGGGTCATTGTTGTGATCGAGGCTAAGAGAATTCAAGCTGATCCTAAAAACTTTTCCGTTTTTAATATAATATTCGAAGGTAACCACCTCTAGCCCCTTTCTTTTCTTTTCTTTTTTTGTGTAAATTAAATACTAAGACGATTCTCTAGCTGTCTCCGGGTATGGAACGGTTGGTGTGAGCACGGGCTACCCTGGGAAAAATTACTCCTTTGCGGGTGAATTTAAATCTTTGTCAAAATTAGTCATGTGTCTGATCATGATCAGGTAAGTTTTATAAAGCTTAGATGGCTTGGTTACAAGTAATCAAGGAGAATCAGAATATACTAACATTTCGCATAGGGGACGCCATCGCGGTCTGCCAATGTCGCTTGACAAGGCTGTTCAGCTGCCCTGCGACATCATTGCGGACTAAGTACTGATTGAATAGAACCTAAAAGTCTCAAAATTTGAAATATGATAATGCAACGTCTCATCTCAGCATCCTAGGCTTTGCATTATCGTTTGTTTCTGTAATAATTATCACAAAATTTAAACCTTAACTTTTATTCTCCGTCACACTTTTTTTTTTTTTTTAGAAAATCTTCATGTTAACTAGAATAGAATTTTAGAGATCGGTTCTCAAATAATTAACATATGCTCGTGTGTTACTATTGCCGGCTGGGCAGATCTACTGGCTGCTGCGAGACCGAGAAAGATACGAACCTTCTTCAACCCATAACAACCGCCGTCAGCATCGAAAAAGATGTTATATTCATCATCAAATGGTCTTTCTCTGCTGTAGTACTTGTCCTAACGGGAACGCCGTCAATAGATTTTAACATTCATGAACAAGTTGTACGACGACGGATACCCGCATGCGAATCCAATGCTTATAAATGCCCATCCAACTGATGCACCATCCAACTGATGCACGGACGGCGATTTCAGTCTTTCCTTTGGCTTCTTGGGTACCCCGTTTCGAAGTGTTCGTCCCGCAGCAAGTCCCTTCGCAAACAAATGATTTTGCAACAGTTTTGCATCGGTCGCCATCCGTAATTGCGTTACATCCAGGGCAACATACGTACCTCGTTCGTTCTTACCAAAGCCAGGGCGCTGATCATGAGCCCCCGTGTGTTGCATTTCGCAAAAAGCGTTAATGCGAGATAGTGGCGCTCATATTAGTGGCTGGATTCGAACCTACCTAATAAGAATATTCCATTTCGTATCTTGTCACCTCCGTCTGGTACAGTATACCCCTAAGGATCCTGGGGTGGAGCAATATTTTGTTCATTTTACCTGAGGCTTATGCATGTAAATACGTTGAGTAGACGGCGCTCTTCCTCGAAAGGAACGGTTAACGCGGTTATTATAATATTAATTCATACAATGGCTATCAAAACTATAAAAGAATAAGTGTAAATCCAAGCAACAATTGTGACAACATTAACAAAATGAGCGTGAGATTTAAAATCACATACATACAAATGCGTACGTAGACTCCTGGCCTCGCATTTACGAATCAATGAAAAGGATACACAAAGCTTTAAAGCGCCCATATATATCTGTCGTATCTTCTGCGTATAGGCGTTATAATATATCCAGAAAATGAAACTGCCTGATTTAGGTTTGAAAATATTTTGTATATGAAGTGAGGATAAGTATGAGAATATTGTCATAACAGAGCTCCAAGAAGAACTTAGCGGGTTTTGAGCCTCAAACACCGATGCTTGGGTTTTTACTTAATACGAATGACTAAAGGATGGGGAGAAATGAAATAACTGGCAACAAAGAAGTATCAGCGTAACAAAAGGAGAGGGGGTAAGGATACAATGTCATTATACATTGAGAGTAGCCGAAAAATTGTTGTGTTAACATTTCCCGTTTCGTTAGCGATTGTCGACATGCATATGACAGCTGAACTTACCAGTACGTAGTACTTGCAGGTTAGTCAGTATAGTATGGTTCACCAAAGATTCCCCATGCACCCTCCCAGGCATGAAGCGTTGCATCAGACTGACTGCGTAAAAATTGTATCTCATGGGGGTCTTGATCTAAAAGCTTTAGAGCTCGGTCAAACCCGCGCGAGAGTATGAACGTGGCAAATGTTGCCATCGGGACATTTTGAAGTCGATGGGCAAGCCCATTGAAGACGTCCCCCAAGTGATTGGGGCTACTTTCGCCAACGACGTCTCGATATTTGAGGAGGAGAATACCCTTCAACATGGCGACGTCTCGAAGTAAAACGTTGGCTTCTTCGCCAAAACACACGCCAAGATGGCCATGGAACTGGCTCCAGCGCTCGCTAATCGTGTCTTCGTTCACAATGTCCGCATTAGCGTAAATGTATTCCATGGCGAACCAAAAGAGCAAGTGTGACATCCAAGTGTCACTATCCGGCTTGATCTTTTGATAGCGTGTGAAGCTGCGTCCTGGGTCGAGAGCTGCAACTCTGGTACAAAACTTTTGAACATCTGTGTTCCGTTTACGGAAATTGTGGACGAACTCGATGAGGTCCTCATCTTCAGGCGGTGGACCGTCGGGCCCATGTGGAAATAGCTGGCGGACTCGATGGTAGTACGCATTGAATGGTTCTAGGGCAAGCGGGAGTTGAATGAGTTTAATAAAAGTTTGGAGATTTTTTCTTAGATGATGCAAGATTTTGTCTTGAAGATCGGGGGTGTTTGGAGTGCAGTTTTTGGCCTGGAGGTTCCAAAAATACAAATATATGAGCTGTTCCGGACCAAAAAACCCAAGGTTCCAGGCATTTATATTTTCTCGGATGCCGCGAACTTGTTGGATGATTGTTATAACCTCTACGGGTGGGAGATGTTTGACTATTTCGACTTGCAGCTCCCAAGGAAGACTCGCGAGCGGAATATGGTGGTCACGGGTTATTCCTACACCCATCTTGACAGGGGTGTGAGATTATGATACAAAGGGTAAAAGAGAGAGTTTGGTTATGAGGATATACGACTAGAAAAAATATTTGAAGGCAATTGGTATTTCAAAGAACTTCGGAGTTGCAGTCTTGGGTTGAAGTTTTCTGTACTAGGGCCAAAGAAGTAGCCAGTACTAGTTGAAGTATAGAAAAAGAGTTATCGCCCTTATATTTGGCTCTTGATTAAATTTGTACGTATAGTAATCTATACGGTGAGCGTATATGGTGAAGCGGCCGGCAGGTTACGTTCTAACGAAAAACGAACGGCGGGTAGCTCCAGCCTGCAATTTTCGACACTTATATAATGGTCGTCGATTGAATTGAGCCGCATTGGCAGGGGGGGGGTGGTCAGTGTCTTCTACAGCCCATGCACGATTGAAATCTTGATCAAAGTACCGGCTAGGTCTCTTAGCACGTTCTAAGGGTAGTCGATGCTATACATCTAGATACGTGGCGCCCTTCATTCGATTTAATTTTGTCGAGCTAATTCCCTTCGACGTCAGTTGAATCAAGGACTAGGGTGATAGAATTCAAAAATCTGCTAAAGTTAGATACTTTTGAGTTTTGCCTTTCTCTTAAGTCTTGAAGCCGATGATACTAAACAGAGTCCTGGATTGATAACACGTGAGCTGCAGCATGGAGGATGCAATGGTCTGAGTTCCGACATTTCGGAGAACTCGAGCTCGACCAATTGCTATCCCAACCTGGATCCCGATAAGCTTCAACTTGCACTCATGAGACCCCAGCTTATCTGTCTAAATTTGGCCGACTTTCTCCACGTTTCTCTTTGATATCACCGAAGAAATTAGGGTGGGAAAGCTAACCCTGGTAGAACTTCGAACGGTCAATATTCCCAAAGACCCACCCAATATCAATCGTGTATTTGGTGCATTCTTACAGGGAAGTGAAAGAGAGCTCGCCCACTCTAAACTAGGGTCATCGAGAATGCAATCTATAATACATTTAAAATGGCTGAGCGGGTCTAGGCTAATGTTGATAGGAAAACAAATACCAGAAGGACGAAAGGAAAGAGAAAAGAAATAGAAAAGGGACCGAAAACACGAACTCATTAATAACTTAATTACCGAAGTATCGAGGTACTTGCGTCCCGAAGATCGCATGAAATAGTGAGCCGGAGAACGCCATGTATAAATCCCTGCGCTAATTGACCACCTCGAAGTATGGTTGGTAACTGAGGCCGAGGTTCCGGTGTCTTGGACGTAAAAAATGGATGGTCATGCGGCTAGTTCTAGAATTCTAGGCTCCTGATCTTTAAACTGCCATCCATAATACCAAAGAAATTCACGTATCGATTGATTGATCGGATTATTCGTAACTATTCGGAATCTGAATGTTTGTTCAAGTATTCTGACATTTCGTTAACGTGACCGGAGATATAATGCCTGAATTTTCGAATATCCGAGTCGTTGGCTGAAATGCGGGCCACGTAGCCTCGTCTATTGTGGAAATCTCCAGGCGGATAGAGCGTTTGACCTCAAATTCGAACCATGCGTCTAGGGCAGGCAAATGCAAGTGGAGCGCCGTATGCAGTAGTTACCGAAGCTAATATGTGGCGGTTCATAGGGTGTATCCGGATGTGTCTGGTGAACTTGATTTCTGGGCCACAAATTTAGCGAGAATATTCGAACATATATGCCAATCTCCCCTCCGTCTTGGCTTATTCCTAGCATCTCGTGTCATCCGGGTCACAAGTTTGAATTTTTCGGAAAGGGAATCGGCATTTCTTCTAGTGGGTTGAGTATTAATACGTATCAATTTGGGCATGTTGCAATAGTTTAAATCCTCTCATGATCTAGCTAGTCGCCATTGTTGTCTCTCCTTACCGGTAACCACGGCTCGACACGTTCTGTCTTAGTTAACGAGTTTTAAACGAAGATTTTGTCTCAAGCTCGGATGAACAGAAAATTCGAAAGAATTTACCTTCTTTTAAAGCCTTTTATGTGGTTTTATCTTATAATCTAAGGAGCACCACGAGATCATTAATCAGACAATCACACCTTCTCTGAGATCATGAGATTGAGAGGGTTGGGTTACCCATGACATTTGTGTTACATTAATTGAGCAGTGAATGGCTAATTAATCTCACAAACGGGATTTTCTGCCGTTGTACAGACGGCAGCGAGGAATTAATTCAAGTTTTATTATTCAGAATTGCCAAAGCGTTTAGGCAATGACCATGCTTGAGGGATTTTGATTACCCAAGACACCCTCTTCCTGATGAAACCCTCGCTGATTCGTTTGGACAATGCAAAACAGCCACAAGCGATTTTTCTGTTACTGGAGGGGTATTGTATGCCATTGAGCGTCGGGAAATGATAAATTGATTAACATGCATCGGTCTACACGTGGGCTGAGCGTAATATTATAGCTCCATTTCGACCATCTTTTGAATTTGTGTCGCCAGTCTATTTGATGCTTTGAAATGATCTGTGGAACGGTAAAAAAAAAAAAAAAATCATCAATGTAATTCTTCTGAGCTTTATATTGGCACGAGGAGAATATGACCATGTTATAGAGGAAGCATGAAAAACTTCCAATATTTCAAGAAATATTTTACATTAACGCACTTTTGTTGGCCTAATCTGTGGAAAGAGTGAATAAGAAATGAACGAAAGCTAGATGCTGCAGCGAACTGCACGGAATTCGGAAGCGGCTGACTGTTCGCCCAGACTAGATTGTTCGATGGTGGGATATTAGAGTAGCACCCGCAAGACCGAATTTGGCCAAATAATGTCGAAACATGGATTAGCACAATTAAATTGCAATGCAAAAGCAGGCTGGAAACGAGACCAGCTTTGCAATGTGGACATGTAACGTTTGTGTGAACACGGGATTAGATGTATTTGATAAGATAAGAACTGATTCCCAGTCTGTATCTGAAACGAAAACATCCTCATGATATCTTGGATCGTTAGCTATCTCATTGACGAGTACTCTTATAATCGCCCGCCGTAAAAAAAAAGATCTCTGTAACCATAAATCTCCATCAAGTCATGTGCAGACAACGCACGCTTGTTGCGGTCGTCATGTTGCAATTAATTCCCATCCATGTTGCACCAACCCAAACGAGATGCCCCACCAAACAACGCCGAAGCTAACTTTTTCTTCTCGACGACGAACAAGAACCATTCGCTATCTCGACTGCCATTCGCCCGAGCCGACCGACATTCCTTACCTGTATTCTCATCGAGCCGATATTTTCAGATAGCCGAAGCCGATTCACGGTCCAGAAACCTGCAATGGCCCTTATATAGCCGCAATAACTACTGGTTTTATTCCCGTCGTAGCCCGAGTTCGCCAATCACGGTTGAATCCTCCTTCGCAGTTGTCGCTTTCAGAACCGAGTTCTAAGAAAGAAATATATTAAAGCTTTCACAATGCGGCCGGCCGTGTCATCATCACTTCGTAGGGCGGTCCGGGCGCCTTTGACGCCAAAACCGAGCAATGCGATTTCCTCATCCGTGGCCGCGATACAAAACCGATACAGGATTCCGCAGCACCAGATACGCGAGCAATCTAATAAGGCTCCGCAGCAATTCCATGGCCAGATTTGGGAAGCAACGTCGAAGCGTATCCAAGCAGAGAGAGCAGAGATGGAGAAATACTGGAGGGAACGTCAAGAGAAAAAGAACCGAGAAGGCGATGGTTACTTCTCAAACACGCTTCCACAGATGTTTGGTACATTTCCCAATGTCAAAAACTAAGTCCTATGGGTTAATATCCATTCTAACCTTACGCTTTAATAGCTTGGGTGATATCGGCAGTCTGCGCATATTGGCTCGGAGCATATAGATGGGCACCAGCCAAGCCACTATCAACCACAAAACTCGAAGATGCCCCCGAAGTATACCACGATGTCTCCAAACACAACCTGAGCGCAGCCTGGTCCCAATTTGCGATCCTGCTTGGCGAAGATAATGTTTCGTGCAACGAACATGATCTTGACGTTCACTCCGGTAACAGCTGGTCGTCACATCCTCCGAAATCTTACGAAAAGCCATTCATGGTCCTCTACCCATCCACAACAGAACAAGTCTCCGAAATCGCAAAGATATGTCATCACCGCAAGATCCCTATCACTGGCTACTCTGGTGGAACTAGCCTAGAAGGGCATATCAATCCCACGAGAAGTGGAGTCTGCATCGATTTTTCACGCATGGATAAAATCGTAAAGTTGAACAAGGATGATCTGGACGTTGTTGTCCAACCTGGAGTAGGATGGGAGCATCTCAATGAGATGCTAGAGGAACACAACCTCTTCTTTCCTCCGGATCCAGGCCCTGGAGCTATGATTGGCGGAATGGTCGGGACCGGGTGCTCGGGCACCAATGCGGCGCGGTACGGCACTATGCGGGAATGGGTCCTCAGCCTAACGGTCGTTCTAGCTGATGGCACAGTCATCAAAACGCGGCAGCGGCCGAGGAAATCCTCCGCTGGGTATGATTTGACAAAGATTTTCATCGGCTCTGAGGGTACGCTCGGATTGGTGACGGAAGCGACATTGAAGCTAGCTGTCAAACCGCAGAACGAGAGCGTTGCCGTATGCGCTTTCCCATCAATCCGGCACGCGGCATCTGCCGCCTCAAAGATCATCGAGCAGGGGATCCCAGTCGCCGCCGTGGAAATTTTGGACGACGTCCAGATGATGTGTATAAACCAAAGCGGGACCACGTCGAGATCATGGAAGGAAAAGCCCACCCTGTTTTTCAAGTTCGCTGGTACAAAACTCGGTGTGAAGGAACAAATCTCACTAGTACAATCTATCGCCAAGTCCTGCAAATCCGAGTCTTTCGAATTCGCTACGTCGGAAGATGAGAGACACGAGCTGTGGTCAGCTCGGAAGAACGCACTTTGGTCGGTAATTTCAATGAAGGAGAAGCCTGATGACCAAGTTTGGACAACAGATGTGGCTGTTCCGATATCGAAACTTCCTGATATTATCGAAGCCACTAAAGAGGACATGATGAAGAACAAAGTTCTTGGTTCCATTGTTGGTCATGTTGGCGATGGAAACTTCCATTGTGTTCTGTTATTTGGGCAACAAGATAGAAGAAAAGCTGAAGGAGTGGTACATAGAATGGTGGAGACCGCTATCAGTCTGGAAGGTACTACTACCGGAGAGCATGGTGTTGGACTTTTAAAGAGAGATTATCTTCCTAAGGAGCTAGGACAAGGAACCGTTGATGCCATGAGAAAGGTACGTCATAAGCTATGATAGCTGGCTTATTGTTGTCTTGACTAACACTTGCTTGATATAGATGAAACTCGCTTTCGATCCGCTTTGCATTCTGAACTGCGATAAAGTCATAAGAATGGAGTCGCCCAAGTTAGAAAGGGATCGATGGGCAAGGAATGAACCAGCACAGCATCATCCAGTGAAGAGAGAGGAGTAGGCGTGACCCTTAGTTTGTGTGTCCGATCTCATAGATGTGTAAATAGCTTTCTGGTGTCGGGCTGTGTATATATTTATTGTGAAATTAGACGAATCTGGAATCCAATAATGATGCTTGGGTCGTGGCTAAAATAATAATATTGAAAATATCAAAGTTCTCACTGGTGATACATAGAACTTCGCGCGTTGGCCAGCGAGGGCCTCTGCATGATCCCAGAAACCTAGGAATAAAAGTTGGAAGAAGATACAAAAGTTCAAAAGAAAAAACAAAGTTACGAGATGATTGGAATTCCTTGCATATATTCTACCCGTTCACACCAATTCTCTCTGTCGCTTTCCCTATATTTAATATATATACATATATGTATATATTGATAGATGGGACTTAGCTTCCCGACTTATGAAATGTTCTTAATTAAGCTAGCAAGTATGACGAAGCTATATATTTAGCTTGAGTTCGGGCGAAAATATCGAACCGAATCACAATTCCTAGGAGTCGCGAGGCATCGGTCAAGTCCGGCACGCCCATATTGGGGAGATACTCTGACGAAACCTGCTTCGGAGACTGATTCGATGAATGAGGTGACAACAGGATCACCATGAAGAGATGGATTATGTTCATCTTCGTCATTGGTGAAGCTATATTCTGGTGAAAGACCAAAGAAAGGATTGTACAATTGTGAGGCTCTTCGACTTTTGGTAGGGATGGGAAACGTTCGCCGGCGTCTGTTCTATTTTTGCTTTCTTTATTCGTGTGTCATTTTTATTATTTATATTGTATATCCTAATTTGAACCTTGACGGCGCCTTCGGGCGGTTTCTTTTTGCTCAAGTCGAACAGATTTTCGTTACTTCTTCTGCTTGTCAGTGAGAACCTTATTCCACCCACCTGGTTTGGACTTGTTCTGGCAGTCTTTGTTCAGGTGGTTTGACCATCCGCAACCCAGGCACCATCCATTGTTTCGGATAAGATTTTCGTCCTCGGGTGACCATTGATTTCGTCGGTTGGGGTTTTGGTCATTGCTTCCAGCAGGTTGGAAGTTCTGGGCTCGCTGCTGGCTAGAGCCGTTTGGTTTTTCATTGCTTCCTTTGGGTTTTTGTTGGGTGGCCAACCATAACTCCTCTGCTTCACCGGCGTAAGTGATGTAATCCTGCCAACTGAGCTGGTCCTTTGCCTTATTAAGTCGCATCATTAGTCGGCGTTGGATATTAGCATTGATTCCAACTGTGATGCTGGGGAGAATTTGGGCGAAGGTGTAATGCAAATGGTTTTTAAGCGTAAGCTTCCGGCTCAGTCATTGCATTACTGGGGTATGCCTCTGGTACGTGGACAATTCCTTGATCCATTTGGTGATTTGGTAGTAGTCTCGGAAGTACACTGACATTTGCCCTATCGCCCATTCCGCCTTTTGAACGTCTCCCTTTTGTTCGGCATGGAATCGTTTATAATTGTCACTATTAGGGTTTCTAGTGACATCTTCGATTATAGAGTTCATGGTTCCGTAAGCCATTCCGTTGAGCTTTGTCCAGCCCAGTATATGGAAAAAGACATCCCCTCTGAACCTTCCAGCGTTTACAAGTACATAGGTGTGTACATAACTTGACCAGTTATAGAAGTCCGACGGATCATCTTGGAAGACATGGGGAGGTCTTAATATTATTTCCAGAGGTTCGTCTTCATAATCGTCGGGAATCATTGGTTTGTAAGAAAGCGCTAGCCTATCTCCTTCTGACCTAGTCTTTTTCAGGGTCTGTTCCCGGTGGGCTGTCACTTTACTTGATTGGGGGTCAGGTTTAGGTTCATCCGTTCCCAGAACCTCATTTCGTTGGTCTTGGGATTTGGTTAGCCAATTAAGGACTTTATCGGCGATATATATTCCTACCAGCACGGCTGGAACCCAGGCAGCGACGTCGGTCATAATGGGTGATAATAGTGACGGGTCGATTAGGTTTCCGAGGGATGAGATGACAATGGTCTCGAGTGAAGGGGATATTTGTTTGACAAGCTGTTGGATAGACTTGAGATATTGGCTATTCTCTTTTTCGTCGAAGTCTTGTTCAAGGATTTCTTCTGGCTCCCTTGGAGTTTTGCTGACCAGAGCAAGCTTTGCTGCAAGGGAGGCAGAGGCGTCCGCAACTGCTGCTCCAATTCTGCTGAAGAAAGAGAACATTCTAGCTAGGTTGAAATATTGATGGTTTGAAACCCCAAGTATTCTTTGATTTCTGATCGAACGTCTTCGTCGGTTCGTCTCTGGTTTACTCCTTCCCTTAGGAATCGTAAAGTGGCTAGCGGGAGTGGCTAGCGGGAGATCAGTTAGTCTCGACACCAGGCGGACAAGAGACTCGAGCAGGGCAGGAGATCAGTAAGGAGGATCCCTTTTTCTCTGGCGTCAGAGAGAGTGACGGAGTATAGCCAAGATTGTTCGTATCCTGGGAGGTCAAGGATCTTTTCAAGGTCTTGTATGCGAGCTTGCCTTCTACAGTCTCGATCAGTTCGGTCCTCCTTGTAGTTTTGCAGGATTCGGGATTCGGAGGTGCAGGTGTTTTATTAGAGATGAAAACGAAACCCTCCACATGCACAACACAAGTCTGTCGACATGGTATATTCGCGAGCTGGCACCAGTTCCACCAAGAACGCGAGATCTCGAGACGGTCCGAATAGACGAGGGCGATACTTGAATGTGGCCTAGCACTTGTTTGCATCTTTTCGTCTCATGCTGCTGAGACTCGTGCCAATGGCGCCCCCAATGGTGGGAGCCTTGGTGCATGAAGATTCGAAACATCAATGAGAGAGATATTTTCAAGTTGACCGAATTCTATTAGATTTTGATCTTGCACTCAGATCATTCTCGGGAGCATTTATATCCCGATTGAAATGCCTGCCAATATATGCAATGCAATCTTGCTATTTCTAATGAGTTTTTGGGCCTTTTGACGATTAAGGGGACTTAAACTGCAGAGTTCATGTCCAAGCAGATGGGAGACGTCACAAACACTTTCATACGAACGTACTTGGAAAGCTGTTTGAAAAATTAATAGAAGACTAAAAAGGTGAGTTAAAACGCTCGTCTTAGCTTAGAACTGGTGGTGGCAAGAACATTAAGGAACTCTGGGAATATCGAAAGCCTTGGATATTTCGTTTGTAATCAAGAACACTGTATTTTTCGGTGACTCCCTAGGCTACGTCAACTAGTCTCGGGACTACGTCAACATGGGAAGACAGCACTGTGGTCATGCAAGCTCGCAGGATTGCGTCCTTCAGAATTCGAATAATCGCGTGAGGTACATCACACTGCCCGATTCGGAAGTCATATTGGCGATATCCTCACAACACATTTTTGGCATCTCTCTCGATCGTGTCCTTTTCGTGATCCGAAATTAAGGGGAAAAGGGAAAAGAAAAGATGGAATAAAGAGAAAATTAGAGTGCATGGGATTTGAAAGCGGAAAGCGTTTCGTGGAGATTGAGCTGTTGCGATGGTTACTACCGCTGCCGTCGCGGTCCCTGCCTCGTTCTGAGAGCCTTGAGGTTTTGCCAGGCATCTCAGCAAGGTGCGTTGTTGGGGCGACGGTCAGAGATATCCCAATACAGCTAACTGTGTACATCCTCACCACAGCAACAACAAAGATCCGGTTAGACGATGTGGAGATCCCCGCCGAGACAGCACTGAGAGCCTGTCTATCGCCCAAAATGTGGTACTTGTTCCGCTCAGCCATTTTTGCAGTGGTCGACAAGTACATAAACAACCTTTTCCCACCTCATCCTCCTCTTCCTTCTGCTTCTTCTCACCATCATCCCACTTCCTTTTAACTCTCTTCCGCACCTTCATCTTCACATCTTCACTACTACATCACCCACCTCTCTGCGCATCCAAACCATTTCCAAACCAAGCATATTTCCAAAACTATTTTCCAGAAACCAAAGATTACGAACCGTTTGAAATTTCATCTCGGACGATAAAGGGACAACTTGATTGTTGCTTTCTTCATCATCACAGTTTAGCTTTCAACCTTTCTCATCTTTACAACTGTCATCCAGGATTCATTAATTTGATCATCTTGGGTTGTATTATTATCGCCATAATATAATCCGTTCGACAAGATTGACTCATCGACGGTACTTTCTTTACACGACTGAGAAGTACATTTTCAAACTTCAGAAAATAAAACCCAAAAAAACGATATTCCAAACAAGTAGCATCTTTGCACTTTTGAAACAAATTTTTGTTCTCTATCTTTAATAACTTGCATCGTTACATCGATTCAAAATGGCCACCGTTGCTATTCATACTCCTCTCAAGTCGCATGCGGCTTTCAACATGAAGGGCTGTGGTAGAATGCCTTTGAACCAATCATCTCCAAACACCAAATCAAACTCTCCCTTCACCCCACCTCCACGAGCTGCTGGTGCCAGGAAGGAAGCGGGAACTTCAATCTACGCGGGAGGTCTCACCTCTCACTTCGCCGCTGCGGCTAATGGTAGTGCCAAAAAGCCAACCTTCAAGAACTCACCAAAGTCCAATATTGCTCGCACAGGTTGCACTCCTGTCAAACTTGGTGTCTCCGACTGGGCCTTGACTGGTACGGGCCCGAATGCTGACCAGATTGGCAAACACCAAAGCCCCGTTAAGAAGGCAAGAAGAGGCAAGACTACCATTCGCGCCCATGCTGCCGACAGATTCATTCCAAATCGCTCTGCATCTTCTCCAACCGGCATTACTAAGGCCGACTTCAAGAGACAGAATGGTCCAAGATGCCACACTGATCCTGACAGCGTCTTCAACGGTCTTACCGACGAATTCAATGCAACTAGTATTTCTGCATTCAACGGAAATGGCGATTGTGACTCTCCTTCATCAAAGCCAAAGATGTCTCCAGCCTCTGCTGCTTACCAGTCAGCCATAGGTGGTGCCGTTGGCATTAATACCGATTCCAGAGTCCTTGCTTTCAAGCCCACTGCCCCAGAGTCCTCTCGGCCTATTGATTTGAGAACTCAGTACAACAGACCTTTGAAAGCTGCCAACAGCGCCCAGTTAAGACGCCGCGTCCTCACCGCCCCAGAGCGTGTTCTCGACGCTCCAGGTCTTGTCGACGACTATTATCTCAACCTCATGGATTGGGGTTCCAGCAACATGGTCGCGATTGGCTTGGAACGCAACGTCTACATCTGGAACGCCTCTACTGGATCCGTTTCATGCTTGTTGGAGAGCACTCCTGATACCCACATCACCTCTGTCAAGTGGTCAAACGATGGTTCCTTCGTTGCCGTTGGTATGGGCACTGGAGAGGTTCAAATTTGGGATCCAGAAGAGAGCTCAAAGATCCGTTCCATGCACTCTCACTCTTCTCGTATCGGTGTCATGTCCTGGGATAAGCACATCCTTTCCACTGGCTCCCGAAGCGGAGAAATCATCAACCACGACGTCCGTATTGCTGACCACAAGGTCGCGTCCCTCGTTTCTCACACAGCTGAAGTTTGCGGTTTGGAATGGCGTGCCGACGGTGCCCAATTGGCATCCGGCGGTAACGACAACCTCGTAAACATCTGGGACGCTCGCGCTTTGTCCGCTCCACGATTCTCCAAGACCAACCACAAGGCTGCCGTCAAGGCCCTCGCTTGGTGCCCATGGCAAAACAACCTCCTCGCAACTGGTGGTGGTACTTTCGACAAGAAGATTCACTTCTGGAACTCGACCACTGGTGCTCGTGTCAACACTATTGAATGCACCTCCCAGGTCACCAGCCTCAAGTGGAGCACTTCCTACAAGGAGATCGTTTCAACCCACGGTTACCCAGATAACCAGCTCATCGTCTGGAGCTACCCAAGCTTGGTCAAATGTGCCGAGATTCCTGCTCATGAGACTAGAGTCTTGCACTCTTCGCTTTCTCCTGACGGTCAAGTTCTTGCCACCGCAGCTTCCGGTAAGTTTTCTAATGCTATCAAAACACTCTCTTCTTACCCCATTTACTAATAAGTTTCCCACAGATGAATCTCTCAAATTCTGGAAGATCTTCGAGAAGAAGCCTGGTTCGGCTGGTGCCCTCGCGAGCGTTGGCGCCATGTCTGCTACCGGCAAAGGCGGTGACATCTCCAAGCAAATGACCATTCGTTAAAGACCCTCGTTCTTTCCAATATTCTTTTGAAGCATATTAACCGACAACATACGACAATCCTCGACAATCCTCGACAAACTTTCGACACTCTTCGACAAATCTAGACACAAAGAAAAAGGCTGAGTATTAAACGAAACCTTGCAACATTTAGCGACTTTTCTTTCAATGATTGAGATGCTTCTTATATGAATATTCTATGAACTTGGACGCACGAAGGAGTCTTTGCTTTTGGGATTTTAGAAGGCGGGAATTGGCTACGGGCGGATAATTGGCGTTGTCTTTGACATAATTTTTGTTTATCATTGCACGGTGTTAGGAGTCGTTGTATTCTTAACTACTTGGATTCTTTTAATTATTGAATTGCTTTAAATCGTTTTTTAAAATTTTGGTTTTTAAATGTCCCTCGTGATGCATATGCTATGATATCAGATGTCATACCGATACGCCGGATTACACGAAGCTCGACATTGATGAATGCGGCCTGATTTGATGTTTGTTGATGCACAACGGACGACCTGACGACTGATTTACCATAACGATGAATGATACGCACGGAGACTTATATTACGACTTCCACGAGTGACTACCAGTTATGTACATCTCCTGCTTTTCTCGCATTTACGATACTCCAATCTATAGCTCTCTATGATCATGTAATATAACACGATGCTTCCGCCGCATGATATGACGAGGACGTTTTGAATACTAGTAACAAAGTAGTGACCATTTTGTATCCGCAACTTTTTGTAAATAAAATAATTATTCTATGGACTATGAAAAAACGACACGATCATCACGTTTAAGAGACGTATTCATGCAAATAAATTCTATCTAGCCTCGAGGCCACATCTAGTCTAGTCTATATTGTCTACCTTCCACATCCCTGTAAATTCTCAACACCTATCCCTATCTAAATCTATAACAAAATCAACCCATTGTAATTAATAATAATGTATCAAACACCCAATCTCAAGAGCTCTCAGCTTCGAAACAAGAACTCTTTCCTCTATCAGCAATCATATCCCAAGCATAAATCACCCACCAACATCTCATACTCTCGCCAGCGTCACCCCAATCATCCATGGCATCCTCCTCACCTTCTTCCACGATGATGAAACCTTTCTCCAACATGAGTCTTTGAAAGTCCGCTACCACCTCCTCGAAAAGCTTTCTTAGCGGTATCTCAAAAACAAACCGGGCTTCTACCGACTTTTCTAACCACCCGGATACCACGGTGCTTAGCAGTTCTGGGTGTTCCGAGGAATAGAGCGAATCAGCGGCAATGATTAGGGGATACGGCTCCGTTGGCTTCCCTGTCAGTGCCGAAAAGTCTTCAGGAGATCTATGCAGAGACCAGTCTAGGACAAAACTTGAGACTCCGACAAACGGTAACAGATGTCTATTCATTTCCACGTTTCTTTGAAGATTTGGTAGAATAGGAGGCAGATCTGTCAGGTCAACATTCACGTACCCACCTTCCCTTTCACTGCCAAGAGTGGTGTGTATGCTAGCAGCAAGAGAAAGTCCCACGAGACCAGTTCCTGATCCTAGCTCCAACACCCTCTTCTCTGGACCACAAGCAGGACCGGATAGTGCACTGCGTATATTATCATTCATGACAGCGTCTCCTGCGATCCGTTTACCCAAGACATAGGCAGCACCCCAAGTCTTCAACCCCAGGTTATCCCCATCCAGCGACGGTTCATGAATCTTGATCTCTACGCCATCTGTGATTCGAAAACAACGGTCGATATCCGGCATTGCTGTTCTGCCACACCGTTCCGCCAAACGAAGGCTAGCTGTTTCCCATACCATATCTCTAGCATCATCATCGGGCAGCCATTTGAGACTCGAAGATACAAGAGATGTAAGCCAAGGACCAGGGTTGCCTGTTACCTGGAGGGAAGGCTTTTGCGGCGAAGAAGGCGAAAGATCCCATGACGGAGGTGGGATGGCCAACAGGTCCAGAGCTGGTAAAAGGATGGAAAGCGGTGGCTGTGTTGATACGTGGGGGAGATCGATGACTAGATGGATTCGTGCGAAAGAGAGGACGTCACGTTAGTCAATTATTTTCCCACTAGTATTATTTGAATTTAAGAGTGGTTTTTAAAATTTTGATCAAGATGTTTTACAAATGTACATGTTTGTATCCCAGAAGTTCACGGATGAACTCAATTTGGGAAAACAAGTACAGACGCAAGCAGGGGTTAGGGGGG
>LDDX01000087.1:52856-114916 GCA_012184315.1 Arthrobotrys entomopaga
CATGGGTTTTTTAGTATATATATACCATCCAGGATTCTGTCTGTGTCTTCCGACTCTTCACGGGTCATCGTGAATAACAAAATATGTTATACTTTACTTCCGATTGTTTTTTGATCGTAAGGGAGGTAGGAATGTGTTAAGGTTCCCAAGATCCGATTATCCAGTGACGAGGGGGTTGCGAGGTCTGGATCAATCCCAGCTGAGTCGGCCAGGCGGTAAAAGAGTCAAGATCAAGAAACAAAATAACTTGTTTAGCAAAAGCAATATTACATGACACAAATACGGGGCAATCAGCGTTAATTACGTTAACACAAGAAATTCTAAGTGGAAGAAAGGAGAGAGGGGGGAAAAGAAATTTTCGAAAAGAAAAAGGAAGGTTAGACGGTCGGTATCATGGCTGTGGCTTTAGGAGAGACAAGGGCATAGTAATAGTCTAGTCCGTGTGTAGCTGCGTACATGTACTCTCCGCGGTTCAGTCTCGTCGGAAATTCGAATGTGGAATATGCAATGCAATGAACCTTGTGATAGATGATGATGATAAGAGCTAGAGAAGAAAAAAAAATATGACAGAATGAGGAAGGCTTCTGGAAGGAACGGGAGAAGGATTTTTCGGCAGGGATTGGCTGGTTACAGCTGATCGCCTCTCAAACATGGGATCTTCCTAGCCTCCTCATTGGCTGAGCGGAAGGAACCCTGTTCATGCGAACAAGCAAACAACACGGAGCGGTTTCTTCTCCCGCCGTGATAGGATGTTGGAAGAGAACGTTAAGGGTTTGCTTCTTTGCTTCTCGTCGTATCGACAGACGAGGATGAAGGGTGTAAAGGAGAGACATGGGGTCTGGGTTCACCAAAAACGCAGCTTTCTAGAAACCAACTCTTGACCTTGCTTGTTTCTTCATGAATGTTTAAACCACCGCTTCGCATAATGCTGGGAAAAAATTTCCCAATTGAACACAAGTTGACAAGGGATAGTGGAGGATTGTTGCAAGACCTTGAGGACAATTTTGTACCATTGGGGGCTCGACAATGTATTATCCGCTACGATGCTGCCATGCATGCACCTGACTTTAGCCAATCCGCATTTACGATCATTGTCCAAGCAAGCGTGAATTCTTCCAATTTTCCAAGCTCATCGGCTAAGGTCACCACCCCACTTTCCTGAACAACCCTTCGAGAAGAAGACGAGAAGACTCAAATTCCAAAAAAAACAAGGAAATTTAATAAAATACAAGGACATGCGGTCGGGGACCCACACACTCCAGGGTTATCCACTCAGCTCAGAGAAGCACTCTGCATATGCA
This sequence comes from Arthrobotrys entomopaga, assembly GCA_012184315.1. Classification (NCBI taxonomy): domain Eukaryota; kingdom Fungi; phylum Ascomycota; class Orbiliomycetes; order Orbiliales; family Orbiliaceae; genus Arthrobotrys; species Arthrobotrys entomopaga. The sequence continues at coordinate 54,158 of LDDX01000087.1, forward strand.
AGTGCCACGTGGGATTTGATCGGGAGGTTGCTTGCACATCTGTCTCCCTGTAGACGTAGTGGTACATACGTACGTAGTACTTGATTCGCAGAACACAGGATAGTATACAATGGTACTTACCCTTTACGCGATGGAGCCAGAGACGGTGGGCCGTTTGATTTACCGGCCCCGCTCGACGAGTTTATGCGGGATATCGCCCGTTCGTGACCAATCGATGCCATCCCGATCGCTCGACTAGTCGACTACTCGCTCACTAAATATCTAATTTTGTAGACTTCCCCTCTTTTCCGTTAAATCCCTCTTTTAATTTCTAAACTCTATAAAAGCTATATTCTTTCGAATTACTGGCTGCCTACTACCCGGTACCGCGCTCAAAAAAGAGACGAACAGAAGGCTTGAAATAGAAATCGACGGTACTCGAGTACTCGTATACCCCGGATCGAGAACTCAACATATCGTGCGAGCGCGAAGGGAAGTGTGTGTGTGTGTGTGTGTGTAAAAAGAAACAAGCACTCGCCCGACCTGTACACTCTTGAGCATTTACTAAACCCCGGAACATGGTAACCTCGTATTCGACTTTGTAATTCTGGATTATCATTGCTTAACCTGGTCTAAGGTTCAAATATCTAGATATCTTGGCTTCCTGATCGAAAGGATTAAAATAATGTGTGCACAGGCCCATTGCTCTTGCGTTCCGGTTGTCTAGATCGAGAATATGATAGTATACATTGTATATGCATGATCGACTGCCGTGATACTATTCTCGAAGAGCGTGCTCTATTACGGTATGACATGGCCTTACACAATGTGTGGAGAAATTTTAGCAATCGGGGGGTTTGAGGAGGTCATATCCCGCTGCGAACGCTCGAGCGCCTCCCTTAAGCCAACCTTATCCCGGCAAATATCCCTACCTCCATGGCATCGGAACTCCAATTAAGCATGTGGGTCCGAGTTATCTGTATGTTAATTTTTTTTTTTTTTTTCTACGTATGGCTTGAGGTTCCATTCCGCTCTCGGCCCCTATGAGCTGAAAGGTATCTGCATTGCCAATTGTTTGGCCTTGGGCCGTAAGACGGCTCGCGAGAGTTATCAGTTATCACATTTAGACGGCGTTATTTTTCTAGTTTTTGGTGGATTTGCATGGGGGCTAGGGCGGGAAGAGCCCCCCTATCAGCACTTATTTTTGAGCGAGCTTTTATTGTGTTTGCCGACCTCCTTTTTGGTCTTTTTTTTTTCGAGTTTACTGCATAGTAAATTGACAAAGCGGCTCGCGTTAACAATTGGGTGTTTTATTTTTGTCGTTGTTCTCTTGTGGTTTATTTTTGTCTCTTTTTGATGTGGGTTGTTGTTAACTTGGATCCTGTCAAAAGTCGGGAACCCGGGCGTACATTTTTGGGTCCCTATTAATTTTTTTGCCACCTCCAGAACAGAAATAACATGCTAGTGCAGCTGCTTCATGCTGAAGACAATCACACGAACTATGTGGAAATGCTGGTAAACAAGACTCTTACGATAGCTAGAAGTGGGGGGGGAGTATTTATTTGTGAAAACTTCACCGCCGGTGATCTAATACACACAGTGTTTTATAAATTTTAATCCATTATCGTTCTAAAAATAATATATAATATCGTCTTTTTGAGATCTATGTTTAGCATGCTAATTCTATATGATCTCATGCAAAGTAAAATCGTAAATACAATAACCAGGAAAGATAGGTCTTTCGGAAACTAAAGAACAAAAGAAAGAAGTGGAACTGCGGGGGTACAAAGTCGAGAGAAGTCAAAAATGTAAAGGATACCAAAGAAGTATCTACACGAAATAAACCTGTAAGAATAAGCTGGGTAGAGCCCTCACAAGCTAAGAGAAGAACCAGCTACCAAATCAAAGCCTAAAGGATAAAAAACAAAGACTTGCGACCGTGACCAAAAATGGATGAACAAGTAAGAAAACCCATACGCAAAAAAAAACGCCTCCCTAGTTCCCATCAAGGTCCAACGCCGAAAGGAAAGGAAAGATTGGGTGGTGGAAATCTTTACAACATTCTATTGGTTATTCCAAGCCGTGAAGTTGATTCTCTCCCACAAGCATCAATAACCTTGTCCAACTCGTACAAATCAAAGTTACAAAATTCAACAGGTAGCCTTGGCTCGTCGAAGGACCATAGCCTCGTAATTCTGAGCGGATACGCATCATCGAACCCGCCGTCTTCTTGTACAGGTCCGCACTCCTCACTTCCAGGAATGTGCATCTTTGGGTGAATAAATGCAGAGACGGGGATACCAGCCACGACTTGCTGTAGGTCTGTCGAATGTCTATCCATCCGGCAAGGCATGAGACCAGCTCCTATGTGTGACAATAGTTGGGAGTTGCTCCGTCTGCTGACACAGCTTTGTCTGTGGGGACGCACGCTAGAAACTGATCTGGATCTAGAAGAAAAGGCAGTGCTTGATGTTGTAGGTACCATTGAAAGACTAGTCTTGGATGTTCTTCGAGATGGACTGATGTCTTGGGAGTAGATTGATCTTTGGTATTGTTGTGACAAAGATTCTTGAGACTTGCAAAATGAAAAGCTTGCAAGTAACGCTGAAAGTCGTCTGTGTGCTGGGTACGCCGAAGCATCCTGACGGCGGGGACATTTTGTCACGGTTTCGGTGCAAGCACAATTTTCACGGGAAGCTGATCCAGAGGAAGTGGATGGTGTGAACTGTACGCTACCCCGTCTCGAAGCAGGAGCTGCAACGGCTGTGGTATTCACTGTTGCTACAGACGGAGAGCGAGCTCGTGAGGGCAGGTTGTCAAGGTCGTCGAACATTTTATCCCATTCTGCTGGTTCCGGATAAGCCCTTGCATCAAAGGGATGATACATGAGCATAGTAGGAGTATATTCTTGGTGTTTAAAAGAAGAAGCCTTTGATACTCCTCTCGTAGTGATGTCCTCAAGGTCGAGATCATCAAAGGTGTGAGGAAGAGTTGGAGAGTCGGGGTAAAGGGTGAAGTCCATATCAAAGGACATCTCCCAGATTGACCGCTTCCGAGGTTCTGGTGTGGGAATAGGGAGAGAAGACATAGCGGTCGTCATATTTAGCCTTGATACTGAAGATTGCCGGTTGAAGTTGAAGAGTTGCTGTGTCGGCGATTGAATTTTATACATAAGATGATGTTCTTAGCGGTTGGATACTCTCGGAAGGAGCAAAGGCTTTTTAGGTAGAGGAATATCAGAGTCTGGTTTCGAACCCGAAGGATACCACTACTTTAACGAAATTCTGGTATAAATTGTCGAATGCTAGTCTACTATTGTAGAAAAATTCTGGATAGTACTCTGTATGTTTTCTGCTAGGTATTTTGCGTGGATAGTAAAATGGGATGTGCTCTTGCAATGGTGAGATATTGGGAATATTTTATATCTAGAGCAGCCAGGGTGCACGAGAAAAAGGATTATATATATGCACAATCGAGACGGAGGCGGGATGCATGCGAGGTAGGCTAGGTGTGTTTCTGGGCAGCCATCAAATGCCCCAAGACTACCACCAAATAAGCTAAACTTGATGAGTACCATCCAGCGTTTTTTAATTTTTGCAAATAGAAAAACGGGGCAAGTTCGATGCCTACACACCCTGTCCACTGGACCACCCCCTCCCTGCCCATTAGCCTGGTACAGAAATATTAAGCTAGTGCCCAGCGGCATTCGGCTGCATCCCGCTCATCGCTGGATATAGGTTTTCTCCAGTACACTTTTAGTCGGTGTGGGTGGGCCCCATGGGTTGTAAATTGGGAGCGACTGGCAGAATCGCATTGCGCACCCTGTGTGGATCCAGTGGAGGCATGGGTGTATCCCTCCCACAATGTGCATATGCAGGTTTACGTTTGCAAAAAGTAAGCAAGTTCTATCGAAGGAAGAGACACAGCATGCGCATGTAGAAAATATCGGTCGCACTATTATTGCTTTTGCTTCTCCTCTGTAGGCATGCATCTCGAGCTCGATGTAGTTAGCTAGGGTCCAGGTAAATGTTACTGGTTCGGCACCATACAATTCGTAGTCCTAATATTTAATTGTATCCTTCAGGGTACCCAAATGTACAATTCGCAAGAATAACCAAGAGAAGCTAGTGTATGTGGATGGCCATATTAGCACCACTGCAGGGTTCGAGCGACGCTGGCTCGGAAAAAGCACAAAAACGTTTCGTTTCGATCGAATTTGCATTATGTGTTGAACTACAATCAACTCGATCGAGTGAACTGCTGGGAATGAGAAATCGAGGCTAGGGAATGAGTGTGCCTTGGGGCAGCTGGGACAAAGAAACCCGAAACTTCGTGCAGGCGATCGTTGGGAGGGGGGGGGGCAAGGTTACGCGGTTGGGTAAGAGCCTGAAGGCATAGCACCGAGGTTTTCTTTTCTCTCCGTCATTTTTTGAGTCTGTGACGTTTCGCAGCCTTCCCAGGCCCGCAGTCATTGTCTCGTGCTCTCATCCATCCATCCATCTCCCATCAACATCGGAGGGGGAGGGTAGCACGGCACTAACTGGTGAAATTAGGAATTCCAAGTTGCACTACCACTGCGCATTGCAATGCTGCAGCATCGGCTTATGTTAGTGCTGGTTTTTCTCCGTCGTCATCAGGTGCCGTAGTGATCTTGCATGCGGGATTTCTCCAGCTCTATTCTGAGATACGGCTGGTATGGTACACGCCGCTGAGGTATTTCGCGCACTCTGTCATGTTCCGACATCTTCAAGCTTCATACTTCGAAAGGCTACACAGAATCGGAGTGGGGACAATTCGACAAGGGCACGAGAGGGGTACTTGCTGGGTGGGCTATCACTGGCTGTAATATCCAATATTCCAGGACACTTGCAGTCGCCAACAGCATCGGTGGAGTGTCATCGAATGGGAGACTGAGGATCATACCTACAGATTTTGTCGTCATCATGAAAATTATAAAATGAGAGGATGGGCCCCAAGACCCCCCTTCACAGCCAGCGGCTCTGGCTGGACACCATTCCCAATTTAGAAAGATTGCTGGCTGTGCAGGACGCTAAGAACGCCCAAACCAGGGTCACAGTCGCAGTCTAACCGTATTTGGTAATATTCTAGAAAATATCGCAGAAGGGCTGGGGGGTGGCACAAAACTCCTCCTCCTTCATCTCGGCCTTCCTTTTTCCTTTCATCGGGGCATCATGCATGCTTTCCCATTTGTCGGTCTAGCAATTGCGTTCACAGCTTTCGAATGCAAGATGTCTTTGGCAATCCAGGGATATCCTAGACCCTTACCTAGCGGCTTCTGCACCCGAACTTTCGAGGGCGGTCAGAGTATCCTCAGGCCTCATGGTTTGCTTAAAGATCTTGCAGGTCAAGCTGGCCAGCGCCGGGAAGATGGACGGACGCATCATCGGTCTGGCAATGCAATGCAATGTCTTTGGTTTCTGTCATGTTTACAGGCATAAGAGTTTTCCAATAGCGCATCTGCACCTGCGCTTCGCTCTGGAATTGAGCCAATAAGTATAAGCTGTCCGTATGCATCATTAATTTATCAAGCTCGCAGGGTAGAGCCCCCGAGACCAACCAAGTAATTGTAACTCGTCAACGAAGTAGGGTGGTCTCAATCTAGGATTGTGTTATTCTGATAAACAACTTTCGGCACGGCTGCGAAAGAACGGAACCGTCAGTGCTGTTATCACTAGAAGCGAAATTAAAATTCGGCCATTCTTTTCCTTTTCAGAATTCTTCCGCTCTCAATTGTCTTTTGATGCTGTCCATCTGAAGTGCGTGTGGGAACTTAAGTAAATGCCGTATACCTTGTATAGCTGGTTGCCTATGGTTCCGTTCGAGCCTCAGGCCGCCCTGAAATCGAGTATTTGAAATAGTTCGTTGGGCAGCAAGTGGCTGGTACCATGGTGCAAGGGTGGCGGCTAAATATCTTATATATTATATTACGCCGCTGAGGCAGCGCTGCGGCATCAAACACAACATTTAGGAATCCCACTTAACTTGCGCACTCTATCTAAATCAATAATGCTGCCCTTCTAAGGCTACAAGATAAAACAGGCTCCAAGTTACGAACGGCAAAGCTTTCCTAGAGCATTGTTAACATGTTCCCACTTACCGAGGCAAAAGAGCTCGTGCGAGCAATCTTTCGCGGAGTGGAGCTTCGCAGAAAGGGGCTCAAACTTTAGCACCCTCAGAGTTGCGCTGTCGCAAACATGCCGCGTATAAATCGTCACACGAAGACAAAATTGCAAAAGACAAAGTTGAAAATTAAATGGCTTCAAGTCCACTGGCACCGCAGCTATTGGCGGAGACCCCCCAAAGTGTAGCTGTAGAAAGAGGTTGATTCTCTGATAATCGATCCAGCAGGTCTGCAATATAATTGATATGTGCCTCAGTTTGCAACATTTGCAGACGAACAAAAAGAACCTCGAGGTCTCTATAATACAATGTTTCAATTGATTTCATGCCATTGCATTGTATTGCAGTTTGGTACCCAATTTATATCAAAAATAGTCTTATATCGTCTACAGCAGCGATACATATTAAATCGAATTTATAAAGTGATAGAGGCAAGCTCTGCAAGGATATGTACAAAAGGTCATCCGGATCCTTATTAGAAATCTCCCGTGATATCAGGGATCGGTTCGTTTCCTCTTCCAGCAAGGACGGTTGCCTTTAACCCGCCAAAGGCCATCACCCCTCCAATCCTATCAACACCACAGAGTATCATCAACAGGCGATCCAAACCGATACCCCACCCACCGACAGGCGGCAGGCCCCACTCCAGAGCTCCAATGTAGCTCTCATCCACTGGCATTTCCGGAAGCACTTGGTCCGCCTGTTCTAGTTGTTCAAGAGATTTTCCGTTCTGCTGTGCAACAGCAGTTCTGTACTGGTTTTGCTCAATAAATTTTGCCCTTTGTTGAAACGGCGAATTCTCCTCCTCATAAAGATTAGCTAGCTCTTTGTAATTCACGTATAGCTCTGCGCGGTGAGCGACCAGCTGGCCGTCAGAGATCCGTCTGCTGGTTTTTGCCAGTGGTGACAAGCAGGCCGGTATATCTGTTACAAACGTAGGGAAAAAGCATTTCGGTTCGATATACTTGGATGACAAGAAATCTAACAAGCCGGGCAGGGTGCAATTCACCGGTCGTTCGATCCCCTTTTTGTCAAAAATACGCAACAGGTCTTGTGTCGCATATGGGGTGTCTAAAACCGGCAACGTTATCCCAATTTCCTTCTGTATGGTGCCGATGAAATCCATCTCCCTAAAAGGTGGTTTGAAGTCGACAGCGCATTTGCGTTCATTTACTTTTCTTATTCCCGGAAATTCATGAAGCCTGGCTGCTTCAAATTGGTGAAGGATATCAGAAAGCATCGAGGTAGTTCTCGTCTTTAGTGTTTCGATATCTGCATAAGCTTCGTAGAATTCGCAAGAGTAAAATTCAGGGTTATGTGTCGCGTCGGCGTTCTCATTTCGAAAATTCGGTCCGATCTCAAAAACTCTTTCGAGACCACCGATAACTAGTCGCTTGAGCCACAACTCTGGTGCGATCCGTAGCTGCAACTTGCGAGCGTTGAGTACTCTCGACGAAGTCTCGAAGGGTTTTGCTGCGGCGCCACCAGAAAGTTCAGCCAATATTGGCGTAGATACTTCTGTAAAATTGTGAGAGATCAAGTAGTTGCGCATCCAGTTGATGACCCATGATCTCGCCCTTAGAACAGAGATATTGAATGGATTTACAATGAGATCCACATGGCGAGACTGGGCTCGTTTCATCACATCGGTAAGCTCTGGGGGAGGATTGTGTAGACATGGCGCGAGAAACTGGGGTAGCTCGTTGGTGTATAGAGACAATTCGCCTGCCCTCGTTTTCCCCGGCGATCCTTTCACACCTGAGCAGAATGAGCTTATCAGTATGATAGCCCCTTAAATTTTTGGGAGTAATATCGGATTTGGAAAGTTCCTACATAATATATCCCCCTTTTTAATTCTTGAGTAGGCTTGCTCAAACTCCGCGGCGTCAACACCTGACCTCTTCAAACTGCTTACGATTTGGACTTTGAAGGCATCAGACACCAAATCAAGGAATATGAGTTTGGATCCTGATTTTCGTATTGATAAGACTCTTCCTTCACCCTGCCAAAAACACCAACAGTTAGTACCACACTCTGTGCTAGCCATTGATGGAGGATGACTATTTATGTAAGAGTAAGAGACAGACCATATATCGTCGTGGCATACACTGGGTCTTCGAATTGAAACTCCGACTCGATATGATTGTATTGCCGGCAGAAATCCTTGATGCTCTGCCGTTTGGCATGATCCGGGTTGACTCTTGGATAATAATTAAAACTGGTTCCGGTTGAGACCTCCTTCCATCTTTCTTCGAAGGCTGGATTCTCCTTTAATTGAACCGCGAGGGGGCTGGCGGGTTTGACAGTCTCTTCAGAAGATGAGTCTTGGTTCAGCGACCGCCGTCCAATCTGAGATGGAGTACATCGAGTCCCTCTGCGAGACAATGAAGATGTAGCGCAGCAAAGCCGCCGGCCAGCTCCGACTATTGACCTTGCGGATAAAGACATCTATGGTGCGGTCCTACCGCTGTGTCTGCGGCTTCAACCAAACACCAGCAAGGTTCGCCCCTATTCCTTGTAGTTATATCCTGTCAGCAATTGATCCGCTACCATTGAAAACCTGATTCCAAAGTCAATTGTCACTCAATGCTATCCGAAAAATCAGAATTGAAAGCATGCGAAGCTTTTTCAAGTCACGCCCAGGAGAATATCCCAGGTCATTCGCAACGGTTCTTGAAATTTGGTACTCATCATATGAGGATAGCAATGATCTAGTGTTATCGCCACGAGTCAGCGTACGTACCTTATTCTTCAATTAGCAGATTTCCTCTTCTTTCCGCTCGCGATGTTTCCTGTGGGTGCTGTTGAGACGAAATCGCGAACTTGTCCGCCGTAACGAATTTTTTTTCTCGTTAAATTTCCTGGTTGTATCGATAAGAAAGAAAAGCCCAGTCCGCGTTGCACAGAAAAGAAACCTTCACACGACATTCAGCCATTTTGACGTCAACCGTCTTCCAAACAGGACATCGTCGAGCTTCGCAACCGTCCACGCCAGAACATCCGTCCCTCTTCTTCGACTCCTTCTCCGCCTTCTCTTTCAACTATCCAGCATGTCTATGTTTGGCTTTGGCGGGGCCAACCAGGGCCCCACATCTGCCCAAAAGATCGCGGCAGCGGAAGCCGAGCTCGAGATGGTGACGGACATGTTCAACCGGTGAATACTTGTCCATTTTCTCACATATATTTTCCGTATAGAAGCTAGGAAACTGACCATGACCTTCTCCATGCTCTGATAGTCTTACCCACTCCTGCTTCAAAAAGTGTGTCCCAAGGGAATACCGCGAACCCGACCTCAACAAAGGCGAATCCGTCTGTCTCGACCGTTGCGTCGCCAAATTCTTCGAAGTCAACGTGAAAGTTAGCGAGCAGATGCAGAACCAGGCTGCAACGCGGCAGGGCGGCGCTCCTGGCACCGGTGGAATGTTTGGGATGTAGACGAAGGGATGTGGTTTCCCCGTGAAGCGGGCAGGTTCGGCTTTGAGTACGACCTTCTTCGAGGCGCTAGATACTTGCAAGCTTGTTTGCTTTCTGCGAATCTGCTGCGGACCATTCTCCGAACAATGCAATGGGAGGATTTTTAGCCGGCCAAGAAGAAAGATCATCTCGACTCTAGACTTTCCGAAGCAATTGCTTGCCTTGCTTCGAAAATTCCATGTGTAAATACTTAAGTAGATAAGGACTCTGGTCGCAGGACTAGACCTTTGCAAGGTGTTAGACTAGACCTTTGCAAGGTGTTAATGGTTGTTTCTATCTGTACAATATATGCTCTAGTAATGATATCATTTCACCTTTGCCCGCGCGGTAAACAATACATACACGTCAAAATGGTCCCCAAAATGGTCCCCAAAAGAATGCTTTTCATTAAACGCTCATGCTAGCAGAAGTTACAATGGTTTATACACGGTAGAGTCAACATCCTCTCGTCGGATGCTATCACCACAAATATGCTAAAAAAAACAAGATATGAAGAATATATATATACCAAAGAACGTAATCACAATAACCGCAACCCATTAAAACACCAATCTATAGCCCGGCCGGTGGCGGCACTCCAAAAGCAGGATTCCTAGGATCGAAACCTTGAGCCCCACCGGGAGGTTGCGCACCATGCCCTTGTGCTTGTCCACCCGGCCTCATCTGTTGGTCTTGTTGCTGCCGTTGTTGCTGCCTCTGCTGCCTCTGGTTTCTTACAAATACCATGATCGCGAGCAGGAACATCGTTCCCAGAATCAACATATTCTCCACAAACTCATCATCGCCTAATTCCTCTCCGTAGTAATCACTACCGGGATCTCCATGTTGTGACTTGTCGCTGCCCTCACCTTGTGGAGCACCTTCATCGGCCTCGGGCACCTCTCCAGGCTTATTGTGAGTGTATTGAGGCTTCTCGTCCGAAAACCACCGCTTCATCCATTCCTTCACCGTAACTCTCTTCTTCGGCTCCGGATCCGATCCGATTGCATTTATCTTGCCACCACTGATGGTATTCCAAAAGCTTCTCGCCCGAAGCTTCAAAAGACTGAGAGTAACGGGTAGGTATGCCTCCGTGTTGGTCTCTAGCGCCTGGTCATAATACCTCTTTGCGAGATGGTAATCTTGTTCGACACCGATACCGTTCTCATGCATCCATCCGAGATTCCACAAGGCCTGTGCGCTCTGTTGGAATTCTGAAGCGGCGATATAACATGCCGCTGCCTTTTCGCTGTCCGGCTCCGTCCCAACTCCAGCGAGGTAGTAGTCTCCCATCTTGACGTAGCTATCGATGTTTTGTTGTTTCGCGCTGCGCGTCCAGTACATCAGGGCCAATTCTTGCTCTAAAGCATCATTTCGCTTTAACCGCCACCACTCGAAAGGCAACCTGCTCTTTTGCTCATCTAGGAGGTAGGCAACGTTTGATTGACCACTTTCGTATCCTTGTTCGGCAGCCATCATGAACCCTACAATTGCAGATTCTTTGGCTCCAATCTTATGTGCCCGGTGAGCCCATTCAAGTGGTGCCTGTAAAGCCTCCACTTTCTCCGACACATGCTTAAAGTATAACGTTGCCATTCCGCAACTTCTTTCCCTCCCATTGCCTTGATTGTTGATCTCAGCAAGGTAGTAATATGCTTCCACTTCACCATGGCGAGTAGCGAGTTCGAACCACTTATTAGCGACCACGTACTCTCCTTTGTTGTAGAAGATTTTACCAATAGAAACTTGCGCAGGACCATAATCTTCCTCCGCCGAGCTTTTGTAAAGCTTCGTAGCCTTATCCATGTTCTTTTCTAAGCCTGCGAGACCATGTTCGTACAGGTAAGCCATCCCGTGTTGAGAGATAGTGTCGGACTGTGTTTTTGTTTTAACGAATATTAGTCAACGTTTCTCAAGATACCACGAAGTGTCGGATGTTAAAACTAACATATTTCAATCCTCTCACGAACCACCTTCTGGCGAGAGCGAAATCCTGAGGAACGGCTTCACCACGCAAGTACATCCGACCCAGATAACCGGCAGCCTTAGATGCGACGTCGATGACAATGTCCGAAGGATCCTTCACCTCTTTCCCATCTTTCGTCCACATCTTTTTCGCTAGTTGGAAGTATAAATCTCGGGCTTTCTTCAAGTCTCGGGGAAGACCTCTAGGGCCGTCGTAATACAGTTTAGCAAGTTGTTGTGTCGCGGAAAGTTCGCCTTTATTGCTTAGGAGCAGAAGATATTCGATTATATCGTCCATAATGGAAAGAGAGGATTGCTCATTGGATCTCTTTGCGATTCGACCCGTATGACCGAAACTAGCTCCCGCACCATAGGTGCCTCCGAGCTCATCTACGATTCTGTGATTGTTACGGGGAAGGTGATGGCCTCCTGGCGGTCCAGAGCGATAGTAGTCCATGGCTTTGTCGGCGACCCGCTTGTAAAAGAACGCGGCTTCCTCACAATTTCGTGGGGTACTAATTCCTGCGTGATAGCGATAGGCCAATGTCATTTCCGACCTTGTATTGCCACCAAGAGCTGCAAATGTATGATAAAGGAGTGCCTATGGAGCCACAAAATCAGCAGACGATTTTGAAGATCGGTATTCTTGACAACTGACCTTGGACTGGTCCTTCTGAATGATGCCACCATACCCTGTCGCATACATGAAAGCGACCATATTCTGAGCCGTGCTGTTTCCAGTGAGAGTTGCCAATTCCCTGTAGAACCCGAATGCAGTTGCAGTATTTCGAGGGTATGACCAGTTGCCATACTAAATCCCATAAAATTCAAGATTAGTTTCCGTATATTCATTTTTCACTTTTCAGAAACCACCCACAAAATTCATCTCAGCCATTAAATAAAGGGCGTCGGGATTCCTAGAGCCCAATGCTTTCTGTAGTAAAAGTACAGCCTCAGACAGCGCCTTGCTCATCTGCGCCGGGGCACTCCTGCTCTCTCCATGAATCGGCTCTTCTTGGGTCTGTACATTGGCGATAAAGAGGACGTCGAGGAGTTTTTGAAGGTAATATATGAAGGTGCTAACATAATATGACGTTGTATCTTTGCGTTTGGATTGTATCGCCAGTGGCCGGATGGTTGCCAGTATTTTCAACGCCTCGTCGACATATTTTTGGGCTAAACAATAACAGATTAGTTGTTTGCAACTTCCATAACTCAGACCCAAGTAGCATACAATTATCTGCGTCATATTTAGCTTGTCTCTCGGATTCAAGATGGCGACCATCAACCGGCGAATCCCCTAAAGGTACCTGAACGTCTCCATGATCCTACACTCATTAGTAAATAGCCGGATATTTCGCAATTGTTGGTTTCCCAATTCCTACGTATATGGGATCTCTCGCGTGTACGGCGATCGATAATGTGGACAGAAATAAGACTAGATGGTTCTACGATTAGCGATATTACAACAACATGCCACTAAAAAAGTCCACTCACGTATGTAAAAAACGAACGGCCGCCTCCTCGCCATCTCGTCGGTTTGGCGATACCGTCGTTGCTGGTCGCTATGTAACGGGCGAAACGATGTTCTGGGGGTGAATCGTAAGCAAAGCCTCACCGGGTGGCTACCGTCGTTGCTCGAGCATGAATATCGTGGATACCGTGGACAATGACAAGGAGGTTTCGGACAGGAGTTCTCGGACACGCGATTTAGAGTATTAGGTCGTCGTTCATGCGAAAGTGACAGCGGGTGGTTGGTGTTCTCTATTACTAATTCGGCGGGATGTAATAGTGAATGAAAGACGACACAGTAGCTACAATGCGGCTAGGCGGGACGGATATGACGTTCATCCCTCCAACCCACCCAACACATTCCCTGCACCATATAAATTGCGCGTGAACATTCGATCGTGAAGATTTTTACAATTATTTTATTCAAATTATTTACTAGGTAGATGTTTAGTAGTTTCGTAGCCAAGATGGCTAGTTATGAATTGAAAACGCAAATAATTGTTCAAATTATGATTCCAGCCTAGATATACACCAAGTATTCAATGATGCGATGCAAAAGCCCTCAAACTCCGACATCCTGGTCTCGTTTCCTCACCACCAGATAGAAATACAAATAAATTCAAGCAAGAATAGACTGTCCTTTGCTTCTGCTGCTGTTGATTCCCGACTTCAACTTCCTCAGTCCCAATTTTTCTTGTTTAGGATCAGGTTGTCGGAACTTGGCCTGGTCATGGGAGTCATCGAAATCCTGAGCTGCTCTCCATCCATCTTCATCCCAAACCCACGCCTCCCCGCCTTGCAATCTCCTCGTCTTCCCATCCCAAATGACATCTCCACTGGTTCCCTTTGGCGTCCTAACCAACAACTTTCCGCCTTTCTTCCACTTAACCGTAAACTTGCCGATCTCCGTGGCGTAGCCTCCTTCCGCCCAGTCAAGATCCACAAAGTTTGGTTCGATCACCCAGGTATACCCCATTGGAGAGGTAAGTTTAATACCAAGGATTTCAGTCGATAGAACATATGTGGGACCAGAAGACCAACCGTGGGCATGTGAATTTCTACCGGACCAACCGTAGGCAGGATATTCTAAGATATCAAATTGTTAGTATCAATTGCGCAAACAATAAAAGAAGAAGAAGAAGAAGATAAGCGAAATATACTTACGGATGTTTCCATCAACTCTATAGCCTTCGATGAAGGTACTGTTCGTCATTCCCTTAGCATCGAGCATGTATCCCCACATCAAGCGCATCAAATCTACAGCCGATTGATGTTCACCAGCGTAACAGTGGGCGATAAGCTCAAAGCTGCTAATGAATGGAGAAATCGTATTGGGCATCTATTATAAACGTTAGCCGTTTCCGCCCTAGCAATCATCGCGTAATCTCAAGCAGATATTTCAAAATATTTACCTCGACTGCAGGAGCGCCATATTTAGTCCATCTCTTCCTTAGATTTCTGCTAATGACCTTAGCTTGTTCCAACTCTATAAGCCCATCGGCAAAGATCGCCCAACTATTCCCATCCTGTGGGTGGATGTCACGACGGGTATCCATGTTATCCATGAACAAATTCTTCTTATCATCCCACAAATCCTGATAATTGATTTCAATAGCGCTCAAAATGTCATTCAGCAGCCGCATTTCATCAAGCGTAAATGACCCTGGTCCCATTATCTGACCTAAATGTATCGATTTCTTCACAGTAAGATAGAAAATCGCATTAGCTTCAGAGTTGTAGCCTCCTTGCCCCGGCCTCAGCCAGTCAGCCGTGGACCAACACCAATACAAGCCTCTCCAGCGGTTGAACCGCCTCAACGAGATATTGAGAGCCCGCTTGTATCGTGTCCAATAATGTGCCATCCAAACAACATCGCCAGAATACTGGACGTAATTCCAAACGCCTAGCAAAGCGTGGAGGTGATATGTATCGCTGTATTCGCCATAGAATCCCATGGGTGGCCCAGCATATGGCATTCCGCCATCCCAGTATTGGTGGGCGAATAGGGTTTCTAAAGCGTTTTTGATACTATCCAGGTCAAATGTCGAGACTGCGATACCCGGTACCGCGATTGTCATGTCGCCAGCATAGACCATACGATCGCGCTTAGCGCCATCCGTAGTAACTGACGTGCCGTTGCTAACAGTAAAGTTGCTCGCCCAGGCGCCCCTAGGGAAGTTGTTGTGGTCGACGCGTCTGTTGTAATCGACCAGGGAGCCTCCCTCCTCAGGATTTATCGTGGTTAGTTGTAGCGTATAGGCTCCGGCGTACCAGATTCGATTGAGGAGCTGGTCTGAAGAATAGAAGTAACCAGTGTAAGCTTGAGGATTCTCAAAATGAGGCATAGCAGCGTATGGAACCCATATGTCCATGAGAGTGAAGGAGGGGGTGGCGCCATAATATGTTGAATTCTCGTTAATCCATATCGTCATGTACTTGAAAGCGCCACGAACGTAAATCTTATCGAACGTGCTGTTTCCAGCCCTGATCTTCTGGTGAAGGGGTAAATCGAATTCCTCGCTGGTGGTGGCATCCGAGTGCTTGCCGATGAAGTCGGGAGACTCCGTGAATCCGAACGAGAGTTTGAACGAGTCCGTGGCGCTCTTCGTAAGGGTTGAACTTTCGCCTATCGACCAGCACACCCTACTCAAGTTTTAGCTAAAGGAAGCGATCGAAAATCAGATATTCAGTAATGGCACTCATACCGTCCTGCGATGTTTTCAGCGAACTCGTATGTAATCGACGAACCGGGTCGCAAAGTAGTTCTGCCGCCTTCCGTGAGCCCCTCCGGCGAGTCGACATCACCGTCGCTTGCGTAGACCTTTACCGGTCTAACTATTCTGCTAGGGGGCGCTTTATTGTACGAGTCCCACGGTCCCTTGAATACAGGGTTGACGCCATGACCTTCCCACGCAAGCCCGGAAACCAACGTGCGCACTGCGCAAAGATAAAGAAAGAAGGTAGACCGTAACATCATGAGAAGTCACGGCCTTGGAAATACCATCTGGTCTTGAAAATAGTTGTTTTTATCCACAAAAGACTGAACGTGAGGAGGAGGGAGATAAAGGGCGGAGAAGGCTCGATGCGAGTAATCGGCCAGCCAAGGCTTGGGGAGGCTGGGGTAAAGCCGTCCCAGGGATGCTGCCAAACCCTCGCAAGTTTATGCCGCGATTCGTCGGCAAGCTTTGAGCTGAATCGAATCTAACGATCTCGAAACTAACGTTGTTTGAAGCGCTCGAGGTTAGATTCTGCCCATCACATGCAGATCCGCTGTTCATCCGTCGCGAGAACGTTCACCGTGGCTTTCAAAAGAGACATTCCAATCAGGACATCGTCTTCAACTATCAGAATGCCAAACAAGAAACTTTTAGATCAGTGGAGAATAGGGCTGTGAGCATTTGCTTGCTTGCTTGTGATGCTAAATTGAGGGGACATCTCCATAACGCGCTTGGAGGTGCAGGTGTCATCGCGTGACCCAAATGGCGAGAGGTCACAACCGCATCGGGCAGGGAACAGGCCATCCGAACTGCAGCCTGCAAGCAACACTACTGACACACGAATTGCAAGGGTTGCCCGAAAAGATGGTATCGATTCGATCCGAGGTGGAATTTCGTGACGAGAGACGACGCGAGCTCAAATTTTGCATGTTCGCTGACTAAGAAAGTATGTCGTGATTGAGCATTATAAAAGCAGGGCAGTTCACCCGAATTCGGGAGTTATAAATCTTTACAGTTTATCAAACCCATGAACTGTGCTGATTGGAACCTGACTTCTAGATACACTGAGAGAAACACAAGTCCTGGTTCCACGGGCAAGTGAAACTAAATAAAGAAGAGCAGCATCCCTCTGCAAGACATATCTTCCGTTACACAGACGTGCGGTATTCGAATATATTCGAACGCTCTGTTATTGATCCGAGGTTAATTGGACCCCTCAACAACACAAGCATAGGCTTCAAACTAGCTGTGGATATTGATAGTCCGAATTATCAGGCCTTTCATATCAGAACTTAGCTTTCCGTGATACCTTCCGACATGACTTCTTTCACCTCCATTCCAATCCTTGACCTCTCCCTTGCTCGATCCGAGGACACCAAACCGGCATTTCTTGACAGTCTCCGTCATGCGTTGATTGAGGTTGTACCTTCCTTCCGTTTTAAGCTTATTTATGTGCACTGTGCATATATGCATATCTTTAAACATCTAATGCCGGTTCCAATTAAGCTAATGCTGATATTCACGATTCCGATATTTATCATGATAGGTCGGCTTCTTGTATATCAGCAACACGGGCATCTCCGACGAGTTGATCCAACAAGTCAAGAAGCTTGGTGTTGAATTCTTCGATTTGCCAGAAGATGAGAAACTGCGGCTTGAGATGAAAAACTGTACGCTTACCCCTTACATTGTCCATGAATTCATTCTTCGAACGATCTGCTGGACATAATTATTATCATTGTTGGCTTGATTCTCTTTATTTATCATAGAGTATTGACGAGTGTGTGCATTGTGTAGCACCCCATTTCTTGGGCTATTCGAGACTTGGAAATGAAATGTAAGTCGTTTGAAATCTATCATTCCATGATACATTAGAGGTAGGAAGGTATCATAAGGTGCAATACTAAGCCTAGAGCTAGCACTCGTTTTGCCGTCGACTGGCGTGAGCAAATTGACATTGGCACCGAATTGCCCGCGCCAAAGCCCGAGGATCCACTGTATCGAAACCTCGTTGGACCAAATATCTGGGTCAAAGAAGAACTCTTGCCAGGCTTTAAAGACACCTACCAACGGTATATGAAGGACATGGCTGATATGAGTATTTTCTTCACTCGTTTGATTGCAGAAGCAATAGGATTACCATCTGATGCATTTGATAAGTACGCTGGTGTGATCAAAAGCAAATTGACATTTCAGTCTACGAAACTAAAGCCTTTTACTGTATTATCATAGATACTTTGAGGGAACCAATGGGGATAGGCAGCAGCATAAATTGAAAATTGTAAAGTATCCAGATCTTGGTGAACTGAAAGGAGGGACCGGGCAAGGTAGGCACTCATTCCTCTGGAAATACTCTGACAAGCAGGTTGATAACCTGTCCTCGTTGATTCTAGGCGTCGGACCGCATAAGGACTCAATGTTGTCTTCCTACCTCCTCCAAGTGACACCTCACAAAGGGCTGCAAGTCCAAAACTCAGAGGGCCAATGGATTGACTGTCCCCCGATCGATGGGACATTCGGTAAGCAAATATAATACAATTCTTTATACACTTCTATTCAATATTGGACATTTTCTAACTTCGAAAATAGTCGTCGCAATTGGTCAAGGCATGGAAGCGATAACACAAGGGGTGTGTACCTCAACCACCCACCGTGTCTTATCTCCCGAACCTGGTTCCGGTGCTAGATACTCCATTCCATTTTTTCAAGGTGTCTCATACGACGCCTCTTTCGAGGATATGAGTATGCCTGAAGCCGTTCTAGCACTCAAGCGACAGATAGTTGGCGGTAAAAAGGATTCGATCGAATTCACTTTCAAGAAAGATAGGTAGGCTTGAATGCAGTCGAATATACTAGCTTGCTAGATCTGATTACTCTAACTGTTTACTAGATTTAAACATCTCGGAGAAGCAACTCTTCTGAATAGGATCAAAAGTCACCCAGATGTTGGAGAGAAATATTATCCAGATCTGTTAGCTATGATCCGCGAGAGAGAAAAAAAGGACGCTGAGGAGCTCGAAAGACAGAAACTGGCGCGTGAAGAGCTTCAAGGTAACACGAGCAAGGAAATTGGTGTTTATTAGCCGCATGGATACGAAAGGGGAAATTCTTCCCTTTGCGGTATCCTTCGTGGAAAATAGAGCTACAAGCTCCAAACTTGAAATGATCTCGAATTTATGAAACTGGTTGGATTTTGCAGGATCATTAATCGAGAGAGAGAAAGCTTTATTGCAGCACTCTCGTGTCATATATCAAATGTTGTCATCTCAGCTTCAAATAAGTATTTTTTCGATAGTAAAGGGTCCCATGGCCTTTCAAGTGGTATTACTTCAAGTGCATACAAATAAACTGTAGCTTAAAATTTGAGAAATAACTTTGGCTCTCACGATTACCTGTTCCAGCGAGGCGGTGAGTGTGTTGTTGCATTATGATCGTTGTGTTGTCAAAGCCCTGATTCTGTTTGCACAAGTCAAGGTGCCTCTTTCAGAAAGAGCAGTCACCACGCTCAAGTCGGTGCTCGGTTAGCAAATTTGGGTATCTTGAATTTTCGACTGTGCTCTCAACACCAGCAACCATCCTCAACGCCCATCAACGACCACAGCACCGACTTCACCTACTAACTCTCCATATAGGTTCATATATCAGGTAAACTTCTGCATTGGAGAAATAACCCGTATAATAATAATAATCAATTTGCTAACTTAGTCTCTAGGATGGGTACGTTATCATTCACTCTTTTTTACCGCTGCTTTTGAAATTTAAGATGGAGGAGAAATCGCACAATCACCATAATATAACCGACCCGACGAGAGTTTCGACAATTTTCAGCAATAAAGAGACATTTGGAGGGCTGTCAATTATTGGGGGTTTATTATCGACAAATATGGAACGGAAATGCTGATGGATGGGTTCATGTGGTTACAGGTCGTCTTCAGGAATACCAAGTCATTGGCCGCAAGCTGCCAACAGAGACCGATGAGACTCCAAAGTTGTACCGCATGAGAATCTTTGCTCCCAACGAGGTTGTTGCCAAGTCGAGATTTTGGTATTTCTTGAAGAAGCTCCGAAAGGTCAAGAAGAGCACAGGAGAGATCGTCGCTTTGAATGTCGTACGTACCCTACGAATCAATATGTCCTTCAGCAAACATGAACAGGAAATGGGTTAACGGGTGTGCTGGGAACTGGTTTTAGATCCACGAGAAGCGCCCATTGAAAGTCAAGAACTTTGGTATCTGGGTTAGATACGACTCCCGCAGTGGTACCCACAACATGTACAAGGAGTACAGAACAATGTCGAGAACCGAGGCTGTCCACTCCCTCTATCAGGATATGGCTGCTAGACATCGTGCCAGATTCAGGTCGATCCACGTACGTTCAACTTGAAACCAGCTCTCTATATCTAAAATTATAATAGGCTAATAATGAATGCATCAACAGATCCTCAAGGTTGCCGAGATCGAGAAGTCCGACGATATCAGACGCCCTTACATCAAGCAGCTCCTCACCCCCGAACTCAAGTTCCCTCTCCCTCACCGTGCCGCCGCTCGTGTCGGCAAGGCCACCTTCCTCGCCAAGAGACCGAACACCTTCAGCTAAATTATTTGCTCTTCCTGTTGTTACGCTTTTTACGCTTGTATATTTTTTCCTCCTCTTACGTTTACATTATTATACCGGCATTTTTTGTTCCCACCCGCCTTATTCCATTTTTTCCGTCTATACAGGTGTTCACTACTATCGAGGGGATATCTTATAACCACTTCCCCACACGCTTTTTTTTTTCCTCTTTCAGAGGTTTGTTTGGGGGCTATGGATCCGGTGTACTTTTTAAATGCATTGATGATAGTCTCGGAAACACCAAAAGAATATAATGATATCTTTACGGAGAACTGTACCAGGTTTTAATATTGAATTGTAACAAGTCGGGAATTTGTCTCGCAAGCCAGGTGCCCTCGTCGGGACTACCAATATATAAATTTAAACGTATCGCGTTGCAAGATGGTGCTTGCTATTAGAAATTCCTAAATTTGCAAATGTCCACTTTTTGACGTTTTATTCCCAAGCGAAACCCGCGAAATGATTGCCTAGAAAAACGTAATATCAAAATGATGTCTCGAAACACCCTTGGTAACGCTAGTCGGTGGGCCCAAGATTTCGGCGACAACAAATTTTTTGGCGCAGTGCGACATCGGGTCAAAAAGCCGCGACGACGCTTGAGTCAGTATTTTCTCTACACCCCTCCTCCATCATCTGAACTCAAGAATGTAAATAATTCCTTCAATTACCCCTCGCCTTCTTCAGGGAGACTCAATCAACTAATTTTTTTCTCAATCAATTGTATTCTAACTAGATACTATCTAACTGAAAGTTATGGCGGCAGCCCCACTAATCCCCGCCTACGACTTTGTCGCCCCCCCAGCCACAGGTCTCTCGATAACCTCAATATCCCACCTCAGCTGGGTATTTCTTAGCGTCACACCCACAAACTACGATCAAGCGCTCGAATTCATCCCTCAAAACTTTGGCCTTTTCAACTTTCTCATTGATGCGTCGTCACTTCCCGCCGATGATGCTAGCCAAATCAAGGCATTGCTCAACGTAGGGGCGTCCAAAATCATCACAAGCCTCGAGCAATTGGAACTGCTCCGCGATTCGAAAGTACAAATCGAAGATGACAGGCTGATACTAGCTATTGGCAAGGGCAAAAAGACACGTGAAGATTTCGAAAACGCCATCAGGAACACCTCGTTGGGTGTTTTCGTACCGGATGTGGCTGATGTTGGAATCGTGCATGGATGGTTACAACAATATGGTACTGAGAACAGACCGTCGGTTTACATTTCATTCAAAGATACGCCTACGCTCGAAGAAGTCCTCGAGCTGATGAAAGTCGATGCTTCCGTTGTGATCAATTCGAGGGACTTGACAGTCGATTCTGGGAAAGAGGAGGGGTTGCTGAGCGTTGGTGAAATTTATGCGTCAGCGTTGAAGAGTGATCGGAGTGATGGGTTGTTCACGACATTGGTGGTTGATGAGCTCGGAGTTGCACTCGGACTAGTTTACAGCAGTGAGGAGAGCATTAAGGAAAGCTTGAAGACAGGTGCTGGTGTATACCAAAGCAGAAAGCGTGGCTTATGGTACAAGGGCGCTACCAGTGGTGCCACTCAAGAGCTAGTCAGAATCGACATGGACTGTGACGGCGATTGCCTCCGATTTACGGTTCGACAAAAGGGTAAAGGATTCTGTCACTTGGAAACTAGGACCTGCTTTGGTGTATCATCGGGCCTCGGAGCATTAGAAGCGACATTGAAGTCGAGATTCGACTCCGCTCCGGAAGGCTCATACACGGCACGACTGTTCAAGGATCCAAAATTATTGAAAGCAAAGATTATGGAAGAGGCAGAGGAGCTTTGCGAAGCAACATCTAAGGAAGATGTTGCCTGGGAAACAGCTGATCTCCTTTATTTCGCTCTTACAAAGTGTGTGAGCACCGGGGTCGGCCTTGCCGATATTGAGAGGAACCTTGACGCCAAAAGCTTGAAGGTGGTCAGAAGAAAGGGTGATGCCAAAGCGAAATGGGCGAATGAGAAGAAAGAACAGAGCGCCCCCATTCCATCAGCACCGGCTCCCGTCTCTCAAAAAGAAGAAAGCAACGACCGAATCGAGATGAAACGATATTTTGCCTCGAAAATTTCTCCCGAAGAGTTGGAAAACATATTGAAGAGACCCTCTCAAAAGTCCTCTGACACAATAATGGGAATCGTGAATCCTATTATCAAGGCTGTTAAGGAGGAGGGCGATAAGGCGCTGCTGGGATACACCCAAAAGTTCGATAGGTGTCCGAATCTCCAATCAACCGTTCTCAAGGCACCCTACCCGGAAGGTCTCATGACCATTTCGCCTGAAGTCAAAGCTGCAATTGACTTGTCTTATGAGAACATTTTGAAATTCCACGCAGCACAGAAAGAAGCAAAGCCTCTAGAAGTCGAAACCATGCCTGGCGTAAAGTGCTCCCGTTTCGCAAGACCAGTCGAACGAGTCGGCTTGTATATTCCAGGCGGCACAGCTGTTTTGCCGTCCACGGCTCTGATGCTCGGTGTTCCTGCCATGGTTGCCGGTTGCAAGACCATCGTATTTGCCTCACCGCCCCGACCAGACGGCTCAATCACTCCAGAGATAGTTTATATCGCGCACAAGGTTGGCGCAGAAGCCATCGTTATCGCAGGAGGTGCTCAGGCAGTGGCAGCACTTGCATACGGCACCGAGTCCGTTCCAAAGGTGGATAAGATTCTCGGGCCAGGAAATCAATTTGTGACAGCGGCAAAGATGGTGGTGTCCAACGACACTGGAGCTACTGTGAGCATTGACATGCCGGCTGGTCCTTCAGAGGTCCTCGTTGTCGCAGACAAGACAGCGAACCCAGCATTTGTTGCATCCGATTTACTTTCTCAAGCCGAGCACGGAGTCGATTCACAAGTCGTGCTAATCGCAGTCGACTTGTCAAATGAACAGTTACAAGCTATAGATGATCAACTTCACGCCCAAGCTATGGCGCTACCGCGTGTGGACATCGTCCGGGGAGCTATTGGCCACAGCGTTACTGTTGTGGTTGACTCAATTGAAACAGCATTCAATGTGAGCAATCTCTACGCACCCGAGCACTTGATTCTGCAGATTCAAGATGCCAAGGCGTGCGTTGAAAAGGTGCAAAATGCAGGAAGTGTGTTCATTGGTCCGTGGACTCCAGAGTCTGTGGGGGATTATAGCGCAGGTGTCAACCACAGTCTACGTAAGTACTGCTAAATGCCTAATGTTTCATACTACCCCTTGCGTCTTTCAAGAGACAATCAAAGATATTTTGGAATATCGACTGACCCCTTTCAAATTACAGCTACGTATGGTTATGCGAAGCAATATTCTGGTGTGAATCTGGCTACATATGTCAAACATATCACCAGTTCAGAGCTGAGCGCAGAGGGTCTGCAGAACCTTGGCAATGCGGTTATGGACTTGGCGGCTGTGGAGGGTCTAGATGCTCACAGGATGGCGGTTAAGATACGGCTTGATCATATGAAGACAAGCAAGTGAGGCGGAAGAGTTAATTTTGACTTAGGGCCTAGAACCACTACCACACAACACTCTTTCACTTGTGATAGATCACATTTTTAAGATGCATATGCCCGTCGCATTTTTAACAAAAGTTCTTAGAGCAAACTAATCCGCATAACTATTGAAAGAATATCATATTTATTGCCACTATCGATGTTATTGGTATATCATCCGCCTTACTTGCATATAACACCGATCAAGCGGCCGGTGTATGATCTGAGGATGTGCCGCCGATCTCGACCTCATTTGACATCTTTGCGTTGTGTTGGAAGGACATGTCGTCGCCCCGGCGTGCTGCATTGCATCGCACCTAAGCCCGAAGCTTAGACCACCTCTAAAATCAACTTGTCCTAATTCATATATCTCCTGAACATCATCTCTTCGTGACCGCAACCTCCCAACCACCGAACCGGGCCTCGGCCTTAAGTCCCTCTGGCTGACCGTGATCATTTAGCCCGGTCTAGCACTAAGGTTCCAGAGTCATGAACAACCCCCAATATCATCCCGCGTACGCGCCATCTCCATCTTACGTCCCCACACCTAGCCTTTCCACATCCATATCATTAGATGAGGAGGTCAAGCTCTACACCACGAACGCCCAAAGGTCGCTGCACGAATCCCTGGCCGACATCTTCTCCATCATAGTCGCACTCGACTTTCTCGAGAAGGCGTTTGTCAGAGATAGCATAAAGGAGCATGAGTACACACCAACTTGTTTCAGATTGCTAGGCCAGTACAAGACAATACTTAGCAACGATGATGTGAGCAAGGCGTTTGTGGATCTGGACACTTTCAAGAAGGAATATGATGTGAGTATAGCCTTCTTGTCGAAAATAGCTTGTTTAAGTTTCATATAATCTTCTTGCCCCCAGATGACCCTTTCTGGAACAAATATCACAAGTGATAGTCCAGCCCTATAAAAATACGACAGCGGGTGTTCAACAAACTCGACTGTCGGCTTCTTGCATCTCCGCCAACAAGGGGTTCAGAGCACAGACATGGATTGAGAAGCGGCCCCTTTCTTCTTCTATTTCCTTTTCTGATGTGTCACAGATTGAGTATCCCGCGGCTACATCACGCCTCAAAATCGGGGTGCCCGCAACCTCCGAGCACCCATCACGAGGCGGCGCCGGCGATCACCCACCAGCCAACACACCAAAAAATGCCAAAGCAGTTGCAGAATGCGCAGAGAATTTTATTACTTTTATGGACTCCATATCTCTAGGCCTCAATGCGAAAGACCAGCTCCATCCTCTACTCTCAGCACTTATGAGCAGTCTTAATAATGTTTCCAACGGTGATTTTGAGGGTAGAGGGAACGTGGTTCGTTGGTTGATCAAGTTGAATAGTATGAAGGCAACAGAGGAGTTGGACAAGGAAGATGCTCGGCAGATGGCATTTGATGTTGATAACGCATATCAAGCTTTCTTTAGGACTCTGGAATAAAAAAGAAGAAAAAGTGAGGCAGAAGTCCGGAGATCCGCTCGATTTCATAGACCAGTCGGTCCTCTACGGAGAAGACCTCAGCTAGTTACTTTTCGTCCACGGTTCGAATACTTTGTTTTGCGGTTCGAATTTGCGTATATCGTACAATTAGCTTCGTGAAGTGCTCGAAAGTGCGTCTAGTCTCAATGCCACGAAGAAGCTTCGAAAGTTTAGGGATAGATCCCGCCGTCAACTACAGCGAACACATGTGCAAGATCATTCTGAAGCTTGCTTTTTCCACCCCAGGGATTCTCCTGTGAGACTTGATCTTGCATGAACGAGGGCGTCGGATTCCTGCAGGACCCCCATTTTAGAAGCCCGCGGATAGCATGCGTCCGTTCTCAGGTCAAGTGATTTTCAACTTCATCTTGCATTTCATATATAGATTTGGAGGCTTTCGAGTATACAATCAGGATATGAGTATCCCATTTGGGTATTCGCAACGGCAAGATGAATAGCCGCGCTCTCAGGGGCATTCTAAATGAACCAAATACCTCCTCACTTTGATTACGACGACGAGAGGAGACACCTATTTGTTGTCTCAAAAATATGGGTTACATCCCATTCGCTGGAAATTACCAACCATATTATTTTGCCAACAAAGCTGTTTTCCTCGACAACTTTTCGATCGATCGAAACGGCCACTTTACAATAAGTCAATTGGCCCGAACGCTAGAGACGCTACTCCTTCGAGCGAAGCTGGCACCGCTCGGCCAAATTCATTCTGGTTGGAATGCTTTCGTATAACCACCGATCTGTGCCGCGTATTTACATGGGACAGGCCCTGCAGACACCACTACCAAACCTTTAGCTTACGAGCTCGCAGAAAAAAAAAGGCACTAGGGCAAATCCCCATGCCGCTTGCTCAGTAAGAGCTTGAAAAATGACCAGCCGCCGCGGCGCCACTACTTGCAAATGCAAACCTTAAACGACCAAGACAAATGATATTGAGAAGGCCTGAACTCACACCTTGTTGTGCGAGTTCTCCAAAACCATCCTTCCTTGATAGGTGGATCAAACGGAACGGCTTGAACAATCGCACGATTTTGACGATCTGGCTTGCGTGTTCTTCCGCCGATTCCCCTCACTTACACACCCTTTCGCAAACAACTCCCACCCTTGTAACCTCTTGCTTCTCTCAGTGTTTGTGTGTTTTCAAAAAAAAAAGAAAGAAAGGAAGGAAGGAAGGAAGGGTGTAAAGACGGTTGGAGCGCCGATAGTGCAGAATATGCATGCAAATGCAGTATGTACTGGAAAAAAGAAGGTCCGAAGATAGCCTAACGAGCGAGAGCGCAGCCGAGACCATGTAAAATCCTGCAGTTGGACATGGTGCATACATATCCAAGGAGGTAGGAAACTCGGAGCGCTCGAGCAAGAGCAAGCAGAGCAAAAGCATGACGGAATGATAGGTTCATTCGCAAATCGATTGATAGGTGCTTTCAGCTGTTTGAAATTGTTTTCTCCCCCCTTCGAAGCGCTTCTCCCATATTTTACTTTTTCATATCAAGAGTCAATTAATTTTGCTTCTTTCTCATATTTTCTATCCATGTCTCTGTTTCTATTTTTTTTTTTTCTTTTCTATTTTTTTTTTTTCTTTTCTTTTCTTTTTAATACAAGGCTTTTTCATGAATTAAACCGTTTCGCTTCGGCCCTTTCCCTTTCTGATGGCCGCCTTCGCCTGCTTTCCCCTATGATGTTCGACTGGAGCATGGTCGACAAGGGGGATATCGTTACTGGATGGATGTTATCCGGTCTAGATTTTATAACGGGTAATTCTTTGTTGCGAAGCAGTAAGAGGTGTGAGTGCTACGTTTCACCAAAACAGCCTTGCCGCAAAACTCGTCATTGAATCTCGTGAACTTCTTACTCCGTGCCTCACGCATTTTAAAGAAAGAAAAAAAAAATAGCGAAAAAAGATGATTCGGTTTTCGATTGATTATACCAAGGTTGTTATTGTAAAACTTTCATTTGTGTAATCATATCAATCGATCGATCCTGTCGGCTAGGTGAGATGTTTTTATTCGAAACAATTTCATATGGAAATGCCGGCCGTTAGAGATTCGAGAACCGTCGTACCGTCATGGTTCATGGATGGAAATGTCATCCCCCCCCCAAAAAATTAAAATAAAATAAAATAAAATAAAATAATAGTAGTAATAATAAATGCAGCCAGGAACCAAGACTAAAGATAGTCAGTCAGTCTCGTATCAGGACGGCCAGTTTACCTAGGATAACCAAATCGAGTGAGTTAGTTAGTATTTGGGCTAAAAATGAACCGAATTGCAGAAATGAAAAATTTTCTTTCTTTCTTTGGATGTGCAGCAGCAGCAGCAGCGACGGAAAGAATCCGTTTCAACTTTGTTTTCCATCTCGTCGGTGGTGGAACTGGCCGGCATGGAGCTTGCTT
The DNA here is from genome assembly GCA_012184315.1 of Arthrobotrys entomopaga. Lineage (NCBI taxonomy): Eukaryota > Fungi > Ascomycota > Orbiliomycetes > Orbiliales > Orbiliaceae > Arthrobotrys > Arthrobotrys entomopaga. The sequence goes on from LDDX01000087.1 coordinate 81,923, forward strand.
GCTTGCAATTGCAAAGCTTGCTCGACACCTTGCTTTGCAGGGGACGGGTAAATCCATGGAATATTTTTTCAGATTGAACGAAAACAGAAAAGAAAAAAAAAAAAAAAGCTGACAGCTTCATCATTTCCGGTCCCTTGCTTTCGCAAGCTCGTTTTTGAGCAATAGCGAAAGAATAGAGGGCACGGGATGATTGATTGACGGATGGATGGGATGGATGGGTGTGGGTTCAGCAAAGTGTGCAGTGGAACTTCATTAATTCATAACAGTTTTTCCGTAAATTTCTTTTCTTCTCTAACAGCGATATCTTGACATATCAAGCAAAAAACAAAAAATCCACCAGTTTCAGAAACCACAGGGAAAAAAAATAACAACAGCTTTTTTTGTATTTTGTCCACTACCCGTGCAAAAAGGAAGACATGAAAAGAGCAACTCGCGCCGAAAACTCATGACAGGAAAAAAATGTTAATGAAAAACTGAATTTTAGGGTTCCTTTTTTAATCAAAACATCAAGAGACATTAGAAACCATACCCAGAAAAGGAAGCCAGGACATGTCATTGTCATGATATTATAATCAGTATTGTAAATGGGCAAGAAAAAAGAAATAAATAAATCAAATAACTCCATTTGAACTCCTGCTTCCTTGAGAAACCAGAAACCGCCCACACATGATAAAGGAAATATACCCAAATTAACCGGAGTGGATGAGAGAGGAACGTCCGATAACAAAAAATGGATGAGGAAACAAGAAAATGCTCAGTAACAAGAAAGAGACCAATAGCAATGAAGAGGGGTTACTGCCGAAGCGCATGCGGGACGGAAGGTCCTTTTCCCTTTGACGTTGGAGGGCGATATTGCGGGACAGGTGGGGTCGACGACGAGACTCGCTAGTGAGCTATGATATTCATGTGGTTGCATGTTCCCAGCCCTCTTTTAATTATTATTATAATTCTTTTTATATTATTTTTTGTTTTCCCTTAGTGGCGGCGGAGTAGAAACTCAGTAGTCGTCAGTGAGCGATCAGCTGGCTGCGGAAATTGTGGGTTTTTTGCGCCATGAAGGGGGTGGGATCGAGCCTAGTCAAAATGGGATTTTTGACCGTTCGTTCCCCGTGGGTCATCGCTCGTATCGAGAAGAATGGGCAATTAAAATGTAAGATTAGGAAAATACTATCCAAAAACCGGGATAGCAAAAATTTGAAACTAATTGGTATTTTGAAATCGAGAGGCGGATTGGGTGAGCAAATGCGGCTGTCCAGTGGGCACTTGAGTCAGGTGGGTGATGGCTGTAACCGATGTCCGTCTGGAGTTTAATTTGAGGTTTGGGCGTTCGTTCATGGAGAGGAAAGGGAAAGGGAAGAGGGAAAAAAAAAGAAGAAGAAGAAGAAGAATCATGGCGTGATACGGGATGGGTTCTCAAACGGGGGACCTGGCTGCCATGTGCAGGCCTCAAATTCCCATGTGGAGAATTTTAAGATTATTCTTATTCTCCATGATGCCTGCGCGCCGGACCTTTCGGTGAGTAAGAATCGTCGTGACTCCGGATATAATGGATTTTGGCTTGGGCAGGGAGCATCATATATTGGTTTGTGCGACGACACCATAACGAGCGCCCAATAATTTATGGTCCTGCTTGTTCAGGAGAGCAACGTGGGATGTAGGAAATATTTGGACGCTGGATATCCCATACAAGGGAGGGAAAGCGTTAGCTCGCTCACATAATTGTAATCTAATCAACAGCTCGCCTGCCCAGCCTAACACACAAGGAAATAGACGAAAACTTACCCAAGATGAAAGGTGGAAAATCGGAAGGGCATCTGTCTTCCTCTTCCTCTTTTTTTTTCTTCTTCTTCTTATTCTTCTTCTTCTTCTTCTTCTTTCTCCTTCTTGATCCATGCAGCCAAACTTGTGTGGGACGACGAACCGAGCCCACCAGTTGCAGCCGGAGAACCTGCGACAGGTTATCACGACCCTTTGCCCTCGCGCTCACAACAGGAATCGCACTTATAATCGTGTTTGATAACCTTTTCTTTTTGTTGGTTGCACTTTGATGTTCTGGACGCAGCGCACGTGACTCGGTCGATAGAGTACTTGTGGCCGCAGCTGTACTCCTCGCTGAATATTTGGCACATTTTTGGGGGTTTGTGCGTGTGTGTAGCAAAAATGTGGAGCTACCAAGGTAGTCTCCAGGGATCTGCTACCTGCAGAAGCTAGCTCCCTTCGCACGACGACTGGCTGGGTGAGCAAAGGAGAGAGCGAGGAGAGAGCGAGCCAGTGAGCAAGAAAAAAGTGTCCGCACAACAGGAGTGATATGACCTGACCAGATGCTGTTGATTGCTGACTGACTGACTGACTGACTGATTGAATCTATGGAGAGTCTGAAATCTGCGTGCTTGATCTTGTCGTCCACAGCGGTTTCGATCTTTGTGACATAAATGTATTTTGGAGCTGGAAGACTAGATTATCGAATATGGTATTTAGGGGGCACCAACAACGCTCCTTGTCGAATGAATAGTAAGTAGTGTGTTTGCGGCAGGACAGGACAGGACAGGACAGGACAAGATGAATGTTCGAAATGAACAAGGTCGTCAAAACAAAAAGTGGATACTCGAGAAGAAGAAAAGGAACCAGAGCAAAGATATGAAGGTGCGAGAGAGAGGCATGCAGTCTTTTTATAAAGATCCAGTCGCGAACCCGACAACGCGGTTCCGGTCCGTAGGTGGTGCCATTGTTGCCAAAGGGAAGATAGCCCGTAGATATCTCTCCTGTCTTTTAGGAAGGGATGCGGATGAGGTTGCGTCGTGCTTTACCGCAGGTGGGGTGTCTTGCAAAAATAATAAATTATATCTGCCATGCAATGGCTGGGCTGGGCTGGCATGGGCATTACGGTGACTTCGCCATTTAACTAAACATGGACTGGCGGACGGTACGTACATACATACAGTAATACTTTACTGGTTGGCTGATTGAATTGACCAAACTTTTCGTCCGTTGGATACGGTCCATAGAAACCGTGCATCCTGGCCTGGCGAAGAAAAGGAGACCAGAGTCCCTGCCCTGCAGCCTGTGCCATTAATTGCTTTGCTGCTCATGCTGCTGCTACTGCTGCCATGCTGCTGCTGCTTAATGCTTGTGAATTTCGAGCTACGACGATTGAAGCTAGTCGGTTTCTTGCGTAGTCGACACGGCAAGGGAATTCAGAACTTCTTCGAGGAAGGCCCATGGTTGGTTCCTTGTTAGTTTGTTAGTGGCGCGAGACTTAAGTCTTGCTCCAAATCCTGTCCGATTTGCACTTGCATGCCGGACGCTTCCCGCGTCCAGCTTGACCTATTCGCCAGTTGTAGTAGCCATGGCCAATGCTAAGACCATGACCATGACCCATAATCAATATTGTTTCCACACTCTTTCATCTCGAGGGATGGAGGTATCGAATCGAAAACAATCACACCGGACGTATGTACATGTACGTACCTGGGGGGGGAGGGGGAGAAGGGGGTCTCGAAAGGAGGCAGAGAAAGTTACCCGGTAAACTTGGGAAACACCCTGAGAGGTACTACGCCCAATCAACCTGGGCTCGTCGAGGCTATTCCCTTTAGTCTGGGCTCATCGGCAGTCTGACCTCAAATGGGCATTCTGTTAAACAAATGACGGGTCTAGAGCTCGTAAATTAATTTATCATGGGGTCAACGGGACTAACGCAACACTCTAGCGTCCGCCGCACACCCCAGTCTGTTCTTTTTTGACAGTGTGGAAGTCTAGTTATTAGCTTAGGTACTTGGGTAGCTTTGTGGCAGAAAATTCAAAGCACGATTCGATTCGATTCGATTCAATCAGTCATTCCACTAACTTGAGTACATGTATTACTTGCCAATTCGATTCAGTCGAAGTGGAATGATTCAAAGACAAAATTATAAAACATGTCACTATTGCGAGATTCGTTTTAAAAAAAGTAATAAAAGGCTTTTTTTTTTTAACCACCGAAAAATTAGATTATCCTGTAAATTGAAATTCATATTACTCAACTTACTTTGCCATCCAATCCCCCCAGCCCTTTTTGCCAGTAGTATACTCGATCGAGTATTTCTCCTTTACTATTTGACACACGGACGCCGGGAGATGGCACCAACGGAATGCGGGCCACACCCTTGTCTCATATCCAACTCCAGAAGGCTTCTAGAGACCTTCCAGCGACTTGAACCATGAAGCCTCAGAATCGATTTTGGACAAAAACTCAGACACACGGTCGTACAGGGTATCCTGTTTTGACACAAGCCGAAATCGCCGCTTCGGTCGAAGTTTTACGGGCTTATCCATAATCACGAGACTACTTATCCCTCTGATATCGCTAGCAAAATAGGCCTATGGTCTGAGACCGTTTAAGCAGGTCGCCGCCAGATGTGATGCGACGCGACGGTCATCTCAGATGCAGCTATCCAGCTAATCTCGATCAAATAGATAGTCCCTTATCCATCCGAGTTTGGTACGTTCTTCCTGATCGAGCTTCTAGCTCCAGCTCTTCACAGTTAGAACAAACCCACAGAACTCGCAAAAGGGCTCGCCTCTTTGCAGATGGCGGAAGTGAGGTCCCACCTTGCCTCCAAGCGGTTATTGACAGTCAAATCCCTTTGACAAATCATATAAAGCGACTACACGCCGGGCTGCTGCACCACATCCTTGCCTTTTAACAAGCAATTCCCCGAGAGATCACGCATTTCGTTGGTTCTTGTTCCCTTTCTCTCACCAAATATTCGCAAACAAGCAAGCAAAAATATGCGTGCTCTGTTTGTGCCTTTGTGTCAGCGTGTGTGTGTGTGTGTGCGAGTTTGTGCCCTTGGACCCTGTTGTTCGAAATGAGGCCCAGATGATGCGGATTTAGCGAGACTTCGGCAAGACTGCAGCAAGCAAGCAGCAAGCAGTCTGGCAGTTTGGATGTCCCGTTCTCGAAACGAGAGGAAAACATAAAATTGTTTGCCCAATGGTATCAATATGACGATTCATATGCGCAGTTCGTATAGAACAAGCTGTTTGCGAATATATATCCTAGACTTCATCTTTTGGTTTCTCGAGAACTTTTGTCCATCTCAATGACCGTTTCCCGCGCGCCCGTCCCCCCCTTCTGTTTCACGGTAATTATCCAGCGGGAAAGAGATCATATCCTCGGTCCTAAGATAAAGCAAAATAAAAATAAAAATAAAATAAAGTCGTGCATCACGAAAAGGAAAGGCTCCAAGAGCAAAAAGGCCTCAACCGTTCTCCACTTAGGACGAACAGTGCAGCAAGTCAAGTTCCACGTAATCCAAGAGAAGTTCAAACAGAATAAAAAAAAAAAAAAAAAAAAAAAAAGACCGCATTCGAGGTGCACTGGAAAGACATACAAAAATGACTGACGTGGCTGGAATTCGGCCATCAGCTCGGTCTTTCCAGTCAAAGATAATTCTCCATGTTAATGGATCGGGAATCATCACAGCAGATCATCTTCAAAGTTTGAAACATTTCTGATTCTTCTGAAGCAGCTGCAAGAGTAGCTACTGCAAGAGAGCTCAATTGATCAAGCATTTCTCGCTTCAATAGCCCAAATATCATTAGGGAAGAAAAAGCACATGCTAAATGCGGCTTTCGGATTACAAGCTCCCTGCTCACCGCACATATTCTCAAACAGCAAGCATGCACCCACAGAGTAGCGAGCTGTTCCAGCAATCTGAAATATGCATTGGCATGCCTTAGGCTTGAACCAAATGAGATTGCTGCACCGCCAATTGGCTGTGTTTAAAGTATTGACATGGAAATCCCGGCAGAGAGATTGTGGTACTGGATTCCAAGTGTTGCTGACCTCACAGCCTTCAACTTCGAAGAATATTCGAATTCGAATACAAGATTGCCAGTTAATTTACATTCGTGATTTGGAAACCAGCGTTTCCATGTCATCACGGCAGAGATAGCCGCTAAAATGTCATTCGGAGAGATTCACTCTAGTTTCGGGAGAAGTTTCGCTCGTATTCCAACGGTATCCCCGAGATCGAGCTTCTCCACACCTCAGTCCGGGGTACTGGATAAGCACATGAATCTAGCGATACGATAGGCAGGGGACGTCCTAGGACTTTTTTTTTTTTTCTCACTCGTTATCTCATGACGTTAAGCCCAACTGTAGAAAGGGGAAGCGTTTCGAAAACGACATGATGTTTACAGCTTCAATCGTCCCAACATTTAAAAAAAAAAAATCAATCCGGTGATCCTTCCAAATGAATCGAGTATCTCGCAATTGAATCCCTAACCCTGAAAATAGAATCGCTGCCTTGCTACACAAAAACCCCACAGCGCAAGGTTCTATTCCGTCTACGCGCTAGCATCGATTGTTAGCTAGCTTCGTCAACCGGACTTCGGGATGGAACCCATTTTGTTCGCTAGAGACGTACATAGTAGACAGACATCGGAGGTGCGGTGCCGTCGGGGAATACCGCCCTTTCTGTCTTGCATTCCCAAGAGCTAAGTGATTTTGACAAGTGGATCACCGTAGGCGAAGCATTCTTTCGAGCGGCTTACCCCACCGCGTAGACCGACGAAGAATTTTTTTTTTTTTTTATCTCCTTAGCTAACCCCAAGAAGCAAAACAGTCCCTGTTCGATTCTTGGCAATTGAGCTCCACCTTATACTGCCTACAGAGACATGAAGCCAGGTGTTCGAACCCTGCGTCCTAGAGCTTCACGACCACCAGGCTAGCTGGTTCGAACCCTCGAAAAGTGCCAGGAGTAATACGCCGTTGTGAGTCTTGGCAATTAGTAGCCTTATAGAACTGGGCCGGGGGGGTTTCTTCGCTATACGGTCTCACGAGACCACAAACTTCTGTCAACAAACAAGCATTCATTCAATTGACGGTCGTGCAAGTCCGGTGTGAACAAGAATCTAGAACCTACATGGGCAAAAGCTCTCATGTGATACGAGCAAAGTCGAAAGCCGATTTCGCCTTTTAAGCTTAAAACCTGCACGGGAGGCAACACCTTCAAAACATGGCACCGGAGCGCTGGTGAATGATATCTGCACGCAACAGACATCACAATCACAGTCAGTTATCCCGATATGAAGCCGGGCCCGATAAGTTGGCTGATGGCGAGGTTAATGCACTGCGCTTCTCGCCGTGTGAAATTGTCGCGCGTCGAGCGAAGGCAACTGCAGCGCTCCACGTTCAGGCGAATCGAATCACCTCTTCGCCGGAACGAACAAAAAGTCGATCTCGAGTCCTTTTATGCTTTGACATGCATAACTCGACTTTCCGGGCGGAAGTTATGGACCAGAGCGAGGATGTGTGCACCTGTTGGCATATCCGCATTTTGACTTGAGCCCTTGTTCCTTCGCGGATGTGTCCCGGTTTGAAGCTTTGTGCATGACGGTTGCATAATATGCGTTGTGTGATATGGAGTGACTTGAAGAAACCGAATCAAGTGACGGGTATATCGGTTTCGTTTTTTTTTTTGCTTTCCAAGGCGCGGTGTGATAGGAGCGGCTGCGCGCCAGTGATAAAATGTGATATTATAGGCCCCCCCAATTCGACCTCTTGGCTGGGAAAGCTGCCTGATGGAAGGAAACGACCTTGCACACGTGGTCTTGAGACCAGACATCGATCTTTCAGCTTTCGCTTGGCCTATCCCGAGAAAGTAAGGTATCAGGTCCAATGAAGGTCCGACAAGACAATTTTCGGGGAAATTCTTGGGTTCGCTATTGTGCAATCGTGGCGGGGTTCAACTCCACCGACCCATTGCCATGACCTCGGACAGCAAACTGTTCCAGCAGCCAGTTCTCTCACCATCTATAATATATAAGCACATATAATAAGTAAATGCAGCTAGGTATCGGATATCACGTCCCCATTCTGCCATGTGGGGACTTGGTTAGGGGTTGCAAAAGCGTGAAAAAAATTAATCACTCTATGTATATAAACCGTAGACTATAGCTATCTAGCTAGAGAATACCCTTGCAGTTTTCGGTGAACCGTCCACATTTACTCGTATTTTTATTACTTTAGCGTTATCTGTCGACTTATGTAACTATTAATAAGATTGTCAAGTTGCATCCGGAGTCTTGATGCCACAAAGGCGTTTCGAATGTCAATTGTCAATTCCAACTGTGGATATAAATTACGGCCTATAAATATATATAGTCATTCGATGCCGAATTCCCTCGTTTATTCCAATGTAATTACCCTACCGCTTATCGAAAACGCTCACTCACCCTTATTATTCGAAATGCGAACATCCCCTTTTTTTTTTTTTTTTTTTTTCCTTGGGGGGTTGGGGATTCTCGGTAATCTTTTTTGAGTTGAGAATAGATGTTTGGTTCCATTAATTCGCGGTATATATTAAACTACTCATGTATATATATGCAGCTGACACGGCATGGTATCGAGTATATCCGAATGTCTAAGAACCTTCACCTCCAACTAATCATCAGCAACCTCGAATCAACTTTGTAAATCTAAATCTTTCATTATTGGCTCAGACAAACTCGAATGCATGTTTTTATTTTTTATTTTTCCCCTTGTTTTTTTTTTTTTTTTTTTTTTCTCGACGATAAAGCGGTTCCCAATCCCATGGATTTCCATGCAGAATACAATTATGAATCGAGAATATTTTGATCAAAACTCATACTTTGTACGTTAGAACCAATCAAATAATTAGAAAAGAGTTCATTAAACAGTTGAACAACTCTCGCATATCGCGATAGCCCAGTAAGCTTTAGAGGAAAATGAATCCCATTAATTATCAACCCACATAATATGACTAAATCTTCGAAACGTTCGAAACCAAATCTTCTAGTTCGTACCTAAATATATCTAGTGACTTCTTCTTACCGGACTTCCGGTGAATCGCTAGAGTAGTCTGGTTACACCATGCAAGTAAACCGGTGTACCGGGCCACCAGTTATATAACGTTATACGCCATAGCGTCGTCTCGGAGAGAATCTTGGAGTGCACTGTTCCAGTCGACTAGCTCATCAATGCAATGGCTCAAAAATATTTCCGCGATCAAGCTGCATTGCGTGGCATATTAAGCCCTGTTTCACGAAAACTTAAGCCATACACCGACTAGCGTTATCACTACTCGTGTTATCTCGAACGTTTATTATATTATCTGATTGGTTGGAAATTTTTTGTCCATGTAGCTACCCTGAAAACAATCATCATGTCACCTCACCCCAGCAAAACCACAACCGTCGGTGAATTTCCATTTCTTATCAATATATCAGACTTGAGATCTCCGGCAGCTGCTAATATAATCAAGTCTGTAAATTCTTAGATGCAAAAGCAAGCAAGTACCGTCTTTAGGAGAATTGGCCTTCAGGTACCCTGGTTCTCTCGAATCCAACACGTAGTGCGGGGAAATGATCATGTGTACACGAACTGCAGTACTGACGTTGCGAAGAGGGGGTTGAACACGACGAGCCATCCTGCTTGATGACGCCGATTATGCAATTGACTGTGTATAGAATTACAATTAATAATTATTTGACGAATCTGTCTGAAGAAAAAAAAAACCCCTACGAGAAGCTCTACGAGTGGTCATTTCAACTTTTTGTTCAAAGTTAATATATGACAGCCTCAGTGATACATGAGAAAATAAATGGAAATGGTTCGATATGAACGGAATGGTCATGCGCACAGATTGAGAGGCTTTGGTCTTCAATTGGTGGATTAATAGTTGTATCGTATTCTCAATTTGGCAGATTCGTCAGACCTTCATGGCTGAAGTTTTTGTAAATGTAGTAGAGGATTCAACTTGTGTGTGAATGTTTACTTTTTTCAATCCCCCCCCTTTCGCACCGCTTTCGAATAATTGACAGATGTATGTTGGGGATTGGCTACGACTTGTCAAGAAAACAAGTACTTGAGTGGTTCTTGCTTCCGATTGCGATTCCATGATGATGACCTGGCGAGGCGTAGACAAGTGGCTAAAGTTCAGGTAGTCAAAGCTACCTTTATCTACTTCATGTTACTAAATTAGTACTTTAAATTTACCTGTGCCATGTATCCGGTAAGGCAATGCTAGGTATGCTAGGAATAATACACACCAGTAGAACACTACTTAATCAGAAAATTCACATAGCTCAAATTATTCTTCATATTCTTGAACGTGCGCAGATCGGCTATTTAAATATATAGCAACGTCTTCTTAACTTAAGATCGATCTTTCTCTGGCTAAATCACATAATTTGACTGGTTTATAAAGAGTGACGGTTGAGTCTGATATATCCTCACCAAGGTTTAATATTGTCTTCTCTCGGGTTTATTATGGTCTCGTTTCCAGCCTGCCTTTCGCTGGCCCACAGTATGATTGCAGAGGACAGAGAAAACCATTGCTCTGGTATAATGCCATTAGGGGTATTTAGATTTGCAGGAATTTTAAAAATCCGAAATTGTAGAAATTGTAGAAAATAAAATCATAAAGTTGCTGTAATCATCACTGAATATAAATTTTATATATGATATATGTAATCTTTATAACTTTTATAATCTTTATAATATTTTCTGTAATTTTTGGACAGCTTATTTTTGCAGAAATAAAAAATGCAGAAAATGCAGAAAATAGGGATTTTCTGCAAGTCCGAATACCCCTATTGGGTTATATGTATAGCTATGGAACTCGCAAGTCTAAACGGGTAATGGCCATATCGCTCAGTAGCTATATGGAGACTTATTCTCTAGCTTAGGATCAGCATCAAGACCTTGTCTCGAGACAAATCAAGACCATGGTACCAAATTCGAAATGTGGTATAACATTATAACCCGTGTTTGTTGGAGTCAAGTCCAAGCTCAATTGATCAAGGCAGAATCCTCAAGAAAGTATATATAGAATTACTCCGAGTTCCACAAACATAATTTCAATATTCGATCGAATTCGATGTCTAGTAGTGAAGCGAGGGAACTGGGCCGATTGATAACCGATATGTTATCCAGGAAATGGGTTTTGCAGTAAACACCTCAGAGCATTCTGAGCTAGGGGTGTACCATACTCGTAGCTAGCTAAGGTTCCGAAGCAAGAGAAACTCTTGTCTCGTAAACCAGCAGTGATACACAAAGAGAAACTCCATATAATGTAAATCCGTCTTCTTAGAATCCCCTTCCTAACATACATCACTCAAGCCTTGATGACTTTTACATGCATGTGGTATTTTCGCCTACTTGGATGCTATTCCTCACAAATGCTCGAAAGTTAAGCCTTTTATTCGGTGGTATAACATCACCATTGCAAATTTACCATCTCAATTGATGAAAGAAAATTTTTCAAAATCGTATATCATAGATGATCTATCTCTAGAGGAATGCCAAGTGTTCGGTGGCCTTCAAAAGATATTTATTCAACAATCGATCGATCCTGCGATATATCAACTTAGACTTTATATTCGGCTTTTCTAGGGAGGCAAACCAGCCCATATATCTTCATGATACTGGACCAATAAATGTTAGTTTTTCGTGGGTAACACGATTATAATCTTATTTCACATCATAAATCTAAGAGGAATTAATAAGGAATAGACTATCTGCTATACTAATGTCAACCTTGGAAAACGTGATGAACAAGGAATTGCTACCCAAGCACATACGTCCTTCGTGCTAATAGAAAACCGAATTGGTATGAGTTTATATGTACAATGTAAGGCATTACATGGTCTCGTTTCCAGCCTGCCTTTCGGGCTGGAAACGAGACCAGCATTACATGAATATTTAATGGCATCTTGAAGACCTGCTTTTCAAACTCAGGTTGAATGGTAATTCAGCTTGACAATAAACTCCAGTCATATTTCTATCTCTTCTGGGTGTCTGGTCCAATTTATATACATTCGAAGACCAATTTAGCTCTTTAGGAGATTAATATCCGAATGATGTGGTATAACGGTGACTGAACCGACGAGGTATAACACGTTCAAATACTCCAGAAACTAGAAGAAGGCGCTGAGGTTGATTAAATTCTGAAGTTCTCAAAGAAGAACCAAGTCATTAGCTACGAGATAAGTAGAACTTTCAATTTCTCCCAGTTTTGTATATGAGTTAAGGCACGATGCTGAGACTCGACTGTAAATTAAAGACAAAGGGTGATAATAGAAGGGTTATATTGAGTTTCGCGATTACAATCTTTCTATACGGGCTCTTTTTCAGCCAATGTTCTGTATATATCACATTTGTACCACTATGAGAGAAATTAATTAGAGTCATGGTATTACAAGTAAGTTTATATTCCTTCATTTCCTTTATAATTATGCCATAGCTCTATGGCGATATTTTATAATCGTATATAATAGTGTTCACATTCAGATATAACCGGACTGAGCACTAGACTAGCGAATACAACCTCGACTTCCATCATATGATCATTGGCGTCATTTTTTTTTTTTTTATAAAAGAAGGGTTTTTATTTTGTAGCACACCAAAACCAGCTTGCTATTTATACCATAGTTTACGGTTGATAATTCAAATAACAATGTTGTGTTAACTTGACATCTTGTTTTAATGGCTCAGAAGACTGGGCTTGTGCTTAGTCGTGGGTTGCAAATCCAACAGTCTGAGCTCAAAGATCGGTAGAAGCTGAATTTAAAGAATCGGCCTGGAAACTGTGCCTCCCTCATAAATACTAGGTAATCTAGTAAAGCTAATCGGTACAGTTGCTATTCTTGTTGCTGTTTTGATGCCGCTGTCTCGGAAACCGAACTCTCAAGCATAGAACTGTTAAAATATATTATTTTCCAATTTATATGTAACTTGAATTTTATACAGCATCGTCTCTATGATACTGGTTAACATCTCACGTGCACGACTACAGGACTTCCAGTTATGGGCTGATAGCTATCGATAGCAATATATATATATATGGAAGTTAATGCATAATGGATATGGTATATTGGAGCTCTACAAATTTGAAGGAGGAGAAGAACTAGAATGTATATTATCATATTCCGATAAGAAGATTATACAGTCTGGTTCCCAAACCGGAGAGCCGAGCATCCAAAAATTTTCGGGGGAGGGTCGGCGACACTCTAGCAGCGAAGTGAATTACTTATGACAACTTTTCCCTTATGTATTATAGTGGGCAGCACAAAATAATTCACTTCGCTGCCAGACCCTCTGTGCCCGTTCATCCAAAAAGATTTTGGATGGGCAAAAGGTGTCCAGTTACGAGACTGGAGATTGTACAAGTGCAAGATAATGAATAAATAACCTACCATGGTCATCCAAGACTACATGATCATATGACGAGCTCGAGAGGATTCTATGAGCATATATATATCGAGGCTTTGCGAGCTTGTCACCTAGTGTTGCGTCCAAAAGGCAAAATATCTCTGGCATACTGTAACTTTAGGATTCTAGTTGAAGGGAAATGGTCGATAGGCGTAAGTCAGCTATGCACCAAGTTGTTAGGATACTACTCGAGTACTCGGCTTAGCAGATGTCTTAATTTCAGCTAATTATTCCTCATGATACCGCATGTTTCGAATTTCCATGTGTCTATCATATGCATCTCATAAAGCTTGTCTTCTCGCTAATACCCGTAAACCATCGACAGATCGGGAAGCTATAAATTCACACTGATGAGTCCCAGAGTGGGAAACAAGTCGGATCTTATCTCGATCGATCCGATCTAGCTTGTGACAGGCCTCGTGATAATCAGCTGCAAATCCTAAGAAAAACAAGGAAGAGATATTGGTACCAGCATATTTCGGAATAGTCAAAAAGGTCAATAGAACCAATCCGGCTCGGGAATTATCGCGACCATATCGGAATTATTTCTCGGCATGTTTCCAATTATGCCTGACGTCCCAATTTCGATGCAAGGTACGAAAATCCAATTTTTCTGGACTTTGCGTTATTTTTGCTACAGCCGATAACGTATAACAGGCAAAGCCAGCCAGCATCGAAGAGCAAAAAAGCAACCCAAAAAAGTGGAACGATAATACGCCCGTTTTATGTCGGACAAGGTGGACCTGGAAAATGCGGAGAAGCCTGACGTTCAGGGAACAGAATCTGTTGAGCTTATTCGAACTCGAGTACTCTAGACTCAGATTTATGCCTTCGGGTGTTGGGATATTTGATTCGGGTTGTCGCCGCAAGGTCAGCCAGTAAATTTCGTCATTTTATCTCGGAATATGAACGTTCCAATACACACTAGAAACCCGAACTGCCTTTGGCATATGAAAATTTAGAAGAAAAAGCTTCTGATTTTTTTTTTTTTTTTTTTTTTTCTGATATTTTTTAAATTTTGTAATTGCCTGCGTCTACTCTGTAGTAATAGTATTTTCAAATTCGGCGTTCAACCATTTTCGCCAATGCAATGCCATAGCCATGTTGAAATGTAGTAAATGTGATATTTGATATTTCCAACTCCGCGGCACAAGTCATTTCCCCCCCAGACTGCCGGATTTCTGCAACTGAACCTGCAAACTGTGCTGCTGCTGCAATGCAAACGATCACCTGAACTCCCCCATGCCTTCGCAGTAAGCCTTGACCACCACCAAGACGTCGACGCGGCCCTGCTTATCAAACCTGAACATCCCTTTGAGAAGGGTTAGTTGGGCAAGGCCACATATGGTATGCGCATGCTGCTGCATGGTCTCCTCTGAACGATCGCTAGGATCTTCCCGATCAGCGACAGAAGCGTCTACAGCAATTAGTCGAGGCCACCATCTCGTTGCCGTCTATAATTCAACATTAATTGCCAAATGCATATGCCATCATTACACATATCGACCAGGTTGGTCGTTGAGAGATAGGGTGGCCCGGATTTGCCGTTCCATGCCGAATCCTCAAATAGGGCAACTTGTAAATTATTTCGGCACATAGATCCACACCCGAGTGAGAAAGTTAACTCTCACAAATATTAAATTCAATTTTGAATTAAAAAATGACGAGCCGACGGTGCAGGTAATTTACAGGATGTTACGCACGTATCAGCAATGTTCCGTGAGATCACACCGGGGTGAGGACCCTGCCGTCGATACGTCGATACATACATTGACGGTCATTTTCGTGCATCCTGCCGGCTGGGCACCTTTGTTTGCGGCTGGAATGGTATGATAGTGGTGTCTCTTGTGAACCGCGAAATCTTTTTTTTTTTCTCTTCTAGTCTCTTGACAGGGGAGTACGATTCTTTGGTTGCAACACTAGATTACCATGGATGTTTCCATTGGATCGATAACATTTTGGAAGGCAAAAAAGGGTTTTCTACTGCATCTCGACAAAAAATTTTCGGTTGTTGTGAGCTCTCATGAATCCGGCTGTAAGGCTCGACACGGTGTGCGGAGGTCTTTTTCAGGCTGATGCAAGCGAGAGGAAGAGAAGGTGTCGGCAGGCCGAAAGTCCCGCCTCGATTTTGATTTTTTCTTTCCCCTCCGGCTTCTTCTTCCCGGGTGGTCGGATGTCGAAAAATGATTGCATAAGAGTTTTCGCCCCTCTCAAGTAAGCCGGGTCGACATTGTGCCGTGCGCACCGATAACACAGAGAGCCGGTCTGGACTAGGCAGTTCTTGGAGGGAAAATGAACTCACGAAAGAAGGGACACCCGCGGCCAATAGCCTTCAAGCCAAGAGATGCCACCAGATCCACTTTCAAGAAGCTTAAGAGGAAAAAGGTTGCTGGCTCTCATCATTTCGTGTCACATCTGGAAAAGAGGCCAGAAACACAAACGATGGAACTTTTGACATGCATGAAAGATTGCATATCTTTGCATTGGTCGCTGGTCAAGTTTGTGGGGGGGGGGGGGGCATTTGCAATGCAATAAGCAATTTTATGATTGATAACAATAAGCCTGACAGCCGTAGAAAAGCCTGCTTGAGAGCTCCCGGCTACCGCGGGGTTGACACCAGCCCGAGAACTCAGTGAGGGAAGGAAACAATAAAAAAAAGAAAGAAAGAAAGAATCGATTTGTTTCCCTTGCGTCGTCGAAAGAAAGATTGGCAAATTCATTTGGGAATTGGAAATACAAAATTGAATTGATAATTCATGAATTCACGGCTGACAAAAACGGCCGAACCGTACGCTAAATGCCGGTGACCACCATCTCCAATAATTCTTTTTTCTAGCGTCGAACGCTTACGGATATCGTAGAGCTTTCGAGTCTCAAGAATGTTGTCAGAGCTATTCGCTCTGGAAAATTCCACCGATCGACTTTAGGGGTCTTGCTCATCAAAGGGGAACGGACACCTTCTGGGAAAAGAGTAAGAAAACCACGTGCGAACGGTGGGAACTCTTTGCCTTCGGTGGCTGCGCGAACAATGAACCGAGGGAGATCAAAACGTCAGAGGTGTTCGTGTCCTGATAAGCTTAAATGCACGAGGAACCAATGACGAGGATCCGTTGCACCAGGGATGCTCAATTGATTTGCTATGATTTCAGCTGGAATCCATGAAGCGAGCAGGAAGAGAGGGACCGCTGACCAGGGAGAGAACGAGGAGAGAGCAAATGAGAAGGTGTGTGGATCTGATCCATGGAGCTCCCAGGATTCTTGTGGACCCCTCAGTCCGCAGGGAAAGAATTGGGCAATTTTGGCTCAACACCATTAGAAAAATGGGAAGGACTATCACCACCTCCCCGAGAGAGGTGGCAGGACACTAGCGCCAGAGCAATCCTCCTCGCTTGCGTTCGATCTGTTGCCGTTCGTTTTTCGCAAGCCTGTTCCTTTGCTTCTTCTTCTCTTTTTCGAATTGGCACACCTTTTATTTACTGCCAATCAGAAGTCTAATTGCAAAGATGTGCCCGATCATTTGCTGGGCGGTTGCATTCAAACTTTCGTTTCGGCGTTCGAACGTTTCTGTTGTTTTCCCACACATCCCCCTAACTGCTGGCCTGTAGCTTACATGCTTCGCCTCTGTAACGGGGGAATGGACAACATCGACGGTTTTTGGTTTGAAGTTGGAAAGTCCAAGAACTATCTTTGTATGAACTTCACACAGCCAAGTGCTCCCAAGCGTTCACAAGCGTTCACCAGCGTTCCACAGCCTGCTGGAAATAGAAACAGGTTGCCTGTTTTACAGACAATAAGATCTCCCAAAGACATCTCAGGATTCCTGTCCCCGAGAACTAAGAAACGAAAGTCTAGGCTGTTCCTCGATCCGACTACGCTTACTCCGGCTAACTCCTGCTCCAGAGAAGGGGGGATTAAGGTTATCCCCCGCCTTCGTCCGGTCCAACGGTACAACGTGACCTCATATGCTGTCTCGAATGTCTTGGTTCATTGCACCAAGCCGACCACCCTTGAAATTCTCAAATGCCAATTGAATGAACGAAGGCTTGCGCGGAACTCTTTTTTTTAGCCCATTACGTGGGGGAAAGGTTTCGTTTCTTTTTTTTGGCTCTTTATACGCCGACGTGACGATCCGATACAACCACCAACCTTGGGCTGGCCCTTGTGCCTTGGTAAATGGATGGAGCTCTTCACCGGATTATAAAAACCACCCTCTCGACCCTCCCCTTTGTCCCATATTCTCTTTCATTCCCATCAGTAGTTTTTTCTAAAGTGTTTTCATAAGTTATCACCAGTCCCTACAGTTCGACTTTGACCAAAAAAAGTTTTTGCATTGTATTAATATTTATATATATTCACACATTACTCTCGCAAGCCGAAGTACACAACCACCTACAATACTCGATACCAATATACCATACCCTCTATAATATATACAAACACTCCATTAATTTAACCAAAAAGAAAAAAAAAAAAAAAAAAACCCAAAATGCAATTCCAAACTCTCGCTCCAACTACCTCCGAGCCAATCCACACTCCTCACTCGGCCCTTTCCCACCACGCAACCATGGTTCGACGGGAATCCACCTTCCTCGCCCTCACTGAAGAACCAACTGCCGCTCCACAGATCCTCAGGCAGCGACGACCATCTAACTTCTTGGTCTTGGCCCCAGTGACCTCTGAATCTTACCCAACTGCTCCAAAGCCACGAAGACCAAGCATCTCCTTCTCTGACAAGAACAACGAAGAAGCCATCATGTCTTCTCCTGAACTAGGCCCAGCCACTGACCTCGTCCCTGTTGAACCAATGGTTCTCAAGACCCGCCGAAGCACCAGCATGAGCTCTACTTCCAGCGAGGGCCGCCGACTCAGATTCCTCAAGCTCAACCCAGTCCACTGGGGTGGCGAAGAGGGTGAGGATGACTACGCTGTTGAGGAGTAAGCAACTCTCTTCAGAATAAAAAAAAAAAAAAACACTTTTCTCTTCTCTTGTCACAAATTACCTACCGGCGATGCTTTCAAGCTACCGCCTTTCCGATTGCATAATACCACGGTCGCTATTTTTATAACCTGACCACAGTTTTTGCCTTCACTTATCCTTTCGTTGGAGTTTCTCGATCTTTGTATTCTACGTAACGGGACATGCATGCATTGTTTTTGTTTTGACTGATCATGGCGGAATGTCTAGCGATGGAGTTTTTTCTTTTTTTCTTATTATTATTTTTTATCATTTTATGAATCATTGGGTTTCATTTGATTTTTTTGTTGATATCCTTGGGGACTGGGATTCTTGTTTTGATAGCAGGCGAAGGAAAAGTATATTTTACGAAAATGGGATGACAAAAATATCATCGTTGTTTGCAATTGCTTCTTTGAACGCGAAGCTCTTCAGTTAGGCTAGTTTGTTTAGGACAATTCAATGATATGATATTTCCTTATAAATACACTACCATTCCGAAAATCGTAATATTGAGTGATAACGAGGGCAATTATTCCTATCTTTGCATCTCATAATACGTAGTGAAACTCTGTGACTGTTGAATATACTTTTTTTATCACATTCAGAATCGATCACACTGATATCGGGCTTGTTGGGATAGCGGTTGAGCCCTCATATCTGTTCTCTCAAGAGGAATTGTGGTTCTAGAATTCTGCGTATTCTGGGATCCGAAGTTTTTTCATACTTGAAAATTCGTCATGTTGGACCATAATCATGCCACTTCACTCACCCTCATGCATGCTATCTTTTGTATCAAATACTTTAGTAGTTTTCGTATCAAATGAAATTGCAAAGGCAAAATCTAGACCCCAAAGTCCCAAGCTCTAGACTAAATTTCCAAAAAAAAAATGCAAAAAGGAAGAAAGAAATTTTTTTTAAAAGAAAAAGAGATAAAGAAAAAGAATCTCACCTATGCGCCAGTGTAAAATATTTCTTTCAACCATGGTGTTGAGTTTCAAACACACTTTCTTCTAAAAGCGAACACATTGGACCGCGGAACCCACCCAAAAAACAAGCCAAATC
Source organism: Arthrobotrys entomopaga (assembly GCA_012184315.1). Classification (NCBI taxonomy): domain Eukaryota; kingdom Fungi; phylum Ascomycota; class Orbiliomycetes; order Orbiliales; family Orbiliaceae; genus Arthrobotrys; species Arthrobotrys entomopaga. The sequence continues at coordinate 101,161 of LDDX01000087.1, forward strand.
TCATCTCTGCTGCATCGGAACGACCTGCATGTCGTTATCTCGACCGTCTCTAACGAGTTAAATATATTTCTTCCATCCTTTTCCTTTGAGAACTCTTCAAAAGCGAACAGAACGCGTCACACTTCGGGTATCCGGCACTAGAGAAACTGTCCGTTGTTCAATACCACACTCCAAGCACAATGATATCAACCCCAAGGAGCTAACGAACACCACAGATATTCTCGGACACGGAGATTGGATGAATGGAGCCCAACCGTAAAGAGCAGATGAACTGAGAGGGCTGAGAACTGAGAGCTATCCCCAAGGCGAGACGGCGATATTACTACTATCCACCTAACCTTAGAACGCTTCGCGTTGCGGACCGTTTTGGCTTGAAACTAATGTATGTTCCGAATACTCGGATCAACAATTTTGAGATCTACCCGGGCAGGTCTAAGCTGTTATTTAGATATTAACCAGACATTTTAATCAGATATAAATGATCTCTAGATCTATATGATTTTGGTGTAGTTCGAAGATAAATTTAGAACGAAAGAGGTGGTCCTGTCAACCAGCAACAACCAAGGCAAGTCGCTTCCAGTTTACGAGCCAAAGGCTTGAGGTTCGACTGCCAATTTGAGAACACACTCACAACTGGCAAATAAGTATGTGTTTTCAAGAAATCAATTCGATAGTAATCTTGCGATAGAGGGGTAAAACCGATCATACTCGTACAACTCGTTCATGTGATCCAGGCAGCCGTTAACCGCACCGTATGCAGCCCCTACAGATCCAATCAGATCTACTTTATTTATCCACCATGATCGATTCCCCCCTGCTTTTCGCAAGCGCAAGTTGAAAAGAGCACTCACCCAGCAAAATTTTTTTAAAAAACTTACCCCCCCACAAAAACCCACTCACCGAATTCCTCCCCCAGATGCACCTTTTCGATCGCAGGTACCAAACAGCCAATAACAAGCGCATATATTAAGTATATATATGACCTATAATATGCAAGTAATGACATGGTACATTAGTCACAGCTTTCTTGAAGCATCCGGCTTTCACATAGATTTCCCCGGCACAGGCGAACCAATTAATCCCAGCGCAATGCAACCCCGGCCGGCTGGACAAACCCAAAAACGAGGGGTAGAGGATAGGATAAGCTTAAAGTTTGGAACCTTGTAAAACCAGGGTTCACTGTTGGCAAAAGATGAATCCTAACCAAGGTTTTTTTTTTTTTTTTTTTTTTTTTTTTTTTTTTTTTTTGCAAGAGTAATTATAATGTTGCGTGGCAAGAGGTTGCAGCGCATGAACTCTAGCTCTGCGAATGTAGGCTTTTGAATTATGGGGGATCTGCTTTCTACCTGGGGGGATATGTGTTCTGAGCTTCGTATTATTCTTTATTAGTTTTGCAAAAATATTATTATCCTTAAGGATCCTTGCGGACCAAGATTCAGAGAGCCGTAAAAGTCCAAATGGAAAAAACAGAATTAATCGCAATATAATAGCATCTCCTACTTAAATCAATTGAATTACCGCCAACAAGTCAATCGAAATCACGTGAGCTACTCGCAAGACCTCTCATCAATTCTATCGTCGCGTTTGAAGAACTAGTTCCTGATAAAGCATACCGATGAATTAATGTCGACATTTCTATTCTTAACGATGATAGAAGCTAAAGTTGATGAAACGTTCGAAACATATTTGCGCAAATGCTAGATATTTCACCATGTATATTCTCAACCTCGCTAGGAACTAGGCAAATTGTGATATCACATTCACGCTCCTCTGCCCTGGGATTGGCCTCGTTTCCAACCCGCCTTCGCTGACGCGTAGTTTGGGGTCTCAGTCGTAAATTTTCATGCTGAGGAATCGATGAGGAGTAAACGCAATATCTCGAAAGAGATATTCAGATGCTCTATTTCATATAGTACGAATTAATTGTCCTAATCTCAAATATGCATACTCGAGTACTCTCCCCAAGGTCGCAGATATAATGTTAGGTGTGTGACTTTTTGCGGCATCAAGACAGTATATACGTATCTGGCTTGTGAGACAAAGGGGAAATCAATGAGTTAACAATGACAAAGAAATAGTTAACCGATTGACTCTGTGATGGACTCTGCTGGATATAGGACTGTTGATTTGGACCGAGTTTGGAGATATTTAAGAAACCAAAGGCATATAGGAGTGATAAAGCGACATGAAAAAATCTATAAACTTGAAACTCGATCTTCTAGTACTAGTCAACTCTGTGAAACATTCCTGGATATATTGGCAGGTTTCTTAGAGTATATATCACCTCAAAACTTTCGATGAAGCCTTTTTTTTTTTTTTTAAATTGATACCTTGTGAAATATAATGGCTGTACGATCGATTGGAATGCAGAAAATGGGTTTAGATCAAAGGTTGCTGGCAGACATGTCGCCGCACTGTAGTTACCGACTCTAGAAGATTCGCTCATCAAAATCAACTTGGAGAAATTTGAACATTTTGCGTTTGGTTCACAAAACACGTGCACGATTCGTCCTGATATATAGCCTACCCATCTAGATCGTGGTATGCCGTTAACAGCTGACGTCCTATACTCCTTTAGTCAAGAGCTAATTATCCACTTGGTTCAATGTTTCCAGGATAATTGATAATAATAGTTTGGTCGGATTTTCGACGAGTGACGAATCACTATGCTATGTTTGGCTATATTAACATCATCAATTGATCGATCCTTATTTTTGGCCAAATTACATCAAAGTTGTGCTTTAACTCTAACCAGATAAGAGGAGGACCGATGATACTCAAGGGTTAAAAGGTGCAATACAGAGTAACATAATCTTACAAATAGGAACCGAACAAAGGGTACCATTCTCGTCCCATAGGCCTAACCGCCATCTCATCAAATGACCCCACGAGAGTTGAATTTGGGTAAGTTTCTCTTCGCCAGGTCAGTCTCCCTCCATAGACGTGAACCAATTTTTCAATTTTTCGAGCATCCCAACATGGTTCATCCAAAGATAAATGATTGATTAAGGAACAATACTATATTTTTAATATCTTGAAATTCAATAAGTAGATGGTCGTTGGGAACTGTATGATCTAATCGCGATATTTGACGTATCCTATCATGGCTATAATATTAATACAAATTTTTTCATTATATTTACTTTAAGGTTCGATTACAAACCTTGTTAGACCATTCCGATCGAAAAATTAGAGAGATTACGATTTCGATATGATATAAATTGCAATTGCCTGAATTCAAGTCCACCCCTATATTTCAAGTTCTCTGATGTATTTTCCCGGTATTGATCACGGAGTCAATGTTGAGGCTATATGCTTATGTTTAAGTTAAGTTCTGAACCACCCTATTTGATTTCAACTTTTTATCGTATGAGAACGGTCAATGCCATCAGTCTTACGGCTATTGAAAATCTGCCAAACTCCTAGGATTCCAAAGCAACTTTTATATTGAACTATGTGGATTTAGATTTCTAAAAGGTGGTTTTCTTACACCGCTAGAAAAAAGGGGGAAAATGAAAACCAACTTCGCAGGATATCGATCCACACATATGGGTTATACTTTTAACCTCGAATCCTACTTATATCAGTCCTCGTGGGGTTTGTTACGTACGCATGCTAAAAATTTCAACCAATAAATTCTAAGTAGCCTCGAGATCAGGTGCAGGCTACATAAAAACCCCAGTTGCATCTCAGCTAAACTAATTCTGAGGCTACAACTAACGTTATAACTCTCCCGTGGATATTTATTGTTAAATACTAGATGTTACTATATAATATAGACCACGAGTATTCTATGAATCGATATAATGTAATCAGGTGAAAACCCCATTACAATCTGAAAAGTCGATCTCGCCTGAACTTGCTGCATGAACTCATGTTATCTGCGTTTCCAAAACAGACCTGCGTTTATTAATTGCTGCTTGTTTGGTTCAGATATTGGCTTCCCCGAAAATTAATCAATATTGTTGGATATTATCGGTTAAATATTGTAGGTAGGCTGTAGATACGGCGTGGATGTCAGTTGGGCCCGATGCATCCAAGTTTGCCCATATACCTTAATATAACATCATAATATATATTGTGCAAGCTTTGTGTACATCTCATTATTTATACTCATACCATCGCTACATCATAACTTATTTGTTAAATTAGAATTTTATGGTCTTTAGGGATGTACGAGTGTATATGAAAACGCAGGGCGTAATCCCAGCGAATTTGCATTTTGTTCGAATATTCGAATGTGGCTGCGGATGTTTCGCTCAATACATCAGTTTTATAAATTTACAAAATATACTTCCCATTTTAGATATCTAGATGTCAATTCGAGATATCAAATAAGTATTCCAATACTTGAAGAATAAACACTGATTTATGGATTGCACTATAGATAACTTTGGCGTTCAAATCGAACGTATTCCTTGAATGGCATTAGAGAGTTAAACAACGCAGTTTGGACGTCAAAAATACAACAAGGCTGCAAAGTTTTGGACCGATATATAGTAGGCTATCAACTTGACATTTCAATCATAGTCTGGACTCCGTAGTCCCAATTTTATATTTGTCATCTGAGTACTTCAGTTTGGTATCCTAGAAACTACACATGATCATTTCCTTTAAAGCCCGAGTCGCGGCAGCGGGAAACGTTGGCTTGCATTGCATTGCATTGCGCTTGCGCTAGCTATGGCGTTATCAAATATAAAATTTAAAAAAGGTCAAGGTTGCGTCGTTTTTTGACGAAAAGTAGATTTCTACACAGGCTGAGATACATCACAATAGTTCTCTCTCGATCGCAATCCGGGTAGGAAGTGGCAGGGACTGACACTTCAGGTACGAAGCTGCGATCTATCCGAGCGTTATATATTAATTCCGTAACAAAAGCTAGTTCTGCCGGCTGGCAAATTAATCCATCCAACATCTGTATATAAAAACGAATATTTAATTAATGTATCATATTAGGGGGTCGTAGGGGAACAACTAAAAAAGGATTCGATAATGTTAGAGGTAGCCTAGAGTCGAGTCCCCCACGCCTTCAAGCCTCGGGTTTTATTTCGACGATCGCGATATCGATAGGCTTCGCATGCGCTCATCAACCCTGGACAACACATTTATCCAGATTAATTCATATGAACCGGAAGACCAAAATTTGAGTCCTGGTCCACATAAAAGCAAATACAGTACCAGTATACTAAAGCTTCATGCTTCATGCATGTCGATATATCCGCAGCAACCGATAACATACACTTTTGGTGCATATGGATATCGGTGCGTCTAAATATATTACTTTCGGGGGCAAGCAGGGTGGTTGAACGTTTTTTCTGCAGGTGTTGATATATCCTGGGGACCTGGACGCGACGAATTATCCATTTTTGTCCCCCCGCTCAATCTCGTACGACCGAATTTCTTCAAATGGTGAAGGAGACAAAAAAAAGAAAGAAAGAAAGAAAGAAAGAAAAAGAAAGACTTTAGAAAAAGGAAAGAGGTAGGTGGAGTCCGAGGGAGAAGGCGGGCAGAAACGAGAGGCTTCGACGTCGGTGTAGACTAGCTAGGGGTGTCTTTCCTGTCTCCACCCACACTTTTGTAGACGCTTCGTACCTATAATGTAGATATCGATGGAGGATCGCGGTGCTATATAACTTTGAATGTTGTGCCCTCTGTGGCTATACTCTACATTTTTTGATGAGAATCGCAATCGCGATTATATGTTTCTATTCTGCTTCTAGAGTCGCACATTTATATCACCGTTTCACAACAACCTCTGTTATTTGCTAGCATATTCCTTGAAGACATTTCTGTGGGCGAGGATGGGGCGGACACTCAAAGTACGGTACATGATTGGTACTTCTGCGCTGCTATTTGATATTCCCGCCCTGGGCGGCTAAGGATGTGGCGAGTGGGAGTCTCAAGACAGTGTGCTTTCCGTTTTGGGCTGAATGTTGTGGGGATTTGCAACGGGCAGAACGGCAGTCCAGCCAGTTGGACAAGGGCTTTCTGCAGGCCGAGGTTTGCAGATTGTGGCTTGCTTGCACCAGCTTGCTTTTTCTGATAATTCTGAGTGCGGTGAAAGGGCAAGGAAGAGGGAGGAATGGCTTGGCTCTTTTTTTTTTTTTTTTTCTGTCGTTCAACCTTCTTCTGGGTAAAAGTGGAGATAGCGGTGACATGGGGTGGAAGGGAAAAGAAAGAAAGTGGAGACGCTCTTTGGTCGATTGAACGATTCGAAGGGTGGGATGTGGAGACAAGGGAAGACGGGTCATTTTTCCTCTTGGAAACCTATACTCAGTATTCGGCCCGTTTTCTCTCGTTATCATCACGATTGATTGATTGATCGATTGAAGAGTGAATGGCTGTCATGAAGAATGTCCGAAGAAGATTTGATGGGATCGGGTACCTGGACTAGGGCGAAAACGACGGAAAGATCCAGGGGCACCACTTGGGCGTCAACATCCACAGGCAATCTTTGAGGGCCTCAAAACGGGAATGCACTTGCGACGATCGATATGCATCCGGCATGGCGTTTATTGATGTCCTTTTTGAATTGACGGCTGTTGAAATTATTCGGGTATCGGATTTGCGGCGTCGGACACTTAAGGGCCAAATGGAATGGATGTGTAGTGGATTCATGAAAGGCAGATGTTTCTCATCTTGATATTATTAGCTTTCGAAGATGTGTTTCGTGCGATCTTTGAGATCTTTAATCTGGCACTGTCGTTGAAGACGGAGTACTCGCTAGGCCTGGTACATGTACATGCACCTTTCTCTTCTAGATCCGCACCCGGTAAAGCCATCCACCGGCACCACATCAGAATTATTCTGGCAACGGACCCGAGCGGACTGATAAAATCAAAGATGGTCAAAACATCCCGTCCGTCGCTTTGGGTCCAAAACTGTGGCTGTCGTCCCTCCGAATTTATATCCTCAGGTCAAAAAAATAAAAAGTAGGTCCGAACGTTTTTCCACAGAAGAATATTCGAATGGAGGTCTTGGCCTGCAGATGCAAAGCGGCGGGTAGCTTCCCTGACCCAATCTAACGATCGTAACCAGCCCACAACCCTCCCCCAAATCCCACCCATTCCACCGAGATGGTCGATTTTCTGTGACTCTTCGTGCCCAGATGGCCCACGGGTACCCCTACACCTTACTTTCGCTTAGGTTCACTCACCTGTCCGTCAAATTTTGTTTCTCCCGAACAATCAAATCTCTTGGAGTGTGTGTATTATATTATATTACCCACGTTTTTCTTCTTTCTGTTGTTTCTTTTCGATCCCACGCCAGACATTGATTCCTGGAATAACAAAAGTTTGCGGTGTTTCTGATGGTTAATTGCTTGGATTTAGATTTTAGATTTCGAATTCGAATTTTAAGTCCATGCAGATTCTGTCGGCAACAGGTATTACTTATTAAGTACTTAAGTACTTAGTCGATTCGATTGTCTGCATATTGACATTGAATAGTCCAACCAGCGGGACAACGTCCTCCACCGAACCCAGGAACTGAAGAAAGGCTCCCAGAACAAGCAGACAAGCCCTCAGCCCCAGCTAGAATCTGATCGTTCTTTTCGCCCAAGGCTTTGGTATTGCTTGGCCTTTTCGAACCGGGGCGGCGATCCAACAGAGCCTCGCAGGATAACAGTGCAGGTTCCTCTTGCACTACTGCGGAGAGGGAACCAATACGAGACTCCCGTTAGCCTGCGCTGCAACCTGTCGACCGGGGCATTTTCTCATCACCCAAGATTTTGAAATTTTTTGATACTTCTTTTTTTTTTTTTTTGGGGGGGGGGGGGGGGTTTCCTTCGCTCCGACAGTCTGGTAGGTCCTGATAGAAATTTTTATTTTTATTTTTATTTTTATTTTTTCCTGTGCTGTCTTTCTGCATCGTTTGATCGATTCCCTCTTTTCGAATTCCTATCGCTATCTTTTGAAAGAAGCCATTAAGTTAATATTACATATCCTTTCGAAACTAGTGGGAAAGAGAGAGAGAGAGAGGAAGAGTAAGAGAGAAAGTATTAGTGAGAGAGAGAATCCGGGGTGTCCAGCCAACCAGCCCAGCCCGGAGGAAGAAAAGAGACCTGAAGGCAAATAATTAAGCGACACGCCCAGGCCACCCTTAATTTCCTCCCACTCGCCCTTTTTCCCCTTCTCTTCCTTTCCTCTTCGATTGTTTGTGGTTCACTTTTTTTTTTTTTATTGTCGTTTCTATTATTTTATTATTATTGTTATTTGGCTCCCGGTCGAACGAGGCAGAAGGACAAGAAGAATTGAAAGTCAAACACAGCAAGAGGAAAAAGGTTCTACTCCCCTTCATTTCCCGCCGCATTCGACTCGACTCGCTATCCTGAAAGGTATTCCCATTCGTTCCCTCCCAACTGTCCTTCGTTTATTCGTTTATTCGTTCATTCGTTTCGCTGGACTTGGTCACCAGTCGGGAGTCCAAGTTTTTTCTGTTTCTGTTCTCGGTGGGTGTGTGCCTGCGTGCCTGCGTGCCAACGTGATCTGATTCACTTTCTTTTATCCTCTCCCTCTTCAATAGTCTTGCACCTTACGGAGTCCTTCTCTCTCTTTCGCTATTCTGGTTCGTGCCCGCCGCTTCTCCTCCGCCCTCCCCCATTCTTCGCATCTCTCTTCCCTCATCTCTTCCCTTCCCTTCCCTTCCCTTCCCCCTCCTCCTCTTCTTCCTCCTCTTCTTCCTCCTTTTCCTTCCGAGCACAGTCGCTTCGTCTTGGCTTCGTCTGTTTCTTCTTTATTTCACTTCCTTATTCTTGTTGTTATTATTCTTATTATTTTATTTTATTTCTTTTCTTCGTATTCGACTGGCTTCAGATTGAATTTCCAACACCATCGACTAGCAAAAGTCCCTTTCCGTCGTCTTGTTCGTTTTTGTGTTTAATATCATCTATCATCCGTCATTGCAGACCTTTTGCATACTCGCATACACTTACATATATATATCCATCCCCACAGCCAGCCATACATTTATATATATTTACGCACACACACACACAGACACAAAGACACCCTGGGCTGAACCTTAGGCTATTCATTATTGTCGTTATCACCTCGCATTGTTCGTTATTAACCTTTCCTTCTTTCGCATTGCTTCGTTCGTAGTTTATTCTTTCGTTTATTTTTTTTTCCTCCGTACTTTTTTACTCATACTCACGTTTCTTTCATCCGTCTCAGCCGTTGGACCAGATTATTTCCTCGCCCTGAACAATAACATTCACCGCGACTCGGGAAACCATTCTCATTCCAATCTCCTCTATCAACCATACTTGCCTTGCATACTTCCGGCGATATTTTCGTATCCGATATTCTATATCCATTGCGAACTCCATTAATCAGCCGACATCGGACGATAAAAGTCTTGTTTGATTAAGAACGAAAAGGCCGGAGACCAAATACGTACGTACGCAGATACAAGTTTGTCCGAAGATTCTCGGTGTGTTTTTTTTTTTTTCCATTCGCTCTCGCTCTTGTATGTTTGTCCGGGGGAGGATTTTATTTTATTTTTTCTTCAGCCGCCCGTTGCACGTATTCGGTAGACAGGAGGACTTGGGGAACCGAGAGATATCGAGGAAGGTGCATGTCCATGGCTGAGGAAGTTCAAAGTCGGAGGAGGGAAACATTCGAAGGGAGCGGGCTCTTTGTGCTACCGCATCGCAGGCCACGCCCCCGATCGTTTATCCTTTTCCCTTTATTTCCACCGCCGGACCCAACGTGTTCGCCGCGCGGAAGTAACGCTCCATTCGATCGATCAACCTCCTTTTGTTCCTTTCTAACCTTTTCTTCCAAAGTGTTGGCTTTGTCAGTTTTGCATTTTTTTTATTATTTTTTCTTTCTTTCTTTCTTGTCCTCCGGCAACGAGTTCTAACAGCGCCCCGTGAATATTACAGATACTTCGCCGGAAAAGTCATAGGAAATATTCTAATTCTCCCAGTGAGAGCAAATTGGAGTGGTATACAAAAAGAGAGAGACGCGATTCGTAGGGGTATCTTTTTTGGCTGCGACTTCTCGGGCCTTCATCCCACCCATATTCCCCCCATATCGGTCGGAAGGGGCTGCGGAGGTACGTTAAAACTCCACCCACGTACATAACATATCATCAACCTTCTCCGCAGTCGGGAAACTTCGGTTGCCAGAGAAACTTTTTCAAATCCTTCGGAGAAAACCTTCCGACGAAGATATCCGACTAACACTTTCGTTCTGCTGCTGCTGTCACGCTAGAATAACCCCCTCAAATCGGGCACTCATCGCTCCCTCTTTTTTTTTTTTTTTTTGAACGACAAGGGCACATCTCTTTGCACGTGTGTGATTTGCAGGAAGCGGAACCATCCCCGTTTCTCGCATCACCTCAAGATATACATTTTAGGATGTCGCAAACTCAGCCCACAGATTCGGGTATGCCTCTCGCCGATTCCTCGTCTGCAAATCCCCATCCGGATTCTTTACTTGTTCCTTCTCGTCCAAATTCAAAGAACCAACACTCATCTCCTACATCTACAGCTACGACTGCCAACAATGCTAGTCTGGTAGAAGAGAACGAGGCGGCCAAGGGTTCCAAGCGACGAAGATCGAGGGGCGATGGCGCGAGCGTGAGATCTTCCGGCACTGCGAAAACTAAGAAGGGCGGTTTCTTCAGCTCGCTCTTCTGTTGCCGGACCCCCGACGCTGTAACTCCCGGTAACGAGAATGTGAGAAAAGCCGACAGAAACCGCATAGGTTCACGAGAACGGGCCACCGTGCCGGAGGGGATCTCTGGCAAGCCAAAGGAGCCCGAACAGACGGAACCGGTTACTAAGGAGGAGCCCTTGAGCGAAAAGGTGGTGGAACCAAGTGAAGAGGCGTCTTCGGCGAACGAAGTTTCTCACGCGCCCAAGGTGATCGAGGAGCCGCCATTGGCCAAGTCGTCTACCGAATCAACAAACGGAGAAGCACGGTTTCCACGGACTCCGGAGATTTCTACGACACTGCCTCCGCCTGCTCCTGAGGCGCCGGCGAATAACTCTCTGCCTCCGGCTATAATCCAGGAACAGCAGCAAACTCAAGGTACCTCGAGTTCCGCTGAAGCCGAATACCCTGCTGGACCATCCGTCACACATACGCCTCCGACGCCACACCCGGATGAAGGCAAATCTGATGAAGGTAGTCTGGCGACGAGCACCTCAGTCCCTAAGGAAGACAAACGGAAATCACAATCCAGTGTCAGACCGACAACACCGATTGAGACTGACGAATCCGATGCTGAGGGAGATTCCTTGGACCAGGACGCTGGAGCAGCTGAAATTGGCATGCACCCTGTAGCAGTTCCCATTGATCCGTTACTTCCAGGTGAAGATGCTAAATCTAAGTGGCTGCTTCCCCCGATTGCCCCCGAGCATCAAGGAAAGAAGTGCCTGGTGTTGGATTTGGATGAAACTTTGGTGCACAGTAGCTTTAGAGTGAGTCCAACGGCAATTCGGAAATATTCAACGAATTGATACATGCATGCTAACGATTCCCTTTAGCAACTACTTCAACAACCAGATTTCACCATACCTGTCGAAATCGAAGGCTCGTATCATAACATTTACGTCATAAAAAGACCGGGTGTGGATCAGTTTATGAAGCGGGTTGGTGAACTGTACGAAGTCGTTGTATTCACAGCTTCCGTTTCTAAGGTATGCATGCTATCGTTCTCTCCCTATATTTTTGAGTCATGGCTAACTTTCGTAGTACGGCGACCCATTGCTGGATCAGCTTGACATCCATTCCGTTGTCCACCACCGGTTATTCCGTGATAGTTGCTATAACCACCAAGGCAACTACGTAAAGGTGTGTAGTCGCTTCCATTGATCCTGTCGATTACTTTGCTAATGCCTTGTTAGGATCTCTCCCAACTCGGCCGTGACCTAAAGGACACCATCATCATCGATAACTCGCCGACATCGTACATCTTCCACCCTCAGCACGCTCTCCCAGTTAGCAGCTGGTTTTCTGATGCCCACGATAATGAACTGCTCGACCTCATCCCGGTCCTTGAAGACTTGGCCACCACCCAAGTTCGGGATGTTAGTCTTGTGCTGGATGTTTCGCTATAATTTCTCCATCCATCTCGGTTGCGACCCGGGTGTATCTCTCAAAGACGTTCACGATTTATAACACCTTGACCTCGATAATCCTACTTGTTTTTTTTTTTTAGCACCTAAGCATTCCGATATCCCCGACGGTTCACTGTACAAATACTTCCTTTTTAACGCCCCCCTCGCTTTGTGACGTCTTTCGATTGAGATTTCCGGGCGTTTTTATGGCTATCAGCATCCGAGTCCTTCCCGTTTCACCAAAGTAATTGGAATGGACCTTGTATTTATGGAACATCGCGTCTTCTTTCTCCGAAACCCGGCGTCTCATAGATTTAATGATTGTTTCCATAGATCAAGTGAAACTCGCGTTGCCCCTTTTGGATACTCTTTCTCTTTTCCCTTTCTCGACTTTTGTTTTATTACGGATTTTCTTTTAACATTTAACATTTTCCTTTGTTCATCTATAGCTGTACGCCGCTATTGCACATCAATCTCACCATAACCGGTGCCGCTAGCTTTCTTCCAGAGAAGCAAAACTATCCTTATTTCCTTTGTTTAAACCCCCCCAACAGGCAACCTCCAACCTCGATTGTACACATATTCCTCAGGCAGGGCGGCCTCGAATCTTTTTATGACGTTTCCACCCTGCGCTTCCTTCCCGGTCTTCCAGTTGAATATCGTCGCTGCATTATTCGGTCATTGGGCATCTCCGGCTAGCTACGGTAGTTCAAAAATCACAAACCTGCGGTTTCAATTTCAATTTCCTTTTTTCTGTTTTTCTTTCTTTTTTTTGTTCTTTCTTCTTTCTATGCCCTTTTCTATTATTATGTCTTAAACCATGTTAGCGTGTTTGGTGTAAGCCAGAATTTTCTCTTAAAAACCTTACCCATCATGCCACCACCAAAAGAAAGTCCTTATAATCCATCCCGGTTCGCCTTCTAGCTTTTTTTGTCACTTTTCTTTTGAATTTTCCTTTCTTTTCTTTTGAATTTCTGTTTATCCCCACTTTTTAGTATAACCCTCTTAAATAAGTAGTTTTTTTTTTTTTTTTTTTGTATTATCGTTTGCAAAGATATAGCATGCATGGAAAGCAGTCCGTCTGTCTGTTTCCCCTCCCTCTCCCAGTTCCCATACCATACCCCCTCGATCCACCCATCTTATCCCAATACCTCTACCAGAAGACATATATATATATACTTGACTTTTTTCGGGACCCTAATTGTAGGATATCAACATCCTTTTTTTTTTTTTTTTATTATTATCATTCAATTGCTTGATTATTAGCAGCCGCAGCATATAAGAATTTTAAAGATAGGTATATTATATGGCTCTTTGTAGTAGTGGTATTCCTTTTTGTATTAGTTAATAAAGAATGAACAGAGATTATTTTCGAAAGAGGTATATATATCATGAATGTTTAAGCTTGAGTGGCGAGATGTTATAAGTCTGATAATTGGCAATTGCCCAGCAGTTAACCGGCCCTCGTATTTTTTCTGTCGATGCGGGGAAACTGGGTATATTTTAAATTTTTTGCGCGAACCAATCAGGTTCTTTGCGCAGAAACATTTAAATATCTGCCGCGTTCGAACACCCCTGGTTATTAAAATAAAAAAAAAAAAAAAAAAAAAAAAGTGCTTGAACTATAAACCCCGCCAACAACATACCATATCGAAACCAACTTTCGAACCTCAAATTCATATATAT
>LDDX01000087.1:114935-384927 GCA_012184315.1 Arthrobotrys entomopaga
AGTATATATTAGTAACTTCTCAAAGAACTTCCAAGAAAAAGACAGTAGTTATTATAAGATATTATCAATAATGATACCCTTCAACCCCACACTCTCAAGCACAATCGGCTCACCACCAGGAACATACCACTACACCCTCTCCCGCCTCTCCTCCCACCTCGCAACAATAAGTTCCGACGACCGCATCCGCATCCTCGACCCCTCCAACCTCTCCATCATCACCACCTCCCCGTTCCCCGTCCATAACGATACCGATAACAACGGCGGGGGAACTTGTTTGAAACCGCTGGATGAGAATGAACCTACAATGTTATTCACAGCGGGGAGAGACGGAACGGCAAAATTGTGGGATGTGAGGGTTGGGTTTACAGATTCTGTGAGGTGTTTTAAAAAGGGAGGGTCATCGACCGCAGCAGTGTTGAGTTTGGATGTATGTAAAACCAGGGGGTTAGTCGCGGTAGGGACCGAATTGACGGGTACGAGTGCTGAAGTTATCGTATGGTATGTATTAATATTATTTCCCTCTTTACTAGAAACCATACCTGAATTCAAGCTGCTGTTATATTAGTATATATAAAGCTAATATTTTGATATTTAATACGGTGGTGACAGGGATCTCGAAGGCCGGGAGAAAATGAGCTACGTCGAATCTCATAACGATGATGTTACTCAGGTAAGAAAACCCTTAATTACACCACCACACCACCACACCACCACACCACCACACCACCACACGAGTTCAAGAATGATAATAACACCTCTACCAGCTCGCTTTTCACCCGACGACTTCCCACCTCCTCCTCTCCGGTTCCACTGACGGTCTGATAAACATCTACAACATGACAATCCCCGAAGAAGACGACGCCCTCCATCAAGTGATAAACCACGGTTCCTCGATCCACCACGCTGGATTTCTGAGCACTGATGCGATATACGGCCTCTCTCATGACGAAACCCTCTCGGTGTATAAACTCGCGGATGAGAGGGAAGACGTGGAGGAACCACAGCCCGTTGTGTTTGGGGATGTGAGGGGCTGGGTGGGGTGTGAGTATGCTGTTGATGTTCTGTTAAGGGGGAGGGAGAGTAGTGGGACTGGGATTTTGGTGGTGGGGTCGCATAGCGGGGGGTGGGTTGATTTGCATAGTTTGAAGATTGGAGGGGATGGGAAGTGGGGGTTAGGAGGGGAGGACGTGGTTAGGTTGGTTGGAGGGCATGGAGAGGAGATTGTGAGGTGTTTGTATTTGGATGATGCGGTGAGTACATCTTACTGTGAATACTCTGTTAAATTTGGGTGGGTAATGCTGACGAAATTGGGATGGTTTAGTCTGCTACGGTGTTTACTGGAGGGGAGGATGGACTGATCAAGGCGTGGAGGCCTGCATCCTAGTTAGAGGATATATTGCATCTCATTGTGATAGTTTGTGTTATTTTATGCATAATGTGGTAATTTAGCGTTGCATTTGATATCCTAAACGGACAGGTATATATAAAAGTTTTCAGTCTGATGGTTTCGACTACATGCTATTCCATCTATCAATTGGCAGAGTTTCAATCTCAATCATTATGATCCCTAATATTGTATAGGGGTATCTTGAATCACAGAGAATCTTTGAGTACAACCAAATCAGTATAGAGCAATGTCTTCAAAGATTGAGAAAAGACTTACTATAATTTTTATCATGTAATACACCGAAAAAGTCATCGATACAAGCAAAGTCGTCCTTCAAACCCCCGACATACCATCATGGACTAGCCAACTCCATCATGTCATATTTCGGGTATTCAAAGCATTCTTTTTATCGATGTGAGAGACAAACAATAGGATAGATCACTTAACCCATCCTTGCGTAGTCTTATCATATCCCATGATGTCGATGTCGATGTTGAGTGACTTGAGCATCATATCCATCGTAAATTGCTGTACGAAGGGGCAAGAAACGCATTGAATGTCCCAAGTTAGAAAAACTTGTACTTCTTCAATACGAGAAAACAGTACCGGGGGGGGGGGGGTTCAGAAAAAAAAGTGCAAGTCCCCCGACCAACAGGGCTTCTTCCACAAAACGAGGTTTGGAAATGAACAAACTGAAGGGATATTCACTCACATCACCATCATCCTTCAGAGACTTATTCTTCATTTGAGTCTGGCTCTTTTCCAGTTCCGACAATTCGTCAAATCCGGCTTCATACATCGCCTGTCGTCTCGCTTCCTTTTGGTCCTCCGTCAAACCCTCTTCGGGATCCTCATCAGCAAAACCCCACCCGCCTCCGCTCTTGCGATTCTGCATCTCACGGTAGGCTGCCATTCCACCCATTCTCGCAAAACGCTGCTCGGCACCCGAGAACATGTGATCTGCAGCACTTTGCGCGGCTTGACGCCATTTAACGATCAACTCTTCAAGCTTCTCATCTTCTCCAGATTCTTCTATTCGTAACGCCTGTGCACTTTCCTCCAACCGTTTTTTCGCCTCCTCAACGGCGTTTTTAAGCTGCATGTGCTTCTTTTCCAGCGAAAGGATGTATGGATCTTTGGTAGAGTTGGAAGCAGGGCTAGAGAGGTTGAATCTCGTATTACCTCTGAATGACGAGCGAAACGGTGGGTTACTGGATTTTGGTGTCGGTTTAAGAGGTCGCTTGGTCACAGAAGGCAGCAGTGCCGCTTTTACCGGGCTTACTTCTTCAGATTCCTCGGTTTCTTCGGCGTCTACATTGATTGGACGAAAGGGAGTGTGGGGGACCGTAGTCTTTCGAGGTGGTGTAGAAGGCGGGTATTTGCGAGGTATGCCGCCGGAACCGGTTGCTCTGTTATGAACTGCATTGTTGACTTTGAGAGGGGATTTGAATGGTCGCGTCAACTTGCTGGTAACTGAGGAGTTCAAGCGACGACGTTTAATAGCTGGTACGCTGGGTGTGGTGGTAATACTCGAAGGAGGGCTGGGCATTCGTGGAGGGGAAGATGGTGGGGCGGCAGCTTCGAAAGGAGAAGAGGGAGGTGGAGGTGATTCCGCGATTGTTGGCAAAGTTGGAAGAATGTCATCATCATCCTCCTCGATTTCAGGAGGTGTGTCATCGAGAGGGGCAGTCAGTTCCAAGTTTTCGTATTCCTGAACGGGATCCAAGATATCTAGCTTGACCGGGCTGAGGTCCAACTCGCGTATCTGACTTGATCCGGATGGTAAAACTACGGTCGACTGAGATTCAATTGAATGCTTACGAAGGGTCGATTGTTCATTCTCCAGGCCTGATTCCTTTTCGTCCTGTTTAGGAGCAGATGAGACTATCTCGCCTACAAAGCTTGAAGAAATAGGGAACTCGTGCGGGTCGATTTGATGCGATGGCGATTCCGGGCTCAATGGTCGTGGCATATCACTAAGAGGCTCCGGGCTGCCGTAGGGTGATGTAGCCGGAATGCGGGGTTCCCGGGCAGGGGTCAAAGGCTCGGCCATCTTGTCGTGGTATATATAGGTGAAGTAATCCGTTCTACGGTGGAGTGGAGGAGGGGAGGTTGGGATGGGATGGGATGGGATGAGGTGAGGTGAGGTTGTTGGCGCGTGAAAACCGCAGGCAGGGCAACGCGAGAATGCACACAACCTCAATTCAAGAACCCAAAACGCCCCCAAGAGTTTCACACACTTCAATTTGGCCACAAATGTATATCAAAATATATTGATCTCTGAGATTAACATGTATTACTTTTATAATAAGCTATCAGCTTTCAAGTTGACAATAAAAACTCCCCAAATATGTGCAACATTTAGTCAAACGAACCCAGCGATACACCCTTCTCGGGACCCTTCATTGCAATTAGCTGTGGGCCTGGCCACATCCAGTTTACAATATTATCCGCTTTCCAATTCCCTTCTGTTATAGACTCCCAGAAAGAGTCCTCCTCTGTATGTTTCATAAGCTCTTCACCAATCCTTTTCGAAGCTTCCACACCTGCTCGAGAGTGATGGGAAGATCCGTATTCTATTCCGGAGGGGAACGTAGGCGTCCGAACCGTCCAGATCGCATCTTGCAAAGCCCAGTTCCCCGTCACCAAGATATCGGGCAGATGAAATTCCTGAGGTGAGACGGATTCCTGCGTGACAAACAGACTAAACTTTTGCATCTTATCAAATCCCGAATTCAAGACCCTGAGAAGCCGCCACCAGTCGTATTTTGGATTTTTGGCCAAACAAAAGCCTAGTTCGAGTTCCTCCAATGTCCCCGCCACACTTTGCAGGAAATCAATCATCCTATCGATCGTTAATACCATCCAATCGATATGTAAACGCTTCAAACTTGGAAGCTTTAGTGTTGTTGGTAAATCGAGTATCATTGCATACAGATCATAATCTCGGTCGGTGTAAAGATTATAGTGCTGAAAGGTAATCTTGAGCTGCTCCAACTTCTGGCCAGCAGTTTCGACCCAAGAATAAAATCCCTTGTTGTTATTTGCACCGCTGTTCATTTCATCGGGAAAATCGGGTGTCACTACTGTTAACTCGAGTATTTTCAAACTCGCACAGAGCGGAGTCAATTTTGTAACTTGGTTTTCGCTCCTCAAAAACCAATCCATATGCATTCCCAAGATTCCATCGTAAACTTGGCGGATCGTGCGGACTTTGGAGCAGCCAGATAATACCAGCGCAGTGAACGGAGGCGTTAAATTATAGTCAGCGTGAGGTGTATAGGTATACTCAAGGATACCTTTCGCCGCAAGCTGTGCCTTTCTAAAACTCGCTGGAATGTGTTTTCCGTATTCCATCCTTAAGGACGGGAAATATAAGTTGAATTGAGTCCGTGAGAACGGGTAGGGGCTATCGGTATCCAGCTCGAGAGTTTGAAGATTAGGAAAGTTGCAAAACGCAGTGGTAAGTAGGTTCATTTCCATTTGTTCGTCAAAGACAGGTATCTTTCTAGCTCTATTACCTGATTTACGTGATCGGATCGGAGTGTGATATAATCGATTTCGCGACGCTTTATACACGGCGTAAGCGAGATCGAAACCCTCCTCGTCGCCTCGTCGACCATCGCGTTTTAGGGATGGTGGGTTATGGATATACGGTGTATGGTAGAATACTTTTATATTTCGGACGAGTTTATTGACGCCTGATTGGTGTTTTGAGATCTTGACCAGATTCTCCAGACTACAAGCTGTGCGACAAATGTTCATGGACTCGTAAAGCGCCTTGAGATGGCTAGTGCGAACTGCGACGTTCCAGCCGGTATTTGTTAAGCGAAGGGAGAGCAAGTCGTCAGCATCGTGGAGATGGGATGCGACGTTCTCGATGAGTTCAGGTGGGAGTGAAGCTATTGTCGCCATCTCGTTCGAACGTTCTTGCAATGGTAGTTTTTGGAATTTGAATGAAGAAAACTTGATTGATGAGAGAATGTAGGAACAGGTTAGATTGATACTGGAATAATGGGCCACTTGGTTCTTATATTTTAATGGCTTGTATGGCAACACCAGCGCGCAGCGTGGTGGATAGGCGACTCGCAATACGCCTCAAATCCTTTGATCCAGTCCCTAGAGCTTGCGCTTTTGTCGAGAATAGGCTCGACGCCTGGGCATAAAATGTTGTATTTTTTCACTAGCAACGCATTAGAATATTTAGATTTGGATCAGAAACACCATGGCTAATCATATAGACACAGTCGACTACGGATGCATTTCTGGGACCTACACCAGCGAGTAACCATGCATCTAGTATTCATAGATGCTATAAATTACGGATTACATTGTAGTGAGGTTGCTTAGTTAGATACAGTAGATAACCCAAGATTGCGAAATTCAGATACCAGTAACACCAATACGCTATAGATACGGAGGAACCATAGCTTTTATTGGTGACAAATGAATATAAGTTAATGAGAGATCTTGGGTAGAGTGGTTTGCTTGCCATAGTTTGTGGGCTAGCTGTTTGTTATATTGTTATTACTCTCACAGAGCATTGCAGATTGTGCACATGTGGGCAAAAATATCTTGATAATCTGAAACCCCCCCTCTTTTTCCAGCTACCCGGCTGGTAAAACTTATCGCTCGGTTATGGAGAATCTAGAAAGATGCAATATTGAGTTTACTTTAAGCGTAGATAACAAGGAACAGCGCCTAAACAAAAAATCTATCTCTTGGAAGGGTAGTATTCAGGGACTTGTATCGTTTTGTACGTTAAACTTTGAAAATGGATATATGGTGCAAGTTTAGTTAATTTTGTGGTAAGACTGAATATATATCAGAGACGATATTGACTGAACTTGTCAACTAAATTTTGTTGAAAATTAACATTGAATTAACAGCTGATATATATTTCGTTAAGTTCACTAACCGTAAATGTGCACCTTGTGTGTTTTTGGGAGGGTTTGGTTTCGAGACCACCTGGCACTGTTTCACAATACTTTTTACCTCTATGAGACTGTCTTTGCAATAGTAATCCATAAGACTAGACCTGCTCGTTAGTTGTTTGGGAATCGATTTTATATTCATGTAACGTCATTATTATGTCACCCTTTGGGCAGTTCCGAATACATTGACCCAATCATATTTGGAGACTCGAAACCTTTTAGATATGTTTACGTAGCAGTAGTCAATAGACTAAAACTGACGACAAGACTAGACTAAAACATTAGGAGAAACGTAGCTTGGCTGGATGAATTAGACTCGGCTGTAAGTTGTGCGCTAACCGACTCGTTTTTTATTGGTGTCGGTCATATGCTTAAAGAATTCAAGAATTAATTCTGGAATTTGAAGCTAGATCCATGCTTCGGGAAGGTTGAAAACAAACCACGTTTTTTTCGCAGCACAGAATTACAGCCGTAGTTAACTTACGCCGTGGACCTCATGATAAGGTCACCGCTTTTCTCAGGCTCAGTTTTTTTTTTTTTTTTTTTTTTTTCCGCGAAACATATCAGTTGATAGTTGATAAAACGTCATTGGAATATCTTCATCTGATTTTGGATTAATATTCAAACAACTTAGACAGACGCGACGGTATACGTATCTGACCCACCTTGAGAAAAACTTGAAAAGGGAATGTTTTCCTCAGCACCACTTTCAATTGATCAAATTTCAGCGGCAAGACCTCTGTTTTGGAGCAACCACTCAGAAGAGATCACAAGGCGCCAGGGATCCTTTTAAGCTAAATTGGTTCTGATGACATTGCGGCCCCTCCTCTTGTGTCGCATCGCCAAGTCTGCCCAACCCTCTCATATTGAAATTGCACATCCGGCTGAAGTCCAATTTCGAGTATTGCCATGACGGTCGAGATTGCAAACACGCGATCGGATAATAAAGTTTTTCAATAATCCGTATTATCACGGAACGCCATCACTGATGTTTTTGTTTAAGGTTATCAAAACAAAGACAACAAGATACTTTATATCAATATATGTAGCGTAAATCGATTAAATCGCATTAATCGGAAATACAGATGTTGTCAAGTCTCCGGCTCCACTTTGGTTTCAAAAAGCACCGAATTGAGCCAAAAACAAGGAGCATTGAATTTGAGGATACATACTAGCCAGACAACGAATTCGGGTAAAATTCACGGTAAAACTTTGTGGTTACAATTCACTTTTTTTGGAGGGGGTTCGAAGGTGTCATGAAGCCGGAATTCGGCTCGCATGCGCAGGGTCCACACCACCGGTATACCGGCATCTGCCTGACAAATGGTTTTGTCAACTCGACATGCAAACTCGAACCTCAAAATAACTGAAAGTATCAACTCGTTGTCGAACCACTTAATATTGAGAATGTATTGGTGCCCGGTAAGGGATGTTTATATTCGAGTCCCGATAAACTTTGGAGGATATAAAGCTTCTAGCCAAAATTGGCTGGGCTGAATCTAACTGGTCTCTCTTTGGCGATAGTTAGCGAAATAAGGAAAAAGGAGGGAGGTTGCCCCTCGCGCTGATGTAAGGTACCAGTTGCGCCATCAAAAAGCCAACCAACCTGATATGCAATTTGGCCGAAAAGAACAGGAGCGATTGACGCTTTAAGGTTTCTACAAACGAACCAGATTACTGATATCGCAGGTGAATCGCGGAGTTCCTCGCAAAAAATGGTATCTTGGGGGAAAAATATGTTTTCGTCCAGTCAAGAAACCGAGTAATTTGTTTATTATCCATTCCCAGCCGTTGTTTTCAATCCGAGGTCGCGAAGGACGAGCCGTTTGCACCTTTTGCCAGTCATGGGCTAGTTGATCGTATTTTCACGCGGCAGAAAGATGGGAATCCTGGGTGTTTTTTCACACAGTGAACCTAATTTTGAGCCTCGAGGCCTCGTGAAGAGCACTTTCGGACAAGGATGTAACGTAGCATTGTAGAATAAAATTAGATGCAGGGCCTCGCTCTTTCGCACTCACCCGACTAAGGAGGACTCAGCCTTGATCAATTGAGGCCGTCCAAAGATGAAAACCACCCGAAGGAATATTAGATAAGCCTTCCCCCCCCTTTCAGCCTGTCGGTCAGCATCGGTCCCAGGAAGTTATAGCTTTTTTTCCTTTCAACAGTGTAACTCTGATTCTTTTTTTTTGTCTGTAGTATACAAGAGAAAGAAATAAATTAGAGACATCTACAAGATGGATATGGAGGGTAGCCCACCGAGTACCGCAAATACGGTCAACAACAAAGAGGTTGAATTGCAGAAGCCGAGGAAGAAGAAGATAATATGTAAGCCATCATTTGTTTAATGTTTCGACATGACATTTTCAAGGATTGGGCTGGGGAAATCGATTTAAATCTGTGCTAACGTTATAACTTTGCGGGGGGATAATAGGGCTCTGTGTTGCGTTGTTCGTCGCCATTGGAGTCACCGCTGCGATTGTGATTGCGGTCCTGATAACACAGAAGGTGATTCATGTCGGTTCGAACTCGAGTTCGGCCTCTGCGGATAGTGCGGTTTCAGGGTCTCCTGTCCCTTCTGCTGTTGATTCTGGTCCTGAGCCTCAAGCAAGCGGTTCTGGTTCTGGTTCTGGTTCTGGCTCCAAGACGACGACAAATGGTGGAACACATTCCTCGTCGACAATATCTCATACGTCTTCATCTACACCTACACCAACAGTCTCATGTCCAACGAAATCCGACATTCCCAAGGGGGACCGGGGAACTGATCTCGACACGACGACTTGGTTGGATCTAACCGACTTTAACTGTACCTACACTGATGTAACTGTTGGAGACTTGCCTATTGTCGGTCTAAATTCGACATGGGATGATTCGGCACAAGCCAACCCTGACGTCCCGCCGTTGAATAAACCATGGGGTTCTTATGCTAAACGACCCGCTCGCGGC
The DNA here is from genome assembly GCA_012184315.1 of Arthrobotrys entomopaga. Taxonomy (NCBI): domain Eukaryota; kingdom Fungi; phylum Ascomycota; class Orbiliomycetes; order Orbiliales; family Orbiliaceae; genus Arthrobotrys; species Arthrobotrys entomopaga. The sequence continues at coordinate 124,206 of LDDX01000087.1, forward strand.
GTTAACCTCGGCGGTTGGCTTTCATTGGAACCATTCATCACCCCCTCGATGTTCAAGGATAACTCAAAACTTGGAGCTGAAGTTGATGAATGGAATCTGTGCACTGTTTTGGGCCCTCAAAAGGCTGCTGCCACTTTGGAAAAGCATTACTCTACATTTATCACAGAACAAGATTTTGCAGACATTGCAGCCGCCGGCCTCGACCACGTTCGAATCCCATACTCTTATTGGGCTGTCGAAGTCTTACCTGGTGATGCTTATGTTTACAGAATCTCATGGCGATACCTTCTTCGTGGTATCGAATGGGCTCGCAAGTATGGTCTCCGTGTTAACCTAGATCTTCACGGTCTTCCCGGCAGTCAGAACGGTTGGAATCATAGCGGTCGCTCTAGTCAAATCAACTTCATCGTCGGCCCCCAGGGCACAGCGAATGCGCAAGAATCTATTAAAATCCACGACCGTCTTTCAAAGTTTTTCGCACAAGACAGATATAAGAACATCATCGCATTTTACGGATTGGCTAACGAGCCTGCCAATTCCATTCCTTTGAATTCGTTGACACAATGGACCGCGGAGGCTTACAAGACCGTCAGTGGCAATGGCATAACCGCAATTCAAGTCATGAGCGATTCGCTCAGATCACTTGGAACATGGCAAGGTCAACTTACAGGCTACGGTAACGGCCTAGCGGTCGACACACACGAGTATGTCATTTTCGACAACGGCCTTCTCGCCATGAAACATACCGATAAAATCAAGTTTGCCTGCCAAACTTGGGTGGGGCAAATCGCAGGCAGTCTGAATACTGCCACCGGATTCGGTCCAACTATGGTCGGAGAATGGTCGCAGGCTGATACTGACTGCACCGAATTCCTCAACGGTGTCGGTAACGGTGCCCGATGGGATGGCACTTTCTCCGACTCTATCGGAGCCCCACGCTGCCCGACAGGAGATAAACAGTGCAGCTGCTCCCTCGCGAACGCAGACCCCTCAACCTTTTCTGCGGATTATAAGAAGTTCCTAAAAACTTGGGCTATCGCTCAGATGGATGCCTTTGAGACCTCTTGGGGTTGGTTCTATTGGACATGGAAGACCGAGGCGGCGTACCTTTGGAGTTACCAATCCGCACTCGGTGCAGGACTCATGCCTGAGAAGGCTAATGACCGCGATTGGTCATGCGCTCAGGGAATTCCATCCTTTGGCTCCTTACAAGAGTATTTGTGATTTGGCGCGAGGCTTTAATTTTAATTTGTGATACCCTAACATTCTCTGTATTATATATTTTCACTTGTACTTATTTAGTTACTACCTCTTGGACGCTTAGATATCTTGTAATATTTAGTAGCATCATAGCGCTATAGAGTCGATTGGCCTAAACGAAATTAACTGACTTCAAAACAAAATAATTCCTATTATATATTGTAGGCTTGTATTGCCGCTTCAGCAGCAAAGCTCATACCTATCTGTTCTTGGAAGCTAGAAGCACAACATCACTGTCAGGTATTTGTTAGTATTATTGCTGGTTACCCTGGTAGAAACTAAAGCGGCAGGCCCTCACCCAAGCTTTGCCGAGGCGTTTGACGGCCAGGCACCGGTTTTTCTGGGCGACTCTTTCGATGTGGACATTCTGTCGAAATGCGAAACGTCATTGTTTCTCGAACCCTCTACGCCGTCGAAAAAGACACGATATATGTATTGTACCATGCGCCTGAGCTCACCGATTGCTCATACGGAGGCGCTTTAAATATACACCTGGAGGCGTCTCACAGAATATAATCAATCGGTAAACTCGACTCATTCTTGTTAGCAATCATGGAGGCAACGACGGAACAGGCCGCAGCGGCCAAAATATACCAGTCGCTCAAGAACACAAAGGAAGCTTTCTACTCGAATCACACTGGCGGATCCATCACAGAAATCAACTTGGTGACCGGTGTCGCTCCGGTATTTATATCCGTCTTCTCATTATTACTCCGCTATAAGATTCTAACCATCTAGTCATAGATTGCGTATCTCATCTACGCCGTTCTACAAACCAAGAAAGGTTTCTTTCAAGCCGACGAATACTCCCCGCCGCTATTCCTAATCGATTTCGCCTTAAATGTCGCTGCACTCTTGCTCTCGATTACTTTATATTCCGACTATGCCATACACTTCAGCCTTCTTCTCATCGCGAACGTTGTTTTCTTATACTGGACACCCGGGCCGTCACCAACGCCGAAGCATCGAAAGCCACCACAAAAGGGAAGCACCCAAGATGCGCCAGGAGAACCGACAACCGAAAAGGCAAAACTGGCAGCTTATCTGCCCAAGAAGGCATTCATCACAGCTTGGAGAGGCGGGATGATGATAATCACCTGTCTCGCTATACTGGCTGTGGATTTTCCCGTATTCCCACGAAGGTTCGCGAAGGTTGAAACTTGGGGTCAGAGTTTGGTAAGGTTCTCAACATTAACACCTAGACGGCCAATTGGCAGAGACATCAATACCTAATGAAATGTCGTCGTTTCTTGATAGATGGACTTGGGCGTCGGATCCTTCGTCTTCGCCAACGGTGTCGCCACAGCTCGTACCTTTCTCCGCGACGCATACCTCGGCCAAACCGCACCGTTACTCACCCGTCTGAAACGTAGCGTTCGAAGCTCCATCGCGCTTCTTACCCTCGGGTTTGTGAGGTTGGCTCTTACCAAAACCGCTGAGTATCACGAACATATCACCGAGTACGGTCTGCACTGGAATTTCTTCATGACGCTCGGCTTCATCCCCCCGTTTATGGCGCTATTCCAGGGTATTTTCGCGAAGTCTGAGTTTCCGGAGTTGTTGGCGATATGTACCGGGGCTGGATATCAGCTGGCGTTATTCAACCACGGTGTTCAGAACTGGGTACTGCTAGCTGAACGAACGAATGTGATCAATGCGAATAAGGAGGGCATTGCATCGTTTTTTGGGTACCTGGCGATATTCCTGGCGGGTCAAGCAACCGGCATGAGGATTCTACCCGCGATAAGCCAAAAGTCACCAAATCAGCAGCAGCAGCAGCAACGAAATCAAACAGCTGCGAAACACACTTCGTCGTCGTCAAGAATACCGCTTTTCAAACCGCTCCTACTTCAAGCTATCGTCTGGACCATTCTATTCCAATTCTCGGATAATTACAAGTATGGCATGAACTCGCAAGTTTCTAGAAGACTAGCGAATATGCCGTATATAACGTGGGTCGCGGCGTTCAATTGCTGGCAATTACTGGCGTTTTATCTCATCGAGGCTGTCTCCTGGGGTGACCCGGAGGTCGTCAAGGGTGGTGCGAGTTACGAGGATAGGAGTCCGAGGTTGTTGAGGGCGTTTAATCGAAATGGGTTGATTATATTCTTGGTTGTGAGTTTGAACACAAAATTCCGTTGGATCTATATATATATTGGAGAGGCTAATTGTGCGTTTAATATTTAGGCGAACCTTGCTACCGGGACGATTAATATGACGATGAATACGATTGAGGCAAAGTCTCCGGTTTCGATGGGCACGTTGTTCACATATGCGATCGCTTTGAGTGTAATTGCAGTCGGATTGGACCTGAAGAATATTACCATCAAGATTTAAGATGGACCTTTGTATATAAACCCAAGTTCTAGGGCATTTGGTTGTGCTCAAGTTCGATAATAGTAATCAAGAAAAAGTTATTTGACATTTTTTAGTCGATATGAGTAAAACGTAAGAGGGTTATCTAACAATTGGAATTCTCCCTAGCGTTCTCATCTTGATATATCGGAGATCTGGGCGTTGGAGCCTCAGATGCTAGACCCGAATTGGGGTCTAAACTCTCAAAATACTCTAGGAAAACCTCACCCCACAACATGAGTACTCCCGAATCAATGCTATCCGTATCCTCCGTGTCCGTGGCCTCGTAGTCCTCTTCTTCTTCGGGCTCGTAAGCTTCTTCTTCTACACCCATCTCTTCCTCTTCATTCTTTCCATGTTCCTCTGCTTCCTTTCTGTTCTTCTCCTCTCTCCTCTTCACCTTCTCTGCCTAAAGTGTGGCTCTTCTAGGAGACCAAGAGGGGTCCTAACTATCGTCTTCGTCACTATCTAGGCCCAAACTTCCATCCGAGTCATCGTTATCGTCACTCATATCTTCATCAGCCCCTTCCGCCATCTTCTTCGCCTTCTTCTCCTTCGCCTTCTTTTCCCGTCTCTCTTCTTCCTTCTTGGCCTCCTCTAGATGTCTTCTCCTCTCCTCTCTCACATTCCTCTGTGTGACAACGTAAACCCCCAAAGGACTCTTCTCCCACTCCAAACCCTTCGAAAAGCCCATAACCTCATCCATCCTCCCCGGCCCGAAACTCACCTCCCGTCTCTTCTCCTCAATCCACTTGGCGTTACTCTCCAACCTAGCCACCAACCCAGCCAACGCATTATTAAACCTCACATTCTTATTCCCCGTCCCCGGACCGCTCGCCTTCTTCAAATACTTCCTCACGACAACCACCGGCGGTACGACCAACTCCGGAAATGCCACACTCGTAGCCCACAAGACAAAATACTCGCTCAAAACCTCCACAATCTGATCTCCCAACCCGTCTTGCAGAATCCTACTGCGGAGATAACTCTTCGGTACCCGGATTATAACCGCAAAATCCAACGGTTTCAACGTCGATGCTTTCGGCGCCTTTTTCATCTCGTTTGACGATAGCATTTCGAGAATTATAGATGCGAGGGGGATATATACCCCCGTATGTCTCGATAATCGTATCAACGACCGGATGAGATGTAATCGTAAGGGAAAGTATTGCGCTGTGGGTATCAACCTCGCGGCACCGAGTGTGACCTGCACTAGCGGGTAGATTAACGGATGCAGTGGACTCTGCTTGCCCTTCTCCGCCTGCTTTAACCCGTCGCAATGGGTTGATAGCACGCGGGACCAGAAGTCGAGAGAGTGGACGTATTGCCAGTTGTAGACTTGTTTGTAACTTTCCTTGGAGTTATTTGTGATGCTGTTGCGGAGGTGGACTGCCAGTTGGCGGATGTAGCCGAAGCCCAGTATGTAGGATAAGTCCTCGTCGATGCCGAAGAGGTCTATGCCGCCGTTTTTCATGAGGTTGATGGAGGGGAGGGTGTGTGGTGTTGTGCCGCGGCAGCCTTTGAGGAGGCCGTTGTAGGCGGATTTGAGGCAGGCTTCTTGGAGGGTTTGGTCGCCGATTACGATTAGTTTGCGGAGGACGAGGTAGGCTGTTACTCTGGCGGAATCCTCGGTCGACGGGGAGGACCAGATATCGACGATTTGTTTGACAAAGTCGCGGAGGAAGCGGCGGAAGGAGAGGAGGTAGGGGAGGAGTTGGAGGGTGGAGTTTAGGACGAGTTTTGTGGTTGAAGAGTCTGTTAGGTTGGAGAGGAGGTGGAGGAGGGAGGCGGAGTGGGATTTGAGGAGGGTTGTGAGGGTTTTGAATTTCGAGGAATCGGTGGAGATGCGTATCCTGCCGTTGGATAGTTCCCTAACGGGGAGGTGATGGTTTAAAACTTCGGGAATTTGTTTGAGGGCGAGGACGAGCAGGTCATGGTATACTAGAATTATCGTTAGCTGGTGTGTGATATTGGTATTAGATAGTTCGAGACTTACCATCAGGGTTGGCGATTGAGTATTTGAAGTTCTTCTCTTCTGCTTCTCCAACGTGGGCAGCGGCTCTGAATGCTAGTACTACTTCTCTGGTAGCTCTCAAGCTCTTCTGCTCCTTCATTGATTTCTCCCACTGTTCAACTTGGCTCTTCTTGACGATATTCGATTTCCCGTCATCTAATTTATTCTTCTTTGATTTCTTTGACGAGGGTTCGTCGTCTTCGTCTTCGAGATCGCTAATTTCGTCGAGGTCTTGCTCCTCTGCCATTTTAAAATCTAGTAGCTCCGAATCGTTCTCTTGTAGATATTTGAAGAACTCGGGATCCTTTTCTGCTAGTGCTGCCAGTTGATCCTTATGACTTTCAATAGCATCGTCTCCTTCTGCTTCCTCACCAGAGTTCTCGTCATTGTCGACATCTTCCTCGACCTCTTCGTCCCGCTTCCTCTTCCCGCTCTTCTCTTTCTTGGCCTTCTTATCTTTCTTCTCAGGTTTAGAAGGCACTTCGAAACCACCCTGGAAGAATTGCTCCACGCTCATATTATCAAACAAGTCGCCATCGGTAGCCGAGGCTACTTTAGGCTTCTTTTGGGCTTTGGTTTTAGAGTCATCATCAGATGCGTTTTCGTCATTGTAGTATTCGCGATCTTCGGTCTTTCGCTTCTTGGATGTCTTCTGGCGCTGTTTGACCTTTTTGACGGCGTTTCGTTGTTTCAGTACTTCTGGGAGCTTGTTCTTTTCGAACTTTTTGGTGGCCTTTGATTTGGCCATTGTGATGGTTGTGGAGGAGGTTGATTGCTGGGAGAGTTGGAGTGGATGAGAAGGGTTGATTGAGGTTGAAGTTGTCGAATCGAATTTAATATTTGCGACCAAAAAAATTTCGGTTCCTGCGCACGCCAAGGAAAAATATCAGCAGGGGGGTGTTGGGCTTAGTCAGCGCGCACTTGAACTGGGACCATTTTCATGTGAGTTTTACTTCAAGAATCGAATCTCAATTAAACGCTTTATTATTATATAAGATTCTATCAGATTCATTATATTAGACAATTGTAATAGCCGACCGTCGTAGGTTGATGAAGGAAGAGGCTGAGAATCGAATTAATGATCCCGAGCGCTCGGTAATTCTTGCCGAAAATATAATCCTAACGAAACAGCGAAACATCTAAACGCGACCGCGCTCGCCGACTTGAGCATACGATTAGGATATTAGGATGGGAGCCCTTACCTATCAATCTGATATAAGAAACTCCTGTCCCTCGCTGCCTTCTTAGTGTCTCGGCTGCCATTTTAGTATGCACCATGCATGGCTGGCTCTCTTTCGAATTCGCAGTCGCAAACCTGAGCTCATCTCATCTCGTCGAACCTCCTGGGATAAATAACCCAAAAACAACACGAATTACACTTTATACTGCCATATCCAATCCTCAATTCTCAATTAATTTTCTAACGTATCCGTCAAATATCCTTTTAAGTATTTGCGGATATATACCTACGAGAAGTTTTAGTCATATATACAATACAACTTCCTTAATCAACAGTCTTTACGATCGATATATACAATATAGATACTAAAGTATATAAATGTGCTACTACGACCTCCGCGTCTTCGAATCCTGTCTCTGTAAAAGATGGGGAGACTTCCGCTCCGCCTGCGTCCAAAGCACTATAACAAATGACATCTGCTCCCGGAAATTCCCCAGCGGTAGGGAAATACACAACACCGGAACATGCGAGCGATGTCAAGAAGTCGATGTTATAACCAAAGAACTGGCGAAAGGGGAGAGAAAGCTAGCACAATCGCTGATAGCGGGAGGCGGCGGGCATTCCGTTCTGGAAGAGCTTTCGTCGGCTGTTATGAGTGTTTACGAAGAGATTTTGAATCAAAGGAGAAGAGAAAAGAGTGGAAAGGCTGTGGAATCGAATCCCTTTGATAGTGGGGATCATGGAAATGAGGATGATGCGGCTGTGCAGGAGTTTGGCTTGTTGGATGATTTTGATTCGCAATGGTCAGATTTAATGCCGACTTTGAAGCCTCAGAGTTCAAGGAGACAGAATTTGCGGAAGAAGAGGCGGCTTCCCTTGGTTTATGACTCTCCTGAGACAAAGTACGATCCCTTACTGCCGGCAATGTGGGAGTCGTATAGCGAGCAACGGTCTCGCGATACAAAAGTGAATCAAAAGAGTCCTGAGATACCTCACGTCGCCCTTCCTCAATATCAGCCGGAGAACTCTGAACCAATATTAGAAGTCGATGACGAGTCCATGCGGGGTATAATAGAGGATCTTTTCGCCGACGACTCTTTGATCTTACCGACAGAGGAGGATTCGTCAACGCCGTTCGCAATCGAGCCTCAGGATACAGCAACATTCCTGCAATCTTTCGAATCCGCTAATGAAACCAATCAAGATGTGCCAATAAGCACTTCTGACTCCTTCGATGCACACTCGGACCTCCACGATTTGAAAATCTTTAAAACCTATGCGCACGGATTTCGTAACGGTCTTCAATTACACGATGAAACCCCTTCAACACCACCTTTGAGATCCACCAGCACCAACCCAAACAATATCCACACCTCCCGCCATCGTTTCCGCCAAGTCAATGAAAAGTTCTTCACCGCTGCAATCGCAGCATACAAGAAGTTAAAACGTGCGGCGTACTCGGATACAGTCTCAAGTAGTTTTCGTCGATTCTGCAACAACCTCGGCGAACTCGACGATATACTGCAAACTGGGTTTGATGCGCTCGAAAAGTTTCTGGACGGGGGTATACCCCGTTCTCTCAAAGAGATGTATAGCTTCTTACATGTCGCGTATGCCATGTCGCAAGATGGTGATGAGACGACGCCGAAATTGGACGAGCCGGCGTTTATATCTGGTATTTCGGTGTTCAAGCGGTGTCTGGAGGCTGAGTCGTCGACTAGGAGTGAGGTTAGTGAACAGGATTTGTTTGATGAGATTGTAGCGGTGATGTGGGATGAGTTGAACCACGGGCTTTCGTGGGTGAGGGAACAAAAGTTTGAGGCGTCTTTTTTGTCTTCTTTTGCTTCGAGTACGACGCCGAGTCATGAGCTTCGAGACTTATTAAGGTGGCCGCAAGTACATCATTCGGCCGACGAAAGATATGGGAGAGATGGGAACTTTGGATTTTCGAATCAGCAACGGAATTTAAGGCTGAAGCCGTTGACTCCTACCTGGAACGAACTCGTCACAGGAACCATCTTTGTAAATGTTATTCGTTTTCTGAAATGTAAGTCAATCTTCTTAAAACATTAGCAATACCTTTGACTAAAAGGTTCGGATTAGCGCTTGATGATGTAGGGATCGTATTCGTCTATCTCTGCGGTACCTTTTGCTCGACGATAGGTTCTGTTCTAAACACACCCAAGCCCACACAAGTTGCCGCAAAAGACACCCCAAGCGCTCAAGAGATGGAGCTACAAGATTCCATAATCGAACAAATCATCTCACCGTTAAAACAGGATAAAGCCCCCCATATCGCCGAAATCCTGAAAGTCGCAAAATCCATGCTCCGAGCGGGTTCTCTGACCAATATACCCGATTTCGAACAATATCTCATCGGGTTGATAAAAATCCACCAGAGATCACGTAAGGAGTTTCTGAGACTCGTCAAGCGGATCTTAGTCCTATGTCGTAAATGCCACGACGGGCTTTCTCCTCGCTGTAAGGTGTCAAATCCAAGGGGCTATTCGGAGCGGTACATCGAGTCCAGGATACGGGATGAGGAGTGGTGGTATTTTACGGATGATAACGGACAAATTGGCAACGCTCCGGCATCACACTCTAAAAAAATCCCTGAGGACCGCAAGTTTTCAGGACCAGAGTTGTTTCAACATATGGATAAAATATCATCACACTCGCCTTCACCATCATCACCTGAAACGAGCATTACCGCCGCCATGGTAACCAAGACGGTCGAATATAACCGTGGTACCGCCAAAAGTCACACCGGATCACCCACCCACGAACCCCGTTTTCTAAAACTTAAGAAACGCAGGATAGCACCAGAAAAGAAACCCTACGTTTGCGAGTTCCCGGATTGCGATCACAGAGACACAACGGAAGCGAATTTAAAGCGACATCAGATATCAGAGCACAGTGACGAGAGTGTTAGGAATAGAGTGTATCGTTGTGATGTCGTCGGGTGTAACGCTCAGAGAACCGGGGCGAGGGCGAAGGAGAATATCAAGACGCATAAGAAGGTTGTACACGGGATTAGGAGTTGGAGAGGTAAAGCACCTTGAACGAACTTGGAGGGTTAATTGCTCATGTCATATGTATGCCTCGATTGTTAGCGGGTGTTAACGTTAATTCGAAATTTCATCGTAAGATAGCCTTGTGAGATGCCATTTTAAATTTTAGCCGGCGTAATTGTTTAACACCATCCATTCATCCTCTCTTTTATATTCTACCATATATAGCCCAAAAACTCCATATTTCAAGCGGTCTTGTCATAGATATTATAGATCCCAAACGGCTTAAACTTCAAACAAACCCCAGAAGCATCACCGGTAACACTCCTCCCAATCCCAAACACCACCCACCACCACCCCGTCGCCGCAACCAACGCCAAAACACAGCTTGCCACGATCTGAGCGCACGCCCGCCGCGCCATACTATTCCCTCTAACCATCACCACCGCCGGAAACACACAAAGATGAAACCCCATAACCGATACCAAATTCCCAAACCCCAATCCATCAACTATCGCTTGCTGTTTCCCAATAATATCTGCATCTGAATTGATCTTGCCGGAAACGATGAGGAGACAGGTATAGTATGTCAAACCACCGGAGAGGATGGTAAAGATGGTGAGGGTGAGACCCCAGTGGAATGAAATCTTGTGGGAGCGTTTTTGGGCGAGGTAGATGTCGTATTCGTATGCATCGGCGTCGGTTAGGATGCGGTCTGTTGGTTTGACCCAGATTTGGGCGCGGGATTGGAGGGCGCGGAGTTGGGATGTGATGTCTGGATCGGGGTCGTTTGAGTCTCGCATGCTTATATATAATTAAATATATATATATATAAGTACTTAAGTATATATACTGGTGATCGATTAGATTTACGGTCAAAGTTTAAGGGAGGTTGATATATGTGTATTTCGAGGGAAATTTTGAATTATATTATTATTTTGTGGTATGGTATTGTGATGTAGTCTTGTTATCGTAATGGGTGTGGTTGCTTTGAAAAAATGAAAGCGATATTTTGTTATAAGCTATAAGCTTACAAGCTACCCACGTGGGCAGCGGGCTCTTATAACGGTGTTTTGAGAACGTTACTCTTATGCTGGCGCCATTAATTGTGTATTGTGTTACTTGGAATCTGATATATATATATATGAACTTAGTATTGGTTGAGATGCAATATTCCGTGATTCTTGCTTCACAAATAAATGTTCATCGTTCTACAAGTCCTGGGCATAATACTGTTGGAGTGATACAAGGTCAGTAAAACACGTCGCCGACTGATAGGCGTATAGCCTGGGGGGTCCTGCAAACCCCGGTCGGTGGACACACGTGTTGAGACCTGAGCTTGTCTGGTAGCTATGATTAATCTTTCGCTGATCTTTTGACCACAAGGCTACATTCTTTCTGCCACTAATATAATATTATCGCTGAAGCATTTTTAAAGTTTTCATCTTAATACTTACATCCGTTTGTCATCATTAAATTTAAACTATATTTAAACCAATAACCGATTCGCACTCTAATCTCAATTTCTAGTCTCATTCATCGTCCTCTCGGCAATTGGTATCTCTCGAAAAAGCAACAGAAGGATGGCTACCCCGTACACATATGTTGGCCACTCCGAGAGTGCTAGGACCCAGCTGGCGCGACCTCCGGCACAAATACCCCAACCTAAAGAGGGGTTTTCTTCAACCCAGCATACCGGTGACAGCCCATACAAACTCTCTCTAGCGTATACCAAACACTGGGACACATTCCCAGAGGAAGTTTTATCTGGCCTTTCCCAAATGAAACTCGATGGTCAAGTGCCCGATTTATGTGCTGTTGATAGGACTATTGACAGACATTTAGTCAGCAACAAACTAGGTCTGCAGTCTAAATTCTTACAGCACATAGCCACACCGTTGAATTTCATATTTGAGCAGATTCCAGAGTTGCGACATACTCGTTTCGCGGATTCTCAGGCGAGTTCTTTGACTTCGAAGATTATTGAAGAAGTGGGGAAAATCTCTCCGGATTTCTCGATCGTTGATGTTCATGAAGAACCTTCTTACTCGCCAAAAGTATTGGTAGTCGGGGAGATGAAACCCTTCTGGACGCTTTTACTACACCTGATGGATATGAAGTCAGTCGAAACAGTCTATCTGAGACTCCTTGAAAAGCCACTAGGTACTTAAATTAATGAGATCAGATTCATGTTGAACTATTCAATATGAGAGGGCCATATATTCTAACGCGATAGCTAGGCCAACTTGTTGCGTGCATGAACACTTATGGCCTCAAATTTGGGTTTTTGACCACTTATAGATACACCATATTCGTTCGTAGAGATGATCAGCTGCTATTTTCGATATCATCGCCAATCCCGCACACCAACCAAAACCCTTCTCTTCGTGAAGCTATCCTCTACCTCGTCTGGATCGCAAAAACTAAAGGACATACCTTTGATAGCAGGTATAGAACAAGTCAGCTGGTGAGAGTCGACTCGGAAATTGCGAATTTGTAGTTGATTTGGATTTATTACTGACACTTAAACCGAATATCTAGTGTCATGGTTTGATACCAGAGCCGGCAAGTACTAGTGATCATCCGTCCTCAAGTGGTTACAAATCACAGGGCTCAGCTATGTTGGCCTCAAGCAAGCCAGATATAATCCAGGGATTCGCCGATACGCTTCAAGATTTCACTTCTAAAACCCTTACTTTTCGCAACGACGCAAAAGGAGATATTCAAAAATGCGAAATTTTAAAGAATTTACATAATCACGCTGAACGAGCTGTGTATAAATGTCTTTGGCGGGGAGAAAATGTCGTTCTCAAATGGTGGGACGAGAACGATGAGTTCTGTCAGTGGAGGTAAGCAAGCTGGACTTTTTTTTCCCTCATACATCTTGTCTTGATTTTTTCAGAACTAATATCCGCCTAGATTTAACAATGAGCTACAAGCTAGACGGGAACTTGACGGTAACCCATACATCCCATCAATATATGCCTATGGCAAGGTCGTCCAAGGACCCTTGAAACCAGGCTTTGTCATAATCGTGGAATGGAAGGACGGCGAAATCTTCTGCCCTCGTCTATGGCATTTCATGGAAGAAGCTGAAAGGACGATTTTCAAGCGTATCCTTCACGATGCATTTCACAGTTTCCGAGAAAAAAATGTCGTCCACGAAGATCCACAGTTCAATATACTGTGGGATAAGACTAGTCAAAGGTTGACGGTTATCGACTGGGAAGATATGATAGTTAGGACGGATGTCCCCCCTCCAGAATACTTTGAGATTCTCCTAGTTCTCGGTGAACATAGCGATGGAGCGAGAGAAATTCTTAGCAAGTGTGAAGCTGCCTCGTGTGATTAGGCAAGCTATATGGTTTGGGAATGTTATAACGTTACTCTCAGCTGGCTATCCTGTAGTTGTAGTGGTGCCAAATACTATAACTTTTCAAGTCTTGTGTTGTTTGTATTGATGCGCATCGGCATCAGCATGCGGCATGATATCATAAAAGTCTCTCAATTATATTATTTCCACTAGGGAGATAAAAATTTATAGTTCTACGAATCCTGGGTTTATATCACATTGGAGTGATACAGGTTCAGTTGAGAACGCTAGAGCCATGCAGGTGTGCTAATCTGGCTGGTGATACACAAATGTTGTCTGTTGCAATTACAATCGGGGAAATAGGCACAATTACCCCTGCCCTTGCCTGATGCTGCCACCCCCCCGGACCCCGGTGGGATCCGACCCCGGCGACCGCACTGCAGCCGAAAACTCACCCAACCGACCACCTGCCGCCAAAAAGGTCCCCCCTCCACAAAGCCACCCACCACAAACCCGTTCAAATACCCCGTCGCTGATGCATACCTCCAAACATACCTCCGCCAGCGAATGGTACACACTCGCACGACCGATACTCTCCCCCTCCACACCGAGTCGGAACCGTAGACGGACGATAAAAACAGCAGTTTACTCTTCAAGATGGATGCGATTGAGAAGGAGTTGGACAGGCTGACAGGCAAGGCCAACCTGTCCAAGTCCATCAAAGACATCGACGCCTGCCTCGAGCTGTTGATGAACGCTCGATCCACCATCGAAACCGGTATTTCCACGATCGATTCCTCCTTAACCTTTTTTTTCCCCCGCCCCATTGGCATGTGTGTATATGTGCGTGTGGGGGTTGATAGTTGATGGGAGTTATGTTGTCTAATATGATACAACTTGGAAATATACAGATCCTTCGTCCGCGGCTTCTACTCTATCCTCGCTGGAGACGCAAATCAAAAATGGGTTCGACAAGACGAACGATAGTTTAAAGGAGGTCTACGGCGGTCTCAACAAATATGGCAAGGCTCTTGATAAGGTATATATTCCCCCCTTCTTCTTCCTTACCACTACTAGTATGTTCAACTTTGATCGCGTGCTTTACTTTACTAACCGAGTTCTACGGCTATACAGAAATTCAAACCGGTAAACATGAGCGACTACGATGTTCTCTCCTCCCACCAACCCCTCATAGACCGCGCCATAGCAATGCATTTCCTCCGCGAAGGCAACTTTGACATCGCGGATACCTTCATCTCCGAAGCCAAACTGACCGAATCCGTCCCGCCGAGTTTGGAAACCGAGTTCAGGGATATGTATCGGATTAGGGAGGCGTTACGGATGAGGAATCTGACTCCAGCGATCGAGTGGGCTGCGAGCAAGAGAGAGCAACTTGAGGCGAGGGGTAGTAACCTGGAGTTTGAGTTGCATCGACTGCAGTACGTCGTGCTGTTGTTTGGCGGGGAGGAAGGGGGGCCGATTAAAGCGCTAGAGTATTCGAGGCGGGAGTTTGTGCCGTTTCAGCAGAAGTATCTCGGGGGTAAGTACAGAATATCTAGTTGTTGGGTTTTTATCACGGTCTAATGTTTATTGTTTGGGTAGAAATATCACAGCTCGCTGGTGCGTTATTATGGCAACAAAAGATGGCTAATTCGCCGTACGCTGAGTTGTTAAATTCCGAATCCTCTTGGGAGGCCGTGATTGATTCCTTCACGAGCGAGTTCTGTTCGCTTCTTCGACTCTCCGCGGAATCGCCCCTCTATGTCGCCACAACAGCTGGTGCTATCGCTCTCCCTACGCTTTTGAAGATGACGTCAATCATGAAGGAGAAGAAGACGGAATGGACGAGTCAGAACGAGTTGCCAGTTGAGATACCGTTACCGGATAAATACAAGTTCCATTCGATCTTTGTGTGTCCCGTCTCAAAAGAGCAGACGACGGATTCGAATCCGCCAATGATGATTCCGTGCGGTCACGTGCTTGCGAAGGATAGTTTGAATAAACTGTCGAGATCGGGGAATCGGTTCAAGTGTCCTTACTGTCCGGCTGACAGCTTACCGAAGGATGCTAGAGAAATTTACCTGTAATGAAACAAGAGAGACACTATAATAGTGGTACTATGGAAGAGGGCTGTTGTAGTAAAGGTTGATTAATGTTAGTATGGTTGGAGAGGGAGGAGCTATAGGGACGCGAATTTGTGCGTGTATCGGAGGCGTTTGTGGATTATTTTTTTTTAAGGCGATTATATCTCTTCTCTGACCGGAAACTTGGACTCTGTTTTTTCCTTTATATTTTAGCTCGGGGGATAATGTACACTACTTTTTTTTTGGATGTGACCAATTCTACCAAAGAAAACGCTAAAATCTCAAACTTTTACATGTCGTGATATCCTTAAACGCCGGCTTCCATGCATTATATCGTACAAACGTCCGCAATATAAGAAGTATATAATCTCACTTCTTGCGGGCATTGTTGAACCACCGTTTTCCTTCTTTCGTCAAGCCCATTCTCGGTGCACTCTTCCCCATGAACTCTCGCTGGGCATCCAGCGTTCTTTCAAGCGACCTCAGTTCCGCTTCTCGTTTCATCCGTGCTTCTAGTTCTTTATATTTCGCCATCCGTGCTTTCGTAGCCTTAATCTCAGCCGGAGTAAGTTTAGCACTCTCTTCCTCCTCTTCCCCCTCTCCATCATCCTCACTCTCCCAATCCATCTCATCCTCATCGCTGAAATCCATCGTCACTTTCTTCTTCTTCTTCGATTTATCCTCCTTGACAGGCTTCACAACCTCTCCATTCTCATCAAACACCTTCTTCTTCCCTAACCCCAAAGTCGTACTTCCCCCGTCAACATCAACAAACACCAAGCTCTCCTCTAGCTTTTCCCTCTTCCGTCGCTCGACGTCTCCCATAACCCTCAGATAACCCTTATCCTGCGCCTTCAACCCACGCACGACATCCATCCCCATCGCACCTCCGGTAGAGCGTTCTTTGACCAACACTCCACCGTCACGGGTGGAAGCGTTGACCATGCCAAAGTAGAATTCATCGGGGTTTCGTTCTGTGGCTTTGGATTTGAGGGCTTTGAGGCGGAGTTTTTTGGAGTTGTAGTCTTTGGCGCGGAGGGCGTAGTCGCGGTGTTTTTCAAGGTGGCCGTAGCGGAGGCGGGAGGAGAGTTGGGAACGTTCGCGGTGGTTGCGGCGTTGGATTGCGTTTCGCATTGATGCTGGAGAGAGGATTGGATGATGTTAGTGATTGTCGTGGTGGTGGTGATTGGAGATAAGGTGGAAAGACTTACACATTGTGGATTATATGCCGTTCGAGAACGGGCTTTTGGAAGTAGAGATGGGTATAGTGATGTGTAGAGGAGTGGTAGAAGGTCGTAATCGTAGGTTGTGGTTCGTGATTGCGAAAGGTGGTTTGAAGGTTGAAGGTTAGATGGTTAAGATTTCGCGAACTTTTTTTTTTTTTTTTTAATTTGATGTGCATGTCGCGCGACAACGCAAATTATCCAACATCCGGATTCGAGGCTACCAACATCCAAACAGCGACTCATCATTAGAAAGAGCAGAGTGTAGAAGCCCGAGGGTTGATGTGTGGGATCTGTAAGAATATCAATAGTGGAACTGGAGTGTAAAAGGGGGTCCGGTGTCTTTACCCAATGTATAACATGTTAACAATATCTTGTGCTTTGCGAAAACTTTCTGGTTACTCATTTAGGTACAGAATTTCATTTAGAAGATGATATATTTTAACAGAAGAAATGACTCTCTGATCAGAAGTCTCTAGTGTACTCTAGGTACTCGAGAATCCTAATTAGAATTTATCCTTATTGCAGCTTGCTATATATAGTCATCAGAATATATATATTAATTAAATGCCCTCGTACTCTCATACCGGTTGACTCGGTACTACTCTTCTACCATTTCCCCGTGTTGTAGATACAATGGTTCACCGATTTGCATGTATACCTTCAATGTATATACCTCAACGGTAGGTGCTAGCGCTATAACAAGCTTTCTCTTTTGAGAATACTTTATAATGATACATATGCCCGTTCAAACGGCCAGAAATTTCGAAAGGCTGGCTGGCTAGGTGGTTTGGACATTATGTAATGCGAGGGATCGGGTTGCACGAGGTTTTGTAGCCGAGTTTGCCAATTAACCCACGCCATACCGAACCAAGCCAGCCAGCCAAACCGGACTGGACTGGACTGGATCCTACTTCAACCTTCAACCGTTCAACCTCACCCGCATCAAACCGCCTCATTAATATTAATACCCTGCACTGTCACCAGAAAACACAAAATTCCAATTTTGCAGCTGGAAAAATAAATAATATACTCGATCTGCCATATCGAAAATATCAAAACCCAGTATGACGACCGATAACGAAGAGCACCGCCCCGAAGGCGCCGAGGAAGAGCGCCCGCGTGCCGTCTTGACAAACCCGGAAGCTCTTACCAATCCCTCTGCGGAAGACGAAGCGAACGCTCTGCGACCACCGCCTCTGGAGCACGATGAAGGTACCAAAGCTCGAAAAACTCTTGGAATAGCCTTTCAAAGATTCTAATCTCTATTATTTATGATATGTTTTTACAGATCTACTAGACGAGTTCCCTCCAGACTCCGAGGTTCGTTTGTTATCCTGCTATCCCATCACCTTACAATCGCCCCACCATCGCGTGTTTTGTTTTAGCTACAGCTTGCTAACAAGCTCCACGATGAAAAATATAGGATGTCGACCTCGTCCACTGCCGCATATCAGCCATACCGAACCTCGGCCTCGAAAAACTCCCCTCAATCCGCCGCTTATGCCTCCGACAAAATGAAATACCAAAAGTCGAAGGCCTATCCTTTCTCGCGGGCACATTACAAGACCTTGACCTCTACGACAACGGGATCGGTCACATGACCCGCGAACTGAACGATCTGGTCAACCTCGAAAGCCTAGATTTGAGCTACAACGCTATCAAACATATCAAAAATATCGAGAATTTGGTCAAATTGAAGAATTTATATTTGGCGTCGAATAAGATTTCAACGATCGAGGGGTTGGATACCCTTGGAGAGTTGACGAACTTAGAGCTCGGGGCGAATAAAGTCAGGGAGATTCAGAATTTGGATGGCTTGAAAAAGTTGGAGGAACTGTGGCTTGGGAAGAATAAAATTACAGAAATTAAGGTTAGTTGTATTTCTAGTAATATTCGTGAGCGGGAGATAGTTGCTGATACGATTGTGACGAAGAATATCTCCATGTTGTCGAATTTGAAGATATTATCGCTACCGTCGAATCGACTCACCAGATTGAGCGGCTTGGATGGTTTAACTACGCTGGAAGAGGTTTATGTTTCCCATAACGCCATCGAAGACCTCACTGGCCTCGAAAATACAGTATGTATAATATCTCTCTCGTTCCATTTTTTTGGAACATGCTAATGCTTCCTAAGCCTAACATCAAAGTCCTGGACGTCACACACAACAAACTCACCTCTATCAAAGGAATCGAGCATCTGACCGGGTTGGCCGAATTCTGGGCGTCAGAAAACCAACTCAGTTCGTTCAAAGAGGTCGAAGATATCTTGAAGGATAAGCAAGAGTTAGAGACCGTCTACTTTGAAGCCAACCCGTTACAAACCAGTAGTCCGGCGACGTATAGGAACAAAGTACGGTTAGCATTGCCACAAATAAAACAAATTGATGCCAGTGAGTTACGCGCTCCTTTTATTACCAACCGGCTGGAACCATGAGACTGATAATACTTTTTTTTTTCAAGCGTTTGTTACGTCGCAAATATAGCTTGATGAAAGTTTTTGAAGATGAGATGCTTTATTACAAATAGATATTAAATTGACCGTTTTGAGATCAAATTTGATCGATTGCTATAGTAGATGAATGATCTATTAGATGCTATAGAGGTAAGCTGATAGATGCGAGAGCTTGATGGATTCTGGATATATAGTATTGGAATTAGCGGCGCCATGGCGTTGTTCCTTTGCGTACTTTCTTATAATATTATCTGCATAGGCATATTAAAATAATATGAAATGATAATTGCAATATTTCATAGTCTCGAGCTTGTGGTATTTCATGCTCTTCTACTGAATCTTTTTTGGAGTGGATTGTAGAAGTAACTAAACCTAGTCGTGTGAATTTGGCCATGTTGAGACTCAGCTTAAAAGCTTAACGCGCGCGTTGTGCGGAACGATTGTCTTTGTCAATCTTGGGTCCGGACCACCTTTGTTCGCGATGACCTCACAACCGTCTTCAACCCACAGCACCGGCCAACAATGGAATCTCTAATGTAAGTTTACTCAGACCTACCCTCCAGGCTCTCCACCGATTTTATACAGTACTAATCTCACTTTACGCCCTCTAGACGCGCCTGGCGCGAGGCCCATACCCAAGAAAACGGCAAGCTCCTAGCCTCCACCATCTCCCTCACAAACACCGACCTCGAAGAGTTCGCATACAGCACCAACTCCGCCCGCGTAGCCGAAGACATCTTCCGCGCCCTGGAATACGAGAACAACTCGGCCCGTCCTAAAATCACCAACAAGAACGGATTGGAGGCCTGGGCGGAGGTTTACGTTGCCTTCTGGAAGGTTTCGCAGTCGTTGGAACGGTACGATGAGGTTGAGTGGGGTCAGGTGTTCACGGGGATGAAGGATTTGACGCAGTACGCCCTTTCATTACATTGAATATATACATACGAATTTTCTTTTGTTTGCTGGTTGGAGGAGGGGTAGCTAGCTAACTGGTGGGAAACATTGGGTAGAGCAGTCATTCGAGGGTTTCAGAATTCGGGATGGGAAGTGTGGTCTCTTGAAGTACTCTATACGGCTTGCAAGTATCTACGATATGTCGCGATCCGAGCGGATGAAGCCAAGAGGGCGGAGGGTGAGGATACGTGGAAGCAATTGGAGGAGGCGGCTAGGATCATCAATCGAGCGTTTAACGTGTGCTTGAACGATCGGTGGGGATATTTCCTTTTCCACTCCTTTTTCTGAGAGGTCGAGAACGAGTTGCTGATACTTTTTGTGTAGAGCTGAACTGGCGCAAAGTCGAAAATGGGGGACGTATTACATTATCAACCTACTCTTCAAGACGTACTTCAAACTCAACGCCATCACGTTATCTAAGAACATCCTCAAGGCTCTTGTCGCGAATACTACCGAAATGCCGGACTTACTATCCTTCCGAACATCGGACGTCGTCACATTCAAGTATTACTGCGGTGTCATCGCCTTTCTCGACGAAGATTATTTCAAAGCGGAGGAACATCTAGAAATGGCATACAGGCTCTGTCATAAAGACGCCCAGAAGAACAAAGAGTAAGAGCACCAATACTAACCCTTTGTTTCCATGATGATGCTAATATATTGTTAGGTTAATCCTTACATATCTCATCCCCACCAAACTCCTAACCCGTCGCCAACTCCCCTCTGCCACCCTCCTAAAACCCCACCCGTCGCTAGAAGCACTATTCCTCCCCCTGGCACGATGCATTAAAGACGGCGACCTAAGAGGATACGACGAAAACCTCGCAAAGGGTGAAGATTGGTTTGTTAAGAAACGAATATTCCTAACATTAGAACGCGGGCGGGACATCACGTTGAGGAATTTATTCAGAAAGGTGTACCTTGCCGCTGGGGAGTCAAAGACGAGGATACCCGTGGATCATTTTAGGGCCGCTGTTAGTTGGAAGAGCGGGGTGGATGTGGAGACGGAGGAGGTGGAGTGTTTCTTGGCGAATATGATGTATAAAGGGTACATTAAGGGGTATATTTCTAGAGAGAGGGGGATGGTTGTTTTGAGCGGGACGAATGCGTTTCCGAATCCTTCAAATACGTCGTCGTGATCAATATTGTTTAATGGAATTTATTAACAATAGAGGGCTTTTTTTCAAATGAGGCTATTGACTACGTAGTAAAGAATTTCATGATATGATCTCTAGGCGCGAGACCAAGATGCTTAAGTATTCATGCAATTCAACATAAATTTAATTATGAAATCTAATATATCAGGCAGTTCCCTTAGCGCCTATATTCGATTCGACTGTTGAAGTTCTTGGCGTATTTATACATATACTATGGTATCTGTGCCACAATCTCGAATTGTGGCTAGTGATATCAAACCCCGAACCTTCCAATTGCAACCTCACCTCATCCCCGTCGTCACATCCCAAGTCGAAATTCATCCACTAAAAAAACCGACCGCGACCCTTCCCCCGCCGCTTTTACGACCCGTCATGAATCACGACAGATAATAGCACATCGTTCAAACCCAATCCTTCTCCTAACGAATTTTTTTTATAAAAAAAATGCCACGACCAATCGTCAATCCCGCCGGTTCGGTCCCGGATGCTTCGCAAGAACGATACTCCCTCCCCTCCAAGAACCCCATGCCCCTCTCTTTCGCACAGGAGAGTCAAGTTCGCGATCAGTATTATGCCAATGTTAGGGCTATATGTGCCGAGGAAATCAGACGTACCAACCGCTTTCCCCCCCAAACCTCCCCTTCTCACATACCTGGCTGGATAGACTAGTTACGAGTTACTACGAGTTACGGGTGTGAATGTAGAGCTAACGGTGTGGGTTATAATGATGGTGTAGGATACGCGGATTGTGCACGCGGTCGGACGTTTAGTATGGTATGGAAGTGTAAGGAACAGCAAAAGGCGATGAATGGGTGTATGATTCTTCATGCGACACAGGAGGAGCAGGATCGTGCGAGGGAGGAGTGGTTTAGGAAGCGGATTGAGAAGGCGGAGAGGGTGAAGAGGAGGAAAGAACGGGAGGAGGCTGAAGCTACTGCTACTGCTACTGCTACTGCTACTGCTACTGCTACTGCTACTGCCGCTGCTGGGAAAGAGAAACGGTGATGGGTATATTCAGTGGAACTGAAGGACCGGTCTTTTTAAAACGGGGTGTGGATTGCTTTATGAAATCGAGCAATCTGTGTATATATAATAGATAGATTTTGAACTGTATAAAACGATACATCACAGCGGCGCATAACTGACATATGAACCTGGAATTATAACATGCATGTTCATCTTCCATCTCCCACCAACCTCAAACTTGAACATCCGACTGAGTTCTAGTATTCCCGTGGGAGGAACACATTCCTGGGCCTTTAAATTGTCGTTAAACTTTCTCCCTTTGTGGCGGAAGGCTAGCTAGTTGAACCATATAAACTTAAGAAGCACAACAAAGAAAAGGACAACGAGAAGAGCAATCGTTCCAAGTAGAATCTGCATGTACCTGTTATAAAGAATATGCAATATATGAAATTTACTTTCTTTGGCAAGCACAAATGTTAAATCGATCACTTTACCTGACGGATGCTTCAAACTGACCAGATTGCGTCTACCCAGCCAAATAAAACCGTAATAATAATCAGGGATCCAGAATAATCTTTCAGTTTCGTTGAATATCCACCTGCCGTGGACGTGTACCCGTACGTCAACAGGGATAGGATAGAACTGTACCCCGAATTCCTTCGAAATTATGACAAATTGGTTGCTCGGGTCCAAAAATGCACAGGCCAGTATCTTGCTGTCTTGGTCTGGTTTGGAGCGAAGTGACTCGGGTAATTCAACGAGCGCTAGGGGCATGCGGGATGGTATCGCGCGTATCAAAAAAAACTCTGAGTGTATGAGGGCGAGACGGCTCCCATCATGCGATACAATCAAATCAGTGGGGAGGGATCCCCGAACATCCTCAAAGTTGAAGATTATCTCTCCTTGGATGCTTAGAATTACCATTCGAGCGGAGCAGTTTGCCACTAGGATGGAATTATCGGCGAATACCGCTATGCGAGCGGGATTTTTTCTAGGGTTTGAGCCCAAATTCTTTATCACTTTGACAGATTTGTCGTCTATGGTGATTACACGACATTTACTGTCAATAGCTATTAAAAAATCCCCTTTTGCCGAAAAAGAAAAGTCCTGGATCGGGGTTCGCTTGTTGTGATACTGAGATAATAAAAGCTTCCCGGAAGTCGCATCATGGATATATATATCGGGATGGTTTATGGATGCGACTTTTGTACCATCATGTGAGAATTTAGGGGCCGATGACCATGTATACGTGTCGCCTGCGGCTGTCTTCGGAGACCATCTGTAAACGTAAGCTCCTAAAGTGGCGTTTATTCCGTAAAGATTGGCTAGTGTATTCGCGAACATGTCTATTGTCGTGACAAGTTCAGTATCTTTACGGTTGTAGATGATGCGACTGCAATCTGGCGAAAGTGCTAGTCTTTGTTTTGTCCAGTTTGAGCTTATATCATTGGAACACTGATGGTATGCGCGGACCATTTCCATCCGGGCAAACGCTCCATCGTGGGGTTCTGGAATAGTAATGTTGAGCTTGACATTGCCCTTGGTATCGAACATATTTTTCTCTCCCTCCATAAGCATATTAAGGTAATAAACCTGGAGTGGGGCTTCATCGATTATCTCGCCATGATTTTCCATTAACATTTTCATGGTTTGGATTCTCGACATTATCCAAGATTTTGGTTTTAGGGAGTTGAGTGCCAATTTATTCTGCCGGAGGAGTTTCATAGCCTCACGAAAGGAGATTCCATAATGATCTGGGAGATACATCTGGAATCTCATTTCAAGTGATTTAATCATCTCAAGAGCTTGCTTGAGGGATCCCATAATTGCCATTGCCTCGATCCAATGAAGCCAGAATTTCTCCAAATGCTTTCTAATCACGGCGGGATTCCTCATCAAAGGTGACTTCTCATGTAGATGATGAACCCAATATTTGCAAGCATATTCCACGGCAAAGGGGATATATTGAGGGATGGTGAGAATAAAGATGTCTGCTCTGGGAGTTCCGGGGACCTTCAAGTTGCAAATATCCTCTTTCAGAGATTTTGACATTATCTCGAAAAGTTTCTCCGACAGTATTCCCTCTAGCTTGAGCCAGAATTGTCCTCTTTGATATATATCCTCAAATAACCTTTGGAAGTACAGAGATTTGAACCCAATCGGTATATCGGCCGGGTGATACATCCGTGGTATCAGTTTCTGCTGATAACTCGGCGGCGCTACTTGGGTAGACCCCACCTGGGAATCTGGGTATCCCGCAAAGATTGAATCTGCTAAATTAACTCGTTCGAGGATTGTATTCACTGGCAGATCGCAGAATTTTGCTAAGGCTTCAGGTGGCATAGGGTCTACAATTATGGACATGATTGCGAATATCGTTGAATACTCGTCTCGGATGGACTCATCGTTCCTGATTCCGTTCTTTTGGTAGAATTCCTCTAGAATCTCTCGGCATTGCTGTATGCCAACAGCCTCGATTATCACCGGCTTGGTTAATGATGTTGGCTCTAGAAATTCCGTGAGTTGCAAGTCATGTTCCTCTGGGATGAGAGATTTGTAGACGGCCGCTTCGTCCTTATCTCCGAATTTATTATGGAAAAGCAGCAGTGCTCTGTAAAACCAACTTTGATAGTGATATAAAGAATGCTGTCGTGAAAATCTAGCCCCTCTTTTGAAACACTTCCCGGCCTTTTTGAAATCCTGGAGTTCTATGTATATTAATCCTTCGGTGAATATCGCCTGTGCTTGGATTTTCGGGGAAGCTGGTCTCCTCTTGGGATCAAGGGCTCCGGACTCGCTGATAGTGGTTATTTGCCTGATAACCATCGGGTCGGGAGGGGTACCGTTTTTCAAGTAGAATTTCGCCATGTCGATGTGCCATTCTTCGGGAGCCTGGCTACCAGCTGATTCGGCAGACGCTATCGACTGGCGAGCTAGTTCAATGGCTAGGGACCAGATCCTTGTATCGACCGCATCTGCTAGTCGTAGTATTGACTGAAGGAAGACCTTTGCTGTTTTTAATTCCTTGAGTCCTTTGCGTTTCTTCGCTACGAAGGAATCGTCCGACGCATCTGAATCGTATATTATGTCGGCATCGATTTGAATTGAACGGGAGAGAATTTCGGTCATAGATGAAAGCGATAGGACTTCGTCGGAGGAGAGGATTTCGTTGATAGATGAAGAAGCGAGGACAGCCTGAATAAATTTGGTGCTGATTTTAGAAGTCTCAGCCGTTGATGCCGACTTTTCGGTGCAATCATGACATTCGAGCAGACTACTGTCGGCGGTCTTGGTTTTATTCGCTTCTGGAGAGGTGTCAGGTAAAGTGGGAGGTCTCTGATTCCTAGTCGTCGAAGAAGATTCTTCTAAATGTTGAGAGGTAATATTTGTATGTGCATGTGCCGGATCCAGTCTGTTCTTCTTAAGCAGTTCATCCTCCGAGGTTTTCAGACCAAAGATATCGAGAGCGTGCTCTATTTTTGGTTCTCTGTTTTGAGGATCCGTCGTGGGAGAGGGTGATTCTGCACTACTATGCTCCACAGATGAGACATGTCCTTGTTCCGAAGCAGTCTCAGTGCGAGAACAATTTTGTGAAGATTTCAGAGTGTCCATATCGTTATAACCCCTCGTCGGGACAAATCTCGAGGTTAATGAAGTTCGTTTGTTAGCAGTAGTTTATGATCATATGACGATATGCGTTTTGAATATGGGCGTTGGTAGTCTGGCTTGCGAGACAAGGTTCTAGGGAAGAATTCGCAAAAGTACAATTTAGATGTGACGTTTCATCAAGAGATACGAGCAATGTTAAAATAATCGTACAGCTACTCTGCACTCATATTATTTCGTTTGGCGATCCAGTAAATATTTGGGTGCATGTAGTACTACTAACGTAGCTAACGAGATATGAGAAATCGCTTTGGGCGTCCTGGCGGCCTTCTTGCAGTTCAGGAGCGCGGGATCTTTGGTTAAAGCGTAGACTGTGGGAAATCGATAGATTCAGCAAAGTGAGAAGTACTAGTAATTGCATACTTAAGTATATTCCCACATGTATACTTAAATGTTGCCTGATCTCACTCCAGCAATTAATGCAATTGACCAAACGCCTAAGTCAGCCCGCGTTGTTGTTACATCTACCAAAAAGGGGAGTAGAGCATCTGTGGCGGTGCATCCAATCTCGCCTCTCCAAATTACGTGTGGCGCACGTGCTCGGTTTGGCGTATGGTGTCCTCAACCCTTTCAAACAAATCCCCATAATAAACCACTAGCTGGAGGCAACCACTACCACGACCACCCTTCGACCCCATCTCACCGCAAACTTTACAGTCTCCAAAAGCGCACGCACGACGTTACCGTTACCGGATAATCCATTATCACACAATAAGAACGAGCCAATTGCTTACGGCGCGTACTAGCAGTATCACAAACCATAATGGTACGAACATTCACGGTTTCATGACGCCGATGTCTGGGGGTACGATGGTGGTCGTGTGAGGGTTCAAGATATGGCGACGGTGGCAGGTTAACGCGAAAGGAAAGGTAGAGAGATGCTGGAGAAGGAGTCATACCATCCATGCATCTTCCTTCGACGTTACGGGTCACGATCCCCCACTCGCGATAAGCCAATCGCCTCCGTCGCCGTTCTTAGAACACCATATCCCACCTACGACACCGCTGGCGCCGTCTAGTTCACTTTTACTAACTCTGCGGACTTAATAGTCTTCTCCATCTCCCGAACCACAGATCCCAGCAACCGGCAGCAGCACCGGCCGAACCTCGCCACCACCCCCCGGCGGCCCAAAATCAGTCATCAAACGCCGTACCGCAGCCGCCAGAGCAGACTCGCAGGCCAATGCTCGTCCTTCCAGTACCAGAGCTGCCGGTGCAGGTGGCAGCAGTAGCACCATGTTAAGTATGTTACGTTACGTCGTATATTCGCGTATACGTAGGAGTTATCGCTAATTTGATGATATCATATTAGAGCTATACACCGACGAATCGCCCGGTTTGAAGGTCGACCCCGTTGTTGTTCTCGTGCTCAGTTTGGGATTCATTTTCAGTGTGGTGGCATTACATAGTACGTTATATAGTAACCTACCCTGGGAACGAAATACCTGAAACAGTTGGCTAACGCTATTTTTAAACAGTTATCGCCAAGATCTCCCGTAAACTCACCGGTTAAAGCATCGAATATCGACAAGCGAAGTAGCAAGAGGACAGGTGTACGAAAGAAGAGCAGTGATGGTGACGATGATGATGATAGTAGAAGGCGACATTTGGTGGATACCCGGCTTTCAACTTTTTTCGATTTTTGCTGCCGGAGTCTTTTAATCTAGCGGTTGGCAAAAGAAGAAGATATATATCGTATTATATTATTACAAAAAAGCTTCTGGAAAACTGCCTTTCAAGGGTTGATTTCATTAGGTGTTTACTTTCGTACCTGTGTATATTTATTTAACTCGGCTATATTTTTCTTTCTTTCTTTCGTTTCGTTTCGCGTGTTTTATATAGTAATCCAAGGGTTTCTTAATGTTGGGAAATTACGGTTTGATCAAGCGTGCATATAAAAACTCTCAAATATATATATATATATATTATTTGTTTGTTTTTTATTAGAGAGGAGTGATCTATCCCAGTAGTATTCCCGTACGCCCCTAAAAGTATACCATCATAATATGCACATGCACCTTCGCCTAACATTCCTCCATATATCACAAAACTGCCCATTATAACAAGAAAGTCCAGCTACTCGGAAACACAAACTCATCCTCCAATATCCTCCTGACCCTATCTAACACAAAATCCTTAACCTTCCCAACATTCTTCAACACCTGCTTCCCTTTGCCCTTCTCCCCAATCTCACTATCGATCCTGATCTCCTTCAACATACTAGCAATCCCATCCCCACCGCTCATCCCACCGTGATTCTGCGCGTCGTTATGATCGTGCTCGTTATCCACAAAGCAGAAATGTGCACGTTTACCGATATGTGCTATCACTGCTGTTCCATCGAACGTCATTCCGGTTATCGTAAGACGAACGGGGAGTGAGACGAAGGAAGGGGCGGGGTAGTCTATTAACAGTTCCGCGGTGAGTTCCATTCGTATGTCGCCCGTATACCGGACTCGTGCGATTATCT
The DNA here is from genome assembly GCA_012184315.1 of Arthrobotrys entomopaga. Classification (NCBI taxonomy): domain Eukaryota; kingdom Fungi; phylum Ascomycota; class Orbiliomycetes; order Orbiliales; family Orbiliaceae; genus Arthrobotrys; species Arthrobotrys entomopaga. The sequence goes on from LDDX01000087.1 coordinate 152,316, forward strand.
GCATATCTGAATCGCGCGGTTCGCGTAGCCGGAGACGTGGCGCGTGGGGGAGGTCTGGCGGTGGGGAAGGGGAGTCGAGGGGTGAATGGATATGGGGTGGTTGCTGCTGCTGGCTGGAGATGGAGATATCGGAGAAGGGAGTGGGAGGCGGCTCGCGGGTGCCATCGGTGTGATGTGTGTCATCGGAGGATATAGCTAGGCGGGAATTCTTATGGGAGGTGGATATTGGGGGCGGTAGGTTGGAGGAATCAGCTGTAGAGGGTGGAGATTGAGATGGAGAGGTGGAAGAAGGTCCGGAGTGGGCTTGCTGGAGAGGGCTTCGAGGATACATTCTGGTCTGATTGGGAAATGTTTCCGCGGACGCCTGCTGTAGTGATGCGAGAGGGGTCAATCCACCAGTAAAACTGGAAGATAGGGCGGAGTGAAAGTAATGGAGGTTCGATGCGGGCCCACGGAATGAAGGGGATGTAAACTGATCGACCGCCGGTGAGAAAGCTGGTCTAAAGCCCGGGTAGCGATGGTCGATGTACGGAGGAGGTTGGAGACCCATCGGCGTTAACATTGGCGTCTGCGCAGAGGTGACTGGGGCAGATCTGGTGCCATCTTCGTGATACTGGCTGTCAAAGTCCGACTGTCCTTCTCGCCGTTCCCTCCGCCTCCTCTCCCGCGCTCGTTTTAACATCTCATCCGGAGAGTTGTAGAAGTCGCTGTCAAACTCCTCATCTTCATCGTCCCCCTCGGCATATGCATCCTCGTAAAACTCGGGGTATGGGTCCGTTATATCTTGGATTTCGATCTCGGGAGGCACAGTGCCCAGGTTGAACGAAACGACGCTCACGGACCGCAGGAATTTCGGAAATGGTATTTGCTGGAATTTATCGTGAAAGAAGCCGCAGAGGGCATCCGCGTATTCTTTTCCATCGGGGCCGGTAGTGAGAGCTGGCCAGTTGATGTCGACAGCCATCTCGAGGAGAGGTGCAAAGTATGAAGGAAAGGTTGGGTGGCAGGTTTTATAGTGACGGAGATGACAGGGTTGGTTTTCGCTTAACGCCAGCAGCTGGAGCATATTATAAAACGAGACGCCATGAATCCGTATAAAGAGAGGACGACAATACAGGAAATGACAAGTATAAGAATGTGAAAGAAAAAGGGAAAAGAAACCTGTTCTATGATACATACCCATTAGGTGGAAACTTATAGACAAAATCAGTGGTATCCCAGGTAAAGAACCTTAAACGCCGTCCTATGGTACTTTTCAACATAAAAAAAAAAAAAAAAAAAATCGAATCAACCAAATGATGCCCTTCACATCCCCATCATATCCTCGTCTCCGTCTCTGTCTCCATTTTCTCCAAACATATCAGCGGCGGCATCCGGCATCTCCTCGTCGCCTTCATCGCGATCGTTCCTAGCGTTTTCTCTCGGAGTCGCCTCTCCATCATCATCGTCTTCATCTTCATCTGCTACTTCGTCAAGGGGTTCGGCAAGCAGCTCCCAATTTACCCCCGTGAGACAGTACTGTTCAGGAGGGAGTCGCATTCCCCAATCCTTCTTGACCGGAGGCAGGGCGATCTTGTTCCTCTCTTGCGCGATATCCAACATGAATTCTTTGGGTGGCGCCGTGACAAATTGATGGTTCACTTTCGCAGCAACTGCCATTCGTAAATCCGACATTGTGATCTGTGGTGGAGGTTGAGCGGTCGTGGTGGCTGGGGGAGCGGCATCCCAATAGAGGAGGGGGTCTTGGNTGAGCGGCATCCCAATAGAGGAGGGCGTCTTGGAGAACCGACGAGGTATATCTATACGCAATATCCATGAGAGCGAGTGGAACTCTAAAAGTTTGGAGAGGTTAGTGATATTAATTCTCGGACATCATGGTGATCGTGCAGTGATAATAACACACCTTTCTTGATATGCAGTGACGCCCATGGATGCCAGCATTAAATGGATGGTTCGTGCATCGCGCGGTCTTCGCGACGCCCCGGTATCGATAGCTGGTTCGCTGTGCTGCGACGGCTTGAGGGTCGATTGAGTCGAACTTTCTCCATTGGCGTTACCATTGATTTCTGCCATGATTATAGCGGTAAGTGAGAATTACAGTAGCGGAGACAGAAGAATGGAAGAGTTGATATGGCTACGAAGAGGGGAAGTGAAGTTAGAGAGGGCAGAAGGCAGTCTAGAAGGCAGAGGACATGCACAAGGGTCGGGCGATGGTGTGGCGGTGGGAAGACGTGACTCGGCTGGGGGCAACACTGCCCAACGCAAAAATTACCACACAACCACCAATCCCAGTCTCGAGAGCCAAACCGAACAAGACAGTGTTCGTGGCTGGTTACGAGACTGCACCCAATCCACCAAAACAACAACTTTAATTACTTAACTACTTACTTAAAGTACTTACTTGAGCATAAAGCAGGATCTTAAAAGAACGCGAACGGGAAAAACACACACACACACACACACACTGAAATGCAAGGTAAGTAACCGAGTAAGTCGAGCTCCATTAACGGTTAAAAAAAATTCATAATATAATTTCTTTCATACATCGGAAAAGCTGATATCTAAGCTATAGCTAAGGACGGTCGATCTGATCTGCAAAATCCCATGGGGGCCCGACATTTCGGACTTCTCTCTCGGAGGGCTCCTGGGATGCTACCGGGAGCTGGTTGCCATTGTAGTGCATCGATTGCAGGTACCCGGGAAGGAGGTGGGACGGGGTCAGGGGAATGTGTCGAGGATCAAAGTTGATATACCCAGCTCCAGCACCAAGACAGGCGGCGCTGTTGGGGGCATAGCCTGCAGCAAAGGTATGACCTCCAGCGCCCTGGGGGTACTCGGCTGTGAACGCGGCACTAGCAGGTTGAGCAGCAGCGGCAGGTTGAGCAGCAGCGACAGGTTGAGCGACAGCGACGTTGGTCGGTAACTGCACCGGGAAAATTAAGCCTCGGTCGATCATGTCTCTCAGCTGGCTTAAGTTGGCCTGCCCGAAGCGGGATATGGTCTTGGCTCGGCTGGCCCCGGGGCCAGTTCTTCCTATGGTCCTCGACCAGACGGTTTTTTGCTCAGGACTCATGAAAGCGGGTTGACATCGCCACACATAGTTAAACTCGCCATCCTTCTTCTTAACAGACTCTTCGTCGTCGTTCCAGTGGATTCTGCCGGGGCAGAAATTTTCGGTCTGATCCGGGTAAAAGCGGAAGAGGCTTTCGAGCGCGGCTTCTTTCAGCGCGGCGTGCAACTCCTTATTTCTTTCGTAGCCGGACTTTTGGCTTGATTGATTGGGAGTATCGGGTGCTTGAGACATTTCGGTATGGGTCTCGAGAGATTGGAAGGACCTATATGAAAGATCTGAGGTTTCAGTTTTGAACTTACAAGTTTGAGCTTTGAGCTTTGAGCTTCGAGCTTCGAGCTTCGAGCTTTGAGATTTGAGCTTTGGGCTTTGGGCTTACAAGTACGAGGCTTGAGGCTTAGGCTTGGAGGTTGAGGTTTGAGCGCTGGGGATGGTGATATTCGATCTGAACTTCAAAAGTTGAAGAAGAAGGAAAGAAAGAAGAGGAAGAAAGATCTTACAGTGAAGGGATATTTCATTCGGCCACGATAATAGAAACTCTTTCGAGTTGATCACGACATCATTCTACTCAGCTGGCAGTATATCATCGAGTTGTCAGATTCATACGAACGGGGGTTAGGGCATCGCCCTATTCGATTCAATCTGGAAGCTTTTTTATGAAGCGTTCTAAGAAATCACCGGAAGCTTAAAACGCATATAGGGCACACGGGTTCTCAAGAATCTTATGGGGGAGCATTGCAAACGGGGTTAACGCTGGTCCGTAGGACTATTCATGCCAGGCTGGGGAGAACTAGTTGAATACTACTAGTATTATTCTATGGGATACGGTTCCCATAGATAGTATGGTACTGTTACGAAGAAAAGTGCAATTTTACAGGATTCGATGTGGTTAGAGGCTAACGAATTACGCCTAACTTTAGTGTTCATGGAACGAAACTTCGGAAACGGTATATCAGTACATATAAATATATGGCGCAAGAGCTTCAAAAGGTTGCAATAGGCTCTCGAGGATTTTATGATGTGATGCAGGGGACAGGCTGGAAGCAAAGCCACGAGATATTATACGCCAATATTTTTGGGACATATGCCGTTGTGTCAAATTCTTCACTAGTCCTTTTGGTTACAATGCTACGTTGAATATTCGAATGCGCTGTTTGGGGAATATACAGGTTCGGAAACTGAATATATATATATATATATTTCAGAAAACTACGGTTGGTCGAAGAAATCGTTAAAAAAAGGGCGGCAGCTACGAAAACAAAATAGGTGGGATATCAATCTCGGGACCAGGTGGGATATTACCAAGTTCAGAAGGAACAAAAAGAAACTCCAAGGAATTTCAGGACGATGGTAGTAATAATTGGAGTGCGACACTTTCAATAGATTTTGCATGCATCGGATCACTAAAAATGTGTTGCTGCAGATTCGCCTGGATTCGAGGCTACTACAGATTTATGGATACACGGGTTGGTTTTATCGATATGGTTGTTTCGATTTAGGTTGGTTTCGAGGCTAATTAGGATGCATTATAAATTTGTGTTGGCGCTTCAGCCGTAGTAAATATATTAAAGCGATAATGGAGGCGTATAAATATAGCATTTGCGACGGCTATTACGCTTACAGGGCGAACGACGACAGTTATGCGGATCCTAAGTAATCTTAGAGAAAACACCGTTTTATTGTGGTTGGGCTTATGAGAGCCAAAACCTGGATTCTATGCATATATGAGCTTACAGCCGTGGAAAACACTTTCAGGGACATTGGATACCTCAACTATACATAGTAACTACTAGCATGAAATTCAGAACTTTAAAGGATCTCAAAGGTACCTAATTACGAGATTTACAAGCTCTCATTTTTCTTATAATTTTACCTGGATATTGCGCGTTGCCTGTTGCATTGTGTTGGGGGTCCAAGTGGTTATTGCTTGAATAAATTTATTTGCTTTTTGGAGACAATCGAATCCTCACTATGTTGCTACGAACGTACGGTTGAACTAGTCGCTAATAAGACCTTATGGCTATGGCGTTGTGGTGCATCGTGGTTCCACAAACTCATGAGCTCATCGAATGTCGACTCGCGGCGTAAGTTGGTCTCAACAGCTCGAGAAGTCAATATAACATTCGCATCATATATGCATACACTAGAACATGCATCGCAGCTCGTCCACGAAGAAAAAAAGATGCACTCCAAAATCGTCGGCACTATCGTCGGCTTTATGGTTGTACCATACATCTCAATTGGGCTCAAGCGCACCAATGTCTGGCCCATCCTGGGGTCAACCTGTTTGCGATGTCGCCAACGTTGCAACGTAAGCTCAATCATCTCTATCCCGTGCTGATTAGCTTAGACTGAGAGATTGTATATCTGGTTCGAGAACTATATAATCCTATCCTCACGGCTTATGCGCCGATCGGAGAATACAAAAACATCTATTGGCAAGGAATGAGAGCTGCTAGTGGTGCAGTACGAGTTACGGGTATCCAACCTCATTCGGGCAGCATCGTCGCAGCTTTTGATTTAATTTCAGAAGGAACACCTCCGATGCTTGCGGATTATGCCAATGGCGAAACCGATACTTTCGACCTCTATAGTTTCGTATATGCCTGTGCGCTCTTCCAACTTTTCAAGGCTTACTTGCCGTCCATAGCAGCTGTAGCATTACCGTCAAGGTAGTCTTGACCTAGTCTTGTTGTCAGCCTTGACCAAAATCCAATTCTTTTGGTTGGTACTTTTACCACTGCCATGTTACTGCTCTGTCGTCTGATCCGAGGCCTGGTCTCTCAGCAGTCTTGTGGTCAAGAAACTTAGCGAAGGATCTCTTAGATCTGATAGAATTACTATACAATTACTATAACATCCTTTAGTACGTTACCAGCAGTTGTAGATATCCTGATTGTAGGGCTTTCTTAGGGCTTTTTCTTAAGATTGCGATACTACGCTCAGCGGTGAATTTACTAGAGATTTCTATCAGATCTGGGAGATCAGTAGTATTGTGGTCAAGAAGCTCAGCGAAAGGAGATCAGGTCTCAGATCAGACGACAGAGCAGTAACATGGCAGTGGTAAAAGTACCAACCAAAAGAATTGGATTTTGGTCAAGACGCTTCAGCCTGGTCTCGTTCAGCCCGTCTCGCTGCTGAAGTGTCAATACAAGACTCTTTCGCTGAGCTTCTTGACAACAAAACAATACAAGACTATCGTCAAGGGATATCTTGATTCTGGCGGGTTTATTCAGAAAACGGTTTCTTATAGCCAGACTGGATCAGCCTTGTAACTAAACTAGGGCTGGCGAGACTGGATTGGGCCCACAGATGATGGAAACTCAGGGGGGCTTTTTCTCGGGATTTAAGGAGCTTAAGAGAGTTACATTTGAAGCTTTTGGTCTTCTTGACAGCTCCGCTACTGCGGTTGGATTGCTTTATGATGTCCGCTTTATTGCAAAATTTGAAGAATGAATAGGAGGTTTGTTCTCTTAGCTTAGTGGTATATATATATTAATTTCACAAAATTGATCGAAAACTACGACAAATATTCTTATCTTTGAAAGCATATTCATAAACGGCCATTCTCGATATAACACTTTACAACGGAGAAAAAGGCGGTATGCAAACGACAACTTGAACATAATTCGGAGAAGTCGATATGTCATCTAGTAAAAGAAAAAGATTGCTTCTCATCCGGTTGGAAGTAGGCTAGGTGTTATTAAACCCTCCAGCAAGCTGCTTATCGATAATGTCCAATACATCGCATTTCATGATGGATTCTGTTACGTCCCTCAAGCTACAAATGGCATCGTCTAACTTCGACTTTGTGATCCGAAACTGATCCCTCAGTCTAGATTGATATTTCAAAATTTGTTCTTCCTTCGCTTGCAATGTCTTCCTTAGCTGCTGGTTTTCGCGATGAAGGGCCATGAATCTGCGAATGGGTAGCAATACTTCTTCGAGAGCTGTTCGCTGTACTTGGATTTCCTTCTCTTTGAGAGCAATTTTTTCCAGGTCACTGTTTATGGCAGCTAAAACATGGCCAATTGTTTCGGACAGTGTGCGGCTCGAAATGTCTTCTATCGACACTATCAAGTTGTCAAGTAACACTTCCAGAGGCTTTGGTTCGCTATCTAATGACGCCTTTTCAGTTACTCGTTGACATCATGTAAACCCAACTTCGGCTCGTATTTAACTTACGTATTAGTTTCATCATTATTTTAGCCTGTCTGCGGGTCTCTGGAACCATTGGACCTTTCCCTTTAGATCTCTTCCTCTTCAGAGACGTCTGTGCCAACGCGTCTTCATAATCTTGAGGATCTCGTTCGATCGGTGTTTGGAACCACGTTCTTGGACGGGGCTGGTATTCAGGCTCTTCTCTACTTTGTGATTGCCTTAGCGCACTTTGGTTCTGTTGTCTTTGGGAAAGCAGGTCTGAATCGGTGGTTTTCTCATTCTGTTGATCGCTGTTCTCGACTACTTCTTCGTCGGGTCCCCTGTCTGAATTGATATCAATAGTCTCTTCCATGGCTATTCCTGTGCCCAAATTTCCACACGCGCACGTGCTTGTAGCTTCTGGAATGGGTAGCCAATGGTCATCACGTATCAATTGTCTTACAAGATCGATAGTAACTACATGATCTCTATCGAAGTTGAGATTTCGTTTGATAGATCGAATAGCTGCTTCTATGACGTCTTGAATAGTTACTTCGCCTTCGGTACGACTCTTTTTTGCGATACTGCGGGTCTTGGTGCGCGTACGTCGTTTAGCTGCCATCGTGGATGTTGGGGACAAGTTCCGGTCCAAGCTCATCTCATATATCGATAGGTGATCGCTAACTTGTTCCAGTGAGTGTCACAAACCTGTGCAGAAAACTCTGAAACATTGCAATTGTATTCTGGAGAGAATTTGAATTCATGAAGGCTTTCAGGATAATGATCTGAATTTCTTAGCTTGGCCATTTAAATGCATTTTCTGAAGAGAATTTTCTGAAAGGACTAATTTACCTGAGCCTTAGCGCACTAGGCAAACAATATATGCAAAACGCGTTAATTAATATGCACGTTACCGGTACAGTAATATTTAAGTAAGTAATTATGTAGATAGACGATATCTAGTGATACCGGACAGCGAAGGCAACGAGCAAGCACATATCTGCACTGTAGATTTACGTTGAGTAAGCTAAAATCATGATAGTCACCAGCCTCTATTGTCAACCTATCATGAGTGAGGTCGGATGGCATTCTAGTAATGGGTATATATATCATGTATACTTAACATCAGCGGTCAGAGCTCTCACGTCAGGGAAAATTTTGGCCCCGGGGGTAAATTTTTGGCCTGGGGTAAATTTTTGACCTCGGGGGTAAATTTTCAGCCTCGGGACAGGAGGGCAGGGCAGGTAAATTTTACCAAGCTCAAAGATCATGTTGGCGTTCAACTTTATGACATAATATTGTCCATAATTCGTTATAATTCGACATAAGACAAAATAATTAATAAGGGTGATATAAAATATACGATAGCATTTTTCGAGTCTTTAAGTATACACAAATTCTGTGGGCCAGCGCAAAGGCAGGCTGGAAACGAAACCACACAATTATTGCAAATCTTAAATTCGATTTATTACTCTACTCATCTCGAGATTCGGCATATAGATAGTCAGGTCGTGGGAAGCCCTGCTGCTTCAAATATGGGGTATATGTATCGTGAGGATAGGGACCAAGGTGGGCAGCGGAATTTTTGTCGAAAAGTAGAGCCATCTCAAGGAGAAAAGTGGTCTCGCTAACAAGCTGCGAGTTGACAGCGCGAGACAAAATAATGTGATATGGGGTTAAGCTGTGGCCAAACGTTTCATCGTCAACATGTTTGGTGAGACAAGATTCGCATCTCCCGTGGTGTTTAAATAAATATTCCAATGGTGTTTTGGATTTCGTTCCAAACTTTGCAGCCACATGAAATACATTCAAGTGGGAGATTTTGCAGTTCTCGTTTGCAGGAGCCAGATAACTCTGCGGGAATGTCGTAAAGATGGACAGTGTTTCGGGTACCACTTTTCGGCTTTCCAAAATAATCATAAGAGGAAGAGGTGCCATCTTTAGAAGTGAGCCGGTATCGATAGGATCAGGAGGATCCGCCATTGTGAGTACATTTTGGTCATTTCTTGCTAGTATGAATGCTGGAACTATATTCCCGATCGACAAGGCCAACATGAGAGCTCGATAAGTCTGATCTCGTCCAAAAAGTTTCAACAGTTTTGAGGCGTAAAAGAGTCTCTGAAATTTTTCCAGTTTTTGATTGTCTGACAAGTTAGAATCAATTGACTTTGGGAAATCGTCACCCTCAAACTCATCTTCATCAGAGTATCCACCGAGTAGAGCGAAGGCCTCTAGGCGATTGCCAACCTCTTTGGCGGCGGGATGTTTTATCCATGGTGGGTATTGAATTCTCCATCCATATCCGATATTATAGAATACACCGTTTTTGCAGTGCCATCCATCTAGTTCTGGGCGTTAGTGTGGTTACGATCTGAAGGGTAAACCGAATCGAACCTCGAAAGTCCTTGGTTTGGAATTTTGGAAAGCGTACATTGAAGCATGCGGCTATGTTCTAAGTAGGCAGATGCATCGCCTGAGTTAAAGTATCCCATGACATCTTTATAGCTTTTGAAAGTTATCTTGTAAGAGTCGCGCGCTCCACCATCATCTTCTGTGGCTTCCCGTTTGCTGATTGTGGCGCCGAAATTGCGGCTAAGGTTTTCTATATCTCCTAACCATAGATATGTTTCAGGCGAAAGGATAACTTCATAAACTGAAGGCTCCGATTTCTCGGGTACTATAACCTGGTCGGTGTCCTTAGAGACCTGGTATCTGTCCGTAGGAGAACCAGATGGTTGTGCATATATCTCCTTGGGAATCGCTCCTAGCGATGATTGAGCTTTCTCGAAATTATAGGCTGAGAGGCTAGGATTATCCTCAGTATTCCCTGTTCCGCCGGTTTTCTCCGGCTCCACAACAATCTTTTCAGTATCACTGCTCTCTGAAACTTCTTGGAGAATTTGCGATATTGAAGGAAGAGGGAAACGAATGTCCTGCGCCCCTAGCACTGGTGGGGGCAAATCTGCTTTATAAATTGATCGATAATAGAGTTCATCAGCTTTATTCCCCATCTTAGCTGCGGAGAAGCAAGCGATTGCTGCGGCGTGATTTGTCCAGTGGTCAATGGCGTCAATTGATCCGCTTTTCTTTATAAGAGCCATGACCCGCCTGCAGTCCTTGTAAGCTGAGGGATATTCCTGCAATCTAAAGGCTGCAATGGAGCGGAGCATATATCCAGCAATATTGTCTGCCGGGGAATTTGCAGTACTGGCCTTGAAATTAGATAAAAGGTTCTTACACTGATGGATGCTGGATTCGTTTTCAGCGAGGTATAATGTAGCCATTAGAAGGACCACATGGAAATCACTAAAAGCTCTGTATCTTTCCACGAGAGTGTTAAGGTGAAATTTCAGAAGTTCTTTATCGAAAGGAGCCGTTTCCAATATTCTCTTTATTTCCTGTTTATGGAAAGCGATCCTTAGATCATCGTCATCATCGTCTGATATATCGCTGTCTAAGCTATCATCATCAGATATAGCGATACGTGCAATGGATTCGCGAGATGCTTCAAAGTTTCGATTTTCGGTCTTGTGAAATTCTCTCTCTTCTCCTCGAGCAGCATTGTCGGATTCAAGCCTTGGATAGTCTTTTTCAGTAGGTCTTGGTCCCTCCAGCGATGTGTTTTCCAGCCGTGTTTGTGGTTGGAAAATCGTATTTTCAACCTTTGAACTTTCCTTCTCTTGGGTTTCTAACCTCACTCCGGTTCTCTCCTCTTTGCTTGTTAGTTCCGAAGGTGGCCCCAAACTTCTCTGGGTCGGTATACCAGAGTGTTCCTGTCTAACACTCCGTGCTTGAGGCGACTCGGTTTCCTGAGATTTAGCGATATATCTTTGCCAATCCTTTGCGTCCACCGTTTCTGATATCGGCTGCGCTCTATTATTCCCCTCTCTGATTTTCGGGTCTGGGCGAAGCATCTTGTGCTAGAGGATTTTTGTACAGCGTAGTACGCGTACGTATAGATCTGAAGATCGTAAGTACAGAGGACAGGATCGAAGAGGCTAAATGTAGGTGATACCTGGACTTACTCTAGTGGCAGTATTTGAAATCCTTAGGTGAATGGTGACCTATGTTGAATACAGTCCCAGGGCGGAAGTTCAATATCATTTATTCAGCTTCGCCCCTCTTTGCAGTCACCGATGCAATGGTGCGGGTGCGCTTTTTGCTTGGCATGTTGTTGGTTAATAACGTCACGGTTTATATTACGTATATAGGTCAGAACATATGAAATATTTTATCTAAAAAACTGGTGAATACAACTTTTAGGACTTAACACCCATATATGAAGAACCAAGTTTATTATGGTCCCAAGTAATAGTATAAATAAATACTTTCGAGTCGTAAGAGCTTTAATTAACTGACGTAGGAATTTGGAAGAAAATAACACAAAAACAACACAATTATCTGAAACGCATCAACTCGAGCCATGATTAAGAGACGTCTAGATGCTTAAAACAATTTGATGGATAGCTCGATAGTCATTATATGGACTCTGTGGGTCTAGGACTCGAGACTAATTACTGTAAGATTCAGTGTTGGCTATACAAATATAACCAGATTACCAATATGACGTGTATAAGATTCATTCGGTTTAATTTCCAAATAGCTTATTCCTTTAAGTTATAAAAGTTTTCCAATCATTGATTCTGAAATAAATTCAAGGGCCAAAAGCTAGCGTAAACTACATATGTATTTGTGAAAAGTTACATCCTGAAACTTCTTGTTGAGCGGTCATGATTTTTATCGATAGATATATTCTTTAGTTTTGAAAGAGTGAACTCATATTTTCATTGGTTTTTTAGATAAAAAAGAGTGGCTGTGGTCAGTAAACTGATAGTATATACAAATTTTTTGTAAGGCATGCAGTAGAAGAGGGTGGGTCCAATTTTATATCCTTTTTTGATAGAAGTACATCCGGGTAGGTATACAATAACTTTTGTCTCAAAACAATCCGGAGACTAGTAAGATTGAGCTGATATTTAACAGCTGCAGCCGCAAGACTTGGACTGGAAGCAACCTTGGCCGCAAGCAGACCCGTTAGAGCATTCGTTTGCATTGGAGCACTTCAACCAATCTCCTACACCACCATTGGCAGCAGTCCAGCACCATTCTCCGTTGGAACCACAGGTCTTCCAGCAGTAACCCTTGCTGCAACCGGTGGAAGCTCCGTTCCAGCATGCGTTTGCACCTCGGCCGGAAAGAGTGGAGATCACAGATCTCGCATCAAGCTTTGGTGCGTTTTGAGCCTTTTCGATCTGCTCTGGGGTCCATGGGACGACAGATGCAGCGCTGAGGTCGCGTTCGCGACCATTGGGGTGACCGGCGCACTTGCGCAGTTGGGTATGGTCGACGCCAACTGGAAGGTTGTGGAATTCAAGGGGGCCCAATTCACCACATTCGGCGGCGACGGAGGAAACGGCAGCGGCCATTCCACCGGAGATCTGAGCGATCAAGAAGAGGGCAGCGACGGTGAACTTCATTTTAAAGAGTTGAACGTTGTTATATATAACAAGAGGGGGTTTTAGTTGGGTGAGAAGGCCGAAGAATAAACTTCTTGATAACGCAGAGTGTTTTAAGAGGTAAAAGTTGCTGTGAAGATGATTGTCTTCGTAGTGGATGTTTGTGTGAGTGATGATTTAAAAGATGTGAGAGGAAATGGTGGAATTATCAGCTTTATATAGAATTTAGTTGACTCGAGAACTACATATTATGGCAGAAATCCATTAAAGTCTGACCCAGAGTACTCCTACTGCTACTCCTAGTTCTAGGTAAAATTTCCTCTTACATTTCCAACTCTTTCGCGATATCCCTCGATAACTTGCATTCTCGTATTTCCGGGCGGTGATCTATCGCTGACGCATGCATCGCCCTTAAGGCCATAGGCTAAAGGTATTTTCGAAATTTTCACTCATCTCCTGCTTGAAAAAGCATCTCTCGTGTTTCATTTGGCATGGTTCAGAATCGCTGGGTGTTCTTTTGTTGGGGATCGAAGCCTCATGGGCGTGTTCTCCGCCGACATCTTGGCTCAGAGCTATTACATAGTTGTTTGAGTAGAACATCATCATTCATTTCTTGGCAGCCATACGCATCACAATTCTCCTCGGCCTCGAGAGTTTTGTAATGTCCTCGACAGACCATATATTACCCCGGATGTCTAACAACCCTGGCGATTTTCCATTAGATGTGGAGTATAAAATTCTAAAAGAGGAAAGACTTGGGCGGAAATTGTTATCGTATCATGTAAGCGTATTTCGAGTCGGCTACACATCTACGCCGATCCGGTTACGACGGGCTTCGGCCGGTTCGGGTATTCCGGGCGGTTCATACCGATACGGATACGAGGTTCGAAGCTTCTATATCGTGGATAGCGCCTGTGAAAACTCAATAGTGTTTTATTTTCTTGAAAATAGTTGTTTCGCCAAAATTATATTTGTCGGACAAAAGGTCTTTTGAAGACGAGGACAAAGCCTGGTTTACGAGATTATATTAAGTTCATGTATTAGAAAGAAGCACATTCTTGGCAATGATACAGGCATGTGGTCTGACGTCTGGTTTTAATATTGAGCAATTAATATTTCTTTATAAACTTCGAATTGATATTGTTAGTACGGTATTGTCTTACGATCCTTGGAGCCAACAATGCATCAAATTAACACTGTAAAAATTTAAGGTCGCTATAATTCTCTTCAGGTATCTACATCTTATATCAGCATATATATATGCTGTGCTATGATTTGAGTTAATATATAACTGGTATTAGATTAGATTAATCTATCGGGGTTTAGAACAAGTACAGACTACGAAATTTGCACCGGTAAATCTTTAGAAATTTAGCAGCTGCTATACAGCGAGTCTAATACTACACGATAAAGCTCCCAGGAAAACCATTCAAGTCTATATTTACCCCTGGCTCTGAGGCTAGTGCTTAACTAGAATCCGAGCAATCTCATCTGGTATGCCTTCCTAAGCTTTAAGAAATTATGTTCTATGGGAAACTATTCTACATTTTAGGATATGATATTTCTTTTTGAAGTTAGTATCTACATTCTCTAGTATGTGTTCGCCAAGAGCTCGTATCAGCCTTTGCCTCGAGTTCCTGGACTCGAGGCTACACATCAGCATCCCCGCGGGCTCCGAGGCGGAATGCACGGAGTATACTTACCATTCAAAACTTCTCAACCTGCACCTAAAAGAGTTTTCTATCTAAGTATGTTGTTTACAATGGAAGATATATTGCTTTACGCAATATAGTTCGTATTAGAGGTTTTAAATGTGCTCAAATTCTACATGCTTACTTTAATCTAGGAAAATATTTACCAGGTATACGTATATTAAGGTTATTTACACGCATGCAAAATAGCCTTAGACACGCTAGAGCACCGGGAATCACCGAAAGGCTAGACTTGTACTTGGGTGATCACTCCTGAATCGTTACTAGTTTCCAACTGCTCGATCGAACCCCGTATGCACATATGATACGGAGCGGCGAGATATTCGCCTATGGGCACCAGGGTTAAAATTAAAATTTCGATTTCTACTTCGCCCAGCTAGAATGCCCAAATTTCCAAAGTTTCCGTAAAGTTAAAACAACTGTATGTCGCTATTTACTTCAATTTTATGTGTAGACTCGGTTTTAGCGTCTCGGAAATCTTTTTGGATCGCGAGTTCGGTAATACAGAGCGCCATGAGAATATTCTAGAATTACAATTTAAATTTAGTGTAACATGCTAGTTATAGCACGGGTTTCTGTCACACTGCAACACAGTTAAATGCAACGCAGTTAAATCAACTGCGCTATCCCATCCCATCTTTTACGACAAAGAATATTCTATCCATCAAATAAACCTACGCACGCGCCTCGGCATCCGGGTCGATCAAGGATCATCAATAAGATCGATAGTACGCATCTTACTGTTCACGTCATTTTCATACAGTTAAAGTGCTAACGAGAGCAACAATTTTTTTCTGTCTTACGAATCGACATATACATACATCAATCGGCTAACCCCGCATTAGAACTCTGCAGCGTTAATTTAACTCTCGAAGGATCATAAATAGTTGTCTCGTATACTACATTACTTGAATAACGCGAAAGGAACTCGTATTCGTAAATAGAAAAAACTCTGAAAGTTTGATGAATAGAATTTCGTATAGCCGACAATCTAGGAAGGATATTCTTTCGATCTTTGGGATCAAGAAGAAATAATCGTCAAGCGCGGGCTGAGCACTGATCAGGTTAGCGGAAGCTTTGTAATTGGTACCACAACACCTAAGATGACCCCAGGTATTTTTCAAACGAAAAACCTAAGAAATCAAAGATTTATGCCCGAATAAGTGGGATCTACTAAGGTTGGGAAGCTGATAGCAGATGCTATAAGGTGGAAAATCTCCTGCCGAATAAGCTTATAAGCGGTTGAACCCTTGCTTCGGAACGGTAAGGCTCTGAGACATTTTTTCCTACCCTTGTCTATCGATTGTCAGATAACATTACTTTATTTGTCTACCTGAAGTTGAAGGGTAGGCGTACTTCTGGGTAGTCTGACAGATGAAAGTTTAATTGCAAATTCTTCTTTCTTGGTTCTATATTTTTTTTCGTTTTTTTTCGTTTATCTTGCATTTTGGTGGTCTCGCTAGGCATTTTGGCAACATGTTAACATGGTTAACATAATATACCGGTACATGTATATGCCAACATGTGTAACATCATTGCCTTTGCTGTAACACCAACTCAAAAGGAAGGAGTGATCGATGCACCCACGTTACTACCGATTGGTCGAATCCTGCATCGGTCATCTTACTTCCTCACCCTTCGATTCTACATCATGACGTTCTGGGAAATTTTTTCAAAATCATCTCATGTTTATAAAAGGAACTTTCTTTAAATTGGATACTGAACATTGCATTAGTATATATATTTTCATCCCACCGAGGCGGATTTCAGGTACGCTCCGTAACAAATCATAAGATGCGGATTTTCTCTATCGTTTCCACGGCATTGTCCGTGCTCCTTTTTTCCCAAACGCACTCAGAACTAGTTCTAGCAGCACCAGCTGCAGCTGGAAATTCACTCTATGTCACCAATGGCGAACCCCTCACTTTAGGTTATTCCACCTCGAACCCAGACCCCACGAACTGGGTTGGGTTATATCCATTGGGAGGAGGTCCAGTCAACGGTGTCAAACCTTCTGGAAGCTCATTGGTCTGGGCCTATACTCCGGATTCCGCAGGCACCGTCCATTTGAATGTTGGAAATCTCATACCGGGTAACTATCAGGCATACTTTCTAGCCCGCGATGGGTACCAATCAATTGTTGATCCTATAACGGTCACTGTTAAAAGTACACTCCCCTTCGCTTTTATCGTCGACAGCATCACATTACGCACAGCTCGTGTTGGTAGTTCCTACTCTGCCAAGATTGGAGGGCTAGTGAATGGAGGAACCGGTGTTACTTTCGCCATAACCTCCCAGCTTGATGGTTGGAGTAACTGGATCAGACTGAGCTCGGATGGTGTATTTTCCGGCGTCCCAGTGCCTGGATTTGGGCGAACAGAGGCAACTTACACTGTTACCGCCCGCTCATCTGACGGGGCCACTTCTAACTTGAAAGTTACTATTCCAGTACGAAATATTGGAGCTCCATTGTTACCCCAACTTCGAGTTTTGACCTTCAATATGTGGAATGGTGGTGCAAATGTCAAGGATTTCCACAACAAGCAAGTTCGCTTTATCGCAAACATTAACGCAGATGTCGTTGGCCTTCAAGAAGTTGATTCGTCTGGTAAACCTCTAGCGGACGCCTTGGGTTGGGATTACTGGCAACGGACATCGGATATTGCGATTATCAGTAAATATCCAATCGTACAAGACTATGGTATTGCTAATAGGGGTGGAGGTGTTCGAATTGCTCTTGATGGCGAAAGTCAGCAAATAAACTTCTGGGACTTGCATTTGGGATACGATCCTTATGGGCCATACGACTTCTGCGAGTCAAAGATGTCCATCGATGCTGTTTTGAAACGCGAGGCTCAATCTGGACGAACCCAGCAGATTACCGACATCCTCAAAGCTATGGCTGGACAGCTTACTGACTCCGCAGCTAGCAAGATTCCCGTCTTTTTGGTTGGCGATACCAATGCTCCTTCGCATTTGGATTGGGTAGAAGGCCTCCGAGCCAAGAATTGTGGTTATGCTGGAGTACCTTGGCCGACTTCTGTCAAGCCAGCTCAGGCCGGTATGATCGATTCTTTCAGAGTTGTTCATCCTGACCCCGTGGCGGTGCAAGGAACAACGTGGTCTCCATTATGTCCGAACGACGAGTGCCGACCGGGAAAAAAGGAGCCTCAAGATCGTATAGACTTTATCTACCACAAAGGAAACGTCAAAGTTCTTGATTCGCAGGTTGTAGTAGTTGGGAACCCCAAACCCAAAGGAAATCCTCAGCAACCGAACAACGAGTGGACTACTGATCACGCCACTGTTCTCACCGTTTATCAGATATGATTCGGATAAAATAGTAACTATTTGTATACTATTTCAGAAAAAAAAAAAAACAAATTATACCTTCTTTAATCACACTTCCTTGAAGTTTGAACGGTGATCTAGCCTTCGAGCTTGGTTAATTCCGGGTTAGATCGAGAGGAAGAGAGGTCAACCCACGTCCAAAAAGGTTAATTCACTAGATATATTGAAGGCCGCTGTTTAAATTAATAAAGATAGATAGATTAAAAATAGAATATTAAACCAATTTTTGGGGGATAACGAAAATAAGCTTTTATATATACCCAAATATATCCCGAAGGATTGGGTGATTGAAAAGAAACATGATGGATTGATATACGAAATTGGACAAATTCTTGGATTTTTGGTCTATACTCCACATTCTGTACCTGCTGCATGTTGACTATCAGGACGTGAGGTATTCGAAACGTACAAGCTGACTCGCGGCCGTTCTTTCATGCTCTTGTATAGTTGATAAAATTCGTCAAGCTCCATTTCATGGGACATCGCTTGTCGCTGATTGTCTTGGAGTAGAAGTGTCTCTTTCTTCTGAAAATCCTCCAAATCTTTCCCCAAACGCTTAAGCTTTTCAGCTAAGTCTTGATTTTGTTCGCGGAGTGTGCAATCTTTTTCGGCAAGGTTTTTCATATCTCCTGCTAGGCGCTGGGATTCTGCTTCTGATGCTTGTGCCTTCGCTTCGGATACTTGAACATTTGTTTCTAACTCTACGATTTGACTTCTGTACGTATCACCATCCATCTCTAGGTTTCGTATCTTTTTATCGCGCTCAGCGAGGCATGATGATAGTTTATCATTCTGAGTTTTGAGTGACGCAATATCTTCTTTCAAATGATTTATTTCATCCCCGTAGAACTTATCTATCGCCCTGGAGAACCATTCTTTGAAGCCACCTGTAGTATGAGGTAAATCGGCTGTGTTTTGGCTTTTATTTGTGGTACAATCGGCTTGTTGATCGTGTTTTTTGAAGTCGGGACTCGGATGGGTCTCGTCAGTGGAGGTGAGTTGAACCGAGGGAGTTTGCCTTAATTGGTCATTTACGCTTCTTGACCGAATTTCAGTTGGCGAAGCGGCAACTGGAGCTATTGTATTGTCTGTGGGTTGGAGTGCTGGCGTTTCTAGTACCGACGAGGAGAAATTTAAATAACCGGCAGCGTCGAGCGCCATGAGCCGTGGTTCCTGCCCTGTTTCTGGTACAAGAGTCCCCTGGGTAGATTCTTGTGCGGTCGTGACAGATTTGCCACTTTCGAAATTTTCCGACAATTCGGTTGTCTGGATTCGACATCTCTTTGTAATTTGGTTGTTTTCTTCAGACCGGTGCGTCTCTATTGTAATGGGGAGCTGACATTGTGGGTTAGAATCCTGCGTGGTTGTGATTTCGATATCGTCATGTTCCGAGACGGCATCTGGCTTGCGAGACAAATGTTCCGACGTAATGTAGGAAGTTGACGTCTCTGCGAACAAGAGGTCATCAAGGTCGTATCCGAATCCCTCCAACTCGGGAGATGGGCTTCGTGGGCGTTTTTCCCCTCGCATATTTGTATGAGCGTCATCGTCACTCTCTTCGAGAGACCAAATATCTGTTTCGGTCCTGTTCGTGGTACTGGTATCGTCCAGAGCACCATCATGATGGGGCGGAGTCCTTTGCAAAACAATAGGGTCTTCTTCATACAACTCTGGCACTAGTTTGCCCTCTGTAATCATAGAAGTCAAGATGTCGCACTCCTTATCCAACCATTTGCGAATTTTGTGGTCGCGGTTATCGCTATCAGATTCCGTTATGAGTTTGGCAGTTGAGTGCTCCTCGTCGGTCAAATCGCCCTTTACTTTCCATAAATAAATCGTTTTTCTGCTGAGGCCCTTTGGGCTCTTTCCTTTCAAAGGCTTGCCGTTGAACTTGACTTCCTTTAGTCCAATACGAAGATTTAATTTGCTCTTCAAGCATTTTGACGCCTCCACCCGTAACTTTAGCATGGGGGCTATATATTTTTGATCTTTGCATACCCCCTTAGATCTCATACTAGTCCCAGAGATTGTGTCATTGAATTTTCGAGGATTGTAACATGGAGGCATTTTGTCTGATCTAGATAGGCCCCGTGTTCGGTCTGGGGGCGAGAACAATCCGGATTTATATGTAAAAGATATGATTCAGTATTGAAAAATTTTTGTCGCTAGGAGAGCTGAATGCAAATTCAGGGCAATCTCCAAAAGAAAGACTTCAAGGCTCTTGAGATTGTAGTATAGTAGTCAGATAGAAAGACAGAGGGTAGCAATGAGCTCGCGGATGTGTTCAATGCGTAGGCCTCTCTGTACTAGTAAATGCTAATTGGATTGCTTTTATTTTATGGTTATTTCGAAACTGCGAGGACAATTGGATAAAGAAGCGTTCGAAAGAAGAGAAGTGCAGTGGAAATTAACGGCTTACATACGGAAATTAGTTATCGACTTCTAGTGCTTCCCCGCGGCAGAAGGAAAACACGGTAGGTGCCATGGGCTGCAGTTTTGGTTTATGAGAGCAGCGGAGTTACCATGTCAGGTCCAGGCTGATTCTCGGTTCTCAACTTTCGGGAACCTTCGTTTCTATCTTTGAACGCATCTTTTTTCAAAACACTTTGAAACAGGCTGCGCAATAATCAGTTATTGGTTACTTAATATCTAATACATTCAGCGATAACTTCGCATTACATTTGCTCCAGAGCATATCATTATTACATGTGCTGTATGCATGCAGAGAACCAGTCAACTAGTCCTAAAATCGAACCGCGTCGGCGTGTCAGTTCATAAATCCCAACCCCGCCCCCTGGTTCGTCAAACCCTGTAGTCTGTACAGCTGTGCCACTGACAGAGAGAAATCTGCCCTATATTGTCAAGTGTGCCTTAGGTCATGGGCGAGAAATAAAACATGCATACAGTAATTCAGATTTCATTGTTAACATGCTGCAGAATTTTTCGGCTTGATAAATCTTATCCAATTAAGGCCATAATTGTACATGAGACGTTTGCTCTGTCACCACTCCGAGAATCCTTTTCTGCTCAAGTGACTTATTACGTAAAATCGAAGAGCTTGAAGAAAATAAAAAGCGAAAAGGATTACATGAGCAACAATGTTCGATTCCTGGAAACTCCGAAGCTATGAGTGAAGGAAAAAAGAAAGCAAAAAAACCCGCTTCTTTAGTCTGAATTGGTGGGGCCGAGCGTTCGTTTCGTTTAAGGCCTTACATACATGTAGCCACCAGCATTATAATTTTAAGAATATGATTCACGAGATATCATATCAGTTGTATTGTTTTTAAAAAAAGAAAGAAAGAAAGAAAAAGAAAAGAAACATATATCAAAAAAGAAAGAAAAGAGCTTTCATCATTTCTGGGTATACACTGAAAAAAAGCACTGTTTGGTGTTTACGACCCACTCTCATACAGAAACAGAAAATGATAATTGGCTGATTGGTGGTCAGTTCCCCTAACCGACCTTGATACCAGCAGCTCTCCTATCGGGCTCTCACTTACATGCAAGGGTGAGTCTCGACGAGAGGTGTTTGTGTTTTTGCTTAGACAGCCATTTTCAGCAATTTCCTATTTAAGAAAATAAGAATATTATTATTGTCAACCTATTTCCGTCAAACCCAAGACGAAGCAAGAGCCGGCATCCACTCTCCACCTTTTGATGGTGTATGTAAGCCCCTAGACTTAGAAAAAGTGTTTTTTTTGACGAGATTAGCCTAAGATTAGACTCTGAAGATCGGTGGGAACCCAAGGCTCCCCAATTAGCTTAAAAAATATTTGCAATATGCGAGACTCACGATTTCACAAAGCGCCTCCATAGCCACAAATCTTGCGTTTATGCATGCGCATGAACTGGCGCTTAACTTGCATTAATTGGCAAACGCGAACGCAGACCACATCAATACGTGGTCCGAGCCCATTCATTTAGTTAGAGAAGTGTCCCACTGCAGTACTTTTTGAAATCTTTCAATGAAAAATTGGGTTTTTTCTGCCTTACTTTACATGTAATTACATAGCCTCGATTTGCCTTACGTAGCTTACAAGCCAATAAGCACCATTGGGGAAGGTACCCGCTGCAATGCATGAACATATCTGATATTTGAAGAAGCCGAAAGGTAGCAGCAGTGGGAGTCTATTGCAAATACCTAAGCTGATACTTGGGTCGAAGCGAGAAACTCGATCGAAGGTCTCTGCAACATCACCATGCACCATCATGCATCACTTGTCCCTTAAGTTAGACTACATCACTTGATGAGGGAGCAACATCGTGGCGGTGCTGTCTTGTGACAGTGCTGTGGCGTTGAGCCCAAGTTGGGCATTCTTTGAGTGGAAGCCTCTCAGATGCGAAAGACATCAATGCTCGTTAATTGTATTCTTTTTTTTTTTTTTTTTTTGAAAAAAAGCGGAACGATCTTTATCGAGGGTGTGGTAGACTCCCTGGCTACGAGACTAGTAGTCTCCAGATCAAGAGACAGTATCGATCGTGGGACACAACACTGATAACGCTGAAAGGGCAAAAAACCATTTTAATTCCACAAAAAAGGCATAATATTTTCGAGGCAAAGCTAAATTGCATCCGAAGCGTCGGTACCATTAGCTGTGGTCGAAACTTCTTCTCAAAAAGCAGATCTAGAGGTCGAGTTGATCAAAATAAATTATAAACAGACGGATAGGAAACAAACATCGTTTCGATTATATGTACTACTCAAGTATGTATATATATTGCTGGGCCCTATAAGTCTCTATTGTACAGGAAAAGGCTTGCTAGCGAGGAATTCTGTCTTCGCAATGGATCGATGTATTGAGTGATTAACTAATCCAAGTCTTGGGGAAGCCTCATTCCCTCGTCCAGTCTAACGACAATGATGCCTAGCCCAGCGAGTAGTGGAATACTGATCCACCAATATTCAACTACAATAGTCCACCAATCGATCCATACTGCCCCGCTATAAAAGAGGCCTCCGATGACACCCAAGAGTACCAGTTGTTGCTGAGCTTTTGATTGGAAGATATCAAAGTCGAGAAACCATGCGGAAAAGGCGGCAGAGGAAACCATCATAAAGAGAACCAGGAAAGACTGAAGATAACGAGTTGACGGGGCGGATTCTAGAGTGGGCACGAAGGAGGTATCGGTCAAGACTTCTGTGCCACTCGTCGGTTTGTTCCCCCGCTTGGTGGTGTGATTCTCGTTAGGATTCGAAGGATGCGCGGGGTCGGCAGCCATTGTTTTTGTGGATGACAGCGACATGTTGGCAAAGAGCGAGTCGGCCTCGAAGCAAATTGGCAATTGAATGGTATGATTGCTGGTTGGATCAAACTTGTATCAAATAAATGTCTTGATATTCCAAATCCTCCAGCTAAATCCAGGATGTATTAGATGGTTTTGGAAATTCGATAGGAATATTTCGAATATTTCAAGGGACAAGGTACTCGAAGTATTTATGTGCACAAATGAGGTCAGGTGGTTTGGAAGCCAGAGCCGTTTCGCTGCAAATTCCGCACAACGCAGAATGAAATGGGAACGTAACCTTGGAAGTGCGATAAACGTTATAAACACCAATATCTGATCGGTATTAACATCATACCAAGCCAAAGTCTTCACGATCTCGCGATCTCGCTCGCATAGAATGACGTCGCTTCGGTTCTTCGCAGCACAAAACCGCAGGGGTATTTCCCGTTTTGGCAACAACACAACGAGCGATACTGCGCATCCGCGCAGATCGAGACTGGGACCATGGGTTCTTTGCCCCCCTTAGTCAACCCTACCAACGTTAACTTGCACTTGATGATCTAGAAAAAAAGAAGAACGATGCCGACTGATATATCGATATCATACCATCAAGAGGCATCGTCGGTCGAACATGGAGACGAATTTACAGCGACCAACTCGTTGTCATAATATTCGCCAGGCGGACAGGAGGCAGAGTTAAATTTGTATCGATAATATAATAAATTTATAAATCGATCAGCCACGGTCTAGCTTTTCTTTGCGCAAAGCAAGACTGAAAATTTGCTAGCATTCACGGTGTGTGTAAATTTAAAGTATGTAGAGTATAGCATACAAACAGTTGCTCTTGTTCAGCTATAAGATTGTATACATGTAGGCGATTGTGAGGCATACTATACCAACTCTTACGACGGTACCCTGTTGCCTCTATCTATGCAACGACTACCTCCCTAATATCACGATCGCTGTTTTCCCTTCCTAGGTTGATTTGCTCGTAAACAATGGCGACGTCCAGGGTATCTGGCATGATTCTGCCAGCTCTCCTGGGTCCTCGAAGCTTCTCGCCCGGAAACATCGTACGTGAGCACCTACGAAAGCACCGAAGACCGCTACCATTTTGTAGTTACTCTCTACGAAACAGCAACTGGCAGCTCCGGGGCTGGAAAAGTCGACTTCAAGTTTTACCTCGTTAGTGATAGCTCTGCTGGCGTTATCGGTGTTAAGCACTTTTCTGCTAAGCCCAGCCTTGAAGTTCTGCTATTTTTGGATTAAATGTACAATTCCTACTAAATCATTACAAATTCCAAGGTCATCGCCTGCCTATGCTCAAGACGGCATCCCGGCTACTAATATTATTTCTGCCGGCACTACTATCGAGTTCGATACCAATGCCGGAACTGTTCAAGCAATCTAAGCAGTCTTTCAAGCTTAATTATGGAAAACTATCATTATACTTAGGTTGGTACATTTCGGGAGATTGGTCTTCACCGTATGAGCTAGGAGAAAAATAATCCCAGGGCATAGGAAGGTTAGCGCATCTTACCATTCGTTGAATCCCTCGTTTATTTCTAGGTAAGAGACTACACGCACATCTTTGGATATATACGAAGTTCGTTATATAAGTCCTGGGCTTCAAGAGGCAAAAAAATGGTATTAACGCTATTAACATCAAACCAAACCCCACAAACTCCTAGTTTCAAAGCCAGATATCCTAAATTTCCAGAAAAAAAAAAACCAACAGGGTAAAATGATTTTGTTCATTTCCATCTTGAAACATTTAGCAACCGAAAATAAAACTGTTGAACATATTTGCGAGCCTTGCTGTCCCTAGCTAAATGCAAAACTAATATCAGGCATATAAAAGCTTCCTACCCGGGCTTCTATAGATCTAGCCTTGATTTTTAATATAGCTTCCAAATTTAATTAAACTTCTCTTGAAATTGAGCATTTCATCATCTGGTACCTCGATACCTCTGACGTGTTTTATGCTCAGATAGGTTCCAAAATTTCTTCTTTTACTTTAATTAACCTATTTTTGTACTTACCGTTCTGCTCTTCAAGGTCTTTGCATTTTTCGCGACTATCTTTGAGCTGATCTACGATACTGTTGATAGCCAGGGCCTGTCTCTTCTTATCGCGATCTGACACCTCCAATTTTTTCTGAGACTCATCCAATTCTTTCCTCAAATTCCCTACCAATGCTTGCATATCGCGTTCTTTCTCGACGGAGGCTTCAAGATTTTGCGTCAGCAGACGAACCTTTTCTTCCGAGGCTTTAGCACCAGCCTCTAATTCCACAATTCGACGCTTTGAAGAAGCGACAGTTCTTTTTAGACAATATCTCTTCATCGTAACCTCCAAGGCATGATGTCAAGTAGGCAAGAACGTCCGATGAAGGAACCCTAGTCTCGAAGGTCGATGGACTCTCTTCCTTCGAAATTCCCACTCCAGAGTCCGCCGTCATAGGCGAAACTTCCCAGAGACTTGTAGCCTCTTCCTCGGCTTGAGAGGAATTTACGGCATCTTGACGCCTTGCTATACCAATTCCATGTTGTGTATCGGAGTTTACAGCCTCTGGGTATGAGGAAGGGCTCTTGGTATAGACAATTTTATGTGCGGGAGATGAAACCACCTGATCCTTTGTGATTTCCGATTGAGGTTCGGTCGGCGAAGCGGCAACGGGAGCTACCGCGTTGTCAGCGGATTGAGGCACCGGCGTTTCAAGTGCCGACGTAGGGATATCTGGTAGACCGCCTGCGTTCAGGGACACCCCTCGCGGGGATTCCTCTACCGGCTGCGGTGTTTGGTCATCCAGCCGGGGCGTTGCTGCCGTACTGTGCATTTCTGCATGATTGGAGGGTTCCGTCGGCTCGAGGCGACATCTCTTCGTGATGGGAATTTTATAGGTGTGTTTCTTTGTTGTTATAGAGAGCATAGTGGGTAGAGGATATAGGGGAGCCGTATATAATTGAATCTCGTCGCAGTTCCTTTCGGGTGCGGTATCCGAGGGTTGTTCTGGTGGGAAGAATTCATCAAAGTCGAATCCCAGTTCTACAGAGGGGCTTCTTGGCCGTTTTGTTCCCCGGGTGGGGGATCTATTATCGTCTCCGGGAGGGCTATTTGGATGGCTCGGAGATGAGCATGAGTCTGGCTCGGGCGGTGTGGGATAACTGGAAGTATCCTGCCAGGTATTAGGGTCGTAGAGCTCTGGAAACAGGTCACCCCGTTCGATTAAGGTCGTTAGGAGATCACTTTCTTCATCATCCCATCGAATGGCTTTGCGGTTGTCGCTTGCAGAACCCTTAATATATCCAGCCACTTTACGTTCTGCCTCGGTCTCTAGATTCTCGTGCTTCACCTTCCATACATATACAGTTTTTGTTCCCTGATAACAGATGGGTTGTCCGTTGAAAGTAACTTTATCTGCCGGTTCGTTTATGTCTAGGTCTTCTAGACAAGTTGAGGCCGCGATCCGTAGCTTTCTCATTGCTTTACTGTATTTTAGCATGGGTGATGTGCAAGAGCTTGTAGATGAGGCTCTTCTTTCCACTGTAATGCTGGTTTCAGTGGTGATATTGTTGCTTTGCCCAGAGTTTTTATATGGCGGCATTTTATATCTGAAAACGGATACAAAAGTCATGAAATTGAAGACTAATTTGTTGGTAGAATCTCGAGTTAAGATAATTGCTATAAGAGAATCCCGTCCTTTAGATAATTTTCTGAGTGTGCGGAATTTGGGAATTTGAAAAGACTTTTTCTGAGCAACAGGATTGCAGAGCTGGAGGTGCTTCTTGCCCGCAGACAAAAGCCTTAAATTTTCATGTACTGATTATTTCAGTAGTCGTTAGGAAATTCAAGTTTAGTTTCTTGGTGGGTGGTCCAAAAGTAAGGGGACTTGAATGTTTGGAAAGTTTTGAAAAGGGATTCAGCCCGGAAAAGCTTCAAAGGTGGGATAGGAGTGGTTGGTCAGATAAAATTTTCGACAAAAAAGGAAGGCATATATGATCGCGACCAAGTTAACAGTAACTTTGGCAAGCAATTTTTATCCCTATTGTACTCGCCAAGATAAATTCAAATATACCAAAGACTTTGCTATTAAATTTGATTTTAAGAAAACAAAATATTGGCTATTTTCAACATAGCATCAAAGAACCTACAAAAGTTCCGGAATCATCGCATCAAGAGAGCCCTCAAGCTCTGTTACAAATTTGCATGGCGTCGCAACTTGTATTTCGAATATTTCTCACCCCTATGGTTGAGTCTTTTCCCCACCACACCTGCACGAGAATTAGCATGCATGCTTACTTTTACGCTAATACTGGATATCTGGGTCCCCGTAAGTAGAATTCTTTTTACTTGACTCATCATTTGTTATTCAATCTAGTAAGTCGACAAAGTGCACTCAGGTCAAGTTTCAGCTCATGAACCTGCATGTTTCTGCAAATTACGACCTGACTGAGAGTTTCAATTTCTGGGAGTGGCATTGATGATGGAGTAACAATACCTTCATTATCTTGTCACATAATTACGTGCATGAGTGGAAAGAACTTCACCACTAAGATCAAACCGTGTTTATTAGCAAATCTTTAATTTTCTTCGGCAATTGGACATAATATTCACCAATGTACATGTACGTACGGTATACCTTGCCAACCAATTAGAAATATCCAGAAACTTGAGTGGAAATATTGGTCCGGTAGCGACCATTCGCCGAAAGGATTTCGGACGGGGGTCGAATTCACCCCGCAGCTGAAGTTGAGGTCGTAATGGCCGAATTATGCATCGCTGTCAGACCTAAATTGAATGATTGTAAAGTAGACTGGTGTATGCTGCATGCATGAGCTTTGGCCGTCCCTGAACTATGATCCACTGTTAAATTCTTTTTCCATGGCGCCATGGCCAACGTCGCCTTTCAAAACAGAGCACTGACGAGAACCCTTGAAAGTTTTTGGACCTGGCTCGCATAGAAAAAAGATAATTGGTCGGCAAGTCTCACCCCTCTTGTCCTACATTCCAGACGCGCAAGGGCCAAGCCTCGAACTTGAGTTGGTGTAGTCTCGGGGACGCTACCCTGCGAGGTGGTGTGTTGCTTCTTGGACAGCCACAGTCCATGGATCCAGCCTAGTACGCGTCAGACGTGCAAACGAGCCGTGTCCAGGAGTTTCCCAATTAGGATGATTGCCGACCTGTTCTGTCGTGGGCTCGAGAATCCTCTGTTTGGCTCTGTTTGGCCCTCCAACATCCCGCAGCAGGGATCTCCCTTGTCTCGTTTTTCGCTGGTTACCCATTGTCGACGCGTCCTCGATGCGATATCGTATTTTGGGCTTGAGAAAAAAAAAAAAAAAAAAAAAAAAGAGGAGCGACCAGATTGAATTGGAATTTGAAGAACGGGTACGTGATAAGGATCCCAATTGGTTTTCCGTTCAAGAGATGAGCCTCGTGACCAGGCAAACAGGAGACAGAGGAGAGATCGATCCATGATTTCACAGTGTCAAAGCGCCTCCGCGAGTCTTACGTTTATAGTCGAACGGGCGCTTAAATTAAGTTACAAGAAACGCGAACGCAAAAGGGATCCGAGCACATTTTATTCACAAATTTCGTTTAGAAAAATGTTAACATGTTTCTAGCATATTTTTTTTCCCTGAAACTTTCAAACCGCAGGTGGAGTAATTTTTTTTTTTTCTCACTCAAAAACCAATCAACGAAGAACCCAAAACGATGCAATGCACGACTATTTGATATTCGAGAGTAGGCACCAATTTTATCGCACCCTGTGGGAAATTCCGGCAGGCAGCAATCCCAATTTGTGGCCTTTTCCGATTTCACTTGCTCGGTATTTCCTCTTGAATTCAAGATGTCTATGAAACCAGTCATTGTCAATGCAATGATAGCAGCATGCAGCATCGGGGCCTATATTCCGAGTGAGAGAGCAATTTGTCGTCAAGCGATGCCAAGACACTCTTCGTTATCAAATTCACACATCTGGATACTTCCTACCAAGCAGATAGTCAGACGTCGTAGAGAGTGTACGAGACCAGGATAGCTTGGTATACATGTTGTGTGTTTGTGAGCAGTATAGCAGGTTGTAAGAAAGATTCTACTTGAAAATATCTTTGCTTGGAGAACTTGCTGAACTTTTTCACACAATCATTCGAATTCTTGATAAAGGATCCATAGCACAAGCACATGGTTTAAGACACAGGTTATAGAGAATATCCAGAACTTGAGATTTGAACATCCTGACTGGAAGTAACTGCAAAAAATTCTGAGCTCTAACACGGAAAACTTTTGAAAAATTTGGTACCATCTACGTAGACCTGAAAATCACTGAGCTCTGAAACTCGATGTCGCCGACGTGCGGGGTATATGTGGAAGGTCACCGAAACCAGTAACTCGATCTAAACGGCAGGTATTCAAAATAATGACACATTCCTAGTTGAAATAAATCATGAAAACGAGGAAACCTTTGCTAGCGTCGATAGTGGGGCCCGGCCTTGAACAACTCAATATATATGTTTCAACTGTGCCACTTCAACGCATTGCGAAATTTTCGAAAGCAGGTTTTCTTTGAAATTTTAGTGGCATTTTTCCAATACATCTCGTTTGGAATACTTTGGATTTTTCTACTCGGTTTTGCTTGTCTATTAGGCAAAATTTGAGAACCAGATAAGACGGCATCTGACTTGCGAGACAACCACATAGTACTGTGGGCCCAAAACAATAGAAGGTATCCTTGCATAGAGGTCATGCGGGGTGTCAATTGATAAAAATAATGCTTCTGGATTGCTCCATGCAAGATGATTCGTGATTTGGTAGCAAATTATTTTCCACTTGGGAGACCTCTACATACATTCGTTATCAAGTATCTTCATATATGCATTCTATCGATAACAGAAAAGTAAATGCGGGGCTGTCTCCTGATCCTATGTTACATAGCTGCACGATGGCCTATCTTCATCCAATTAGCTGAATTCTTTCAAGTCGGAGCGTTTCAAAATTCCAAGGGAACTAACATTACCTTTGTTTTTGCAGTGCATATACGCCTGAGTGTTAGAAATCACTCCGTTTAACCTTATGTCCCAATTCTCTCAATTCGTCTTCTTTGACATCCGATGCCGTCGAAGCAAAGATCTTTCTCATTTCCAATATTCCATAGAGCATTTCCCCTCGATAATTATTCTTGTGATCCTCCTTTGCAATATCCCACAAGTGACTCTCACCGGCCTTTTTGAGAAGAGCTCTCCGAACCTCTAGCTGGTGTAACTTATCTTGCATCTCCGTATCTATGTCCCGTCGCTTACGGTTCATCTCTGAGCTCATCATCCAACTACGAACAGCTATATTTGCCTGTTGCTGAGGTTGCTGCGCGGCAGACATTTGTTGAAGTGTGATATCTATCTCTTTGTCAACCTGGATGAGTGCGGAGTAGCATTCGAAAACTTGGTGAATGCTCCACTGAATAGAACCGCGTTGTGATTGTGACGGGTCGTATATTTCCTTTTCGCCCTTAAAGTTGTCGTATTCTCGTCGCTGTCTGGTGGGATTGTAGAAACCTCCGCTTTTTGATTTGACGTTGTTCTACTCGCTAATCCAAAGCGTGTCCCATTGATCCCGTTCTGTTATCTCCATGAATCGCTGTATTCTTTCGGATCTACTCAACAGCTTGAGGTCTTCGGGTGGTGCGAAGAAGCTGTCCTTGCGAAGCTCTTCTCTGGCTGGAATGACTATTGATAACGTGAGAATTAGTGTTATAAACTTGGATATATTTATATAGGAAGTGACCATACCAGGTTTATCTATGATATCACGTAGAAGGAAAATTTCCTCTGCAGCTGGGGCTTTTCTGATATGAGACTCTGAGAAACGCCGAGACCGAGTCCTAAGAGGAGAACGAGTAGTGAGAGGGGAAATATTTCTCGCGTTCTCTACGGGTATCGGAGAGAAGGTCGAGTCAATGATTTCAATATTCCGGGGCTTCGTTGTGACTGGTGTCGAACAGGCCTGAACTTGCGACATCGTTATGACCTGAGTTTCGTTCAGCTTTTTTTGTACAGGCGTCTCCTTATCCGGTGCGCGGACAGGTGTGGTCTCGTTTCCAACAGGGTTTTCACTGGCCCGCAGGGCAGGAACTCGTTTTGGAGTGGGTTTCTCGACTCGTCCAAGCCAGCTGTCGACAGGATTCCTTTTCGGTGTGCCTTCAGGTGTGTCTTTAAATGCATGACTAGCTAGCAATAATGAAAGATTCGGTGCTGTTATTGGCAATGGGCCATCTGCCAATTGATCGCCTTTTTCTCGATTCGCTTCTCCCTTCTCTTCGAGGACAGGAATTTTGGAAATAATCGGAATTTTGGTACCAAGAGGACTTTCAGGTGTTTTGACACCAAGAGGACTTTCACTCTTTTTGTGGTCAATGGGGGCCATATTTCTTTTCGATCCCTCTAATGGTACTATCAATTTTGGAGGTTCCCTTGGAAATTTTGGTGGTTCTCTCGGAACAGTCGGCTTTTTCTCGTCCGGTTTTGATGCCGGCAGGCTCTCGTTGCGTAGGATGGCATCTCTGAGCTCCTTGTTCGTTCTATTGGATATAACCTTTGTGATGCTTGTCGATTGCTGTGGCTGTTTTGACAGCCGTTCGAGAAGGAATGTCAATTGTCTCGCCAACTTGAGCGGTTCTTGAAATTGGTTATGGACGGTGTTTGTGGGACTTTGGGGACTTCCGAATCTGCTGGGTAATGCTACAGGGCTTCCCCGAGCGGGGACTGTTCCAGGCGGTGCTTTTGGAGTGCTGGGGACTTTTTTGGCAACTTCTTCAGTCTCCGAGTCTTCAGTCTCCGAGTCTGCATTTGAATAATCTGAATGTTCGCTTTTGGTTTTATTGAAGGGTAGCCCTGAAGGCTTTGGCAGGGACTCTTCGAGAGTCCGCTTCGTGTCCTGTCGCTCGGGTTTGGACATTTTGCGTAAAGTCGGAAGGTAATATGGGAAGAAAATGAGGATCCGAGGAGGGTTGCAGATTAAAGATGATAGGTGGAGAGGTGGGAGGTCGTCTGCATCGAAATGCAGAAAAAGAATCTCAAGAAAGAATGAAGAAATAGCAGCAACGCTGAGTGCGGCTGGTGCGGCAACCGCGCCGAAACCCCATTCTACGCTTGTGCTAGGGCTGAGGTAGCCTTTTAATCGGCTGCCTCGAGCCCTTGCACATCTTCCTCCGTTGACCTAACCCGTTTCGAGGGTTGGTCTTCCTCATCCTCCTCCTCCCCCTCCTCGGATCGCTTTCTCTTGGTGGTTTCGCTGCAAATTTGGAACTCGCGTAATGCGAGTCCCTCCTTCCTGCCACCAGTTTTCAACTCCCCCATATTGATAGCACAGGGGATCAAAACCTCTTTCTCAACGAGGTACCTCATCAGAATGGCTTCTCCGGTTGTGTATTCACTAATGGGTTTGCCTTTCCAAAAGACATCCCCAAGGAACGCATACCAGGTCTGCGATTCTTCTGAGGTCTCCACTTTGAGAACAGACGATCGTCTGAGGTTGTCCATCCACCAGATATATCTTGAGCCCCGTTCTGGGGTGTTTGAGAGAGAGGAGATCGAGCCCAAAGACTCGATCGAATCATCCCCATGCCTCTTCTTTATCGCGCTCACGGCCGCCAGGCGTAGAGCGAGACGTTCTCGCCTTTCCGCCGGCGTAGCCTCGTCATCGAGGGGAGGCGAGTTCTCAATTATACCTGGGCCTCGGCGAAACCCCCCCTCCCAATCACGAAGCTTGCGTTCTAGGGTCGCAGGCTTCGTTGCCTGGCTGCCCGAGTCCTGTGACTCCCTTGCAACGTTCCTCTTTCGAGGGCGTGCAGGTTGTCTGGAAGGAACGGAAGCCTCCTGAGGAGGTTCCGAAACCTTCCCAAGACCACGGGCTGCCATCGATCGTGTGACACGATCGCATGGGACAGCAACGGGTGCTTGGGGTGGGGCCGCGCCGGCCAATGTTGAGGCACCCTGCTCGACAGCTGGAGCAGGTTTTGGGCTGGTGCGAGCACCGCCCTTGGTCCGGGGCTTCTTCTCGCCCGGTTGAGCCCCCTTGGCTCTCTTGGTTGTATTTCGGGACCGTTTTGGTGGCATTTTGTATGTCGAGTGGTGATGTTGAAACTGGATGGAAGGATGGAGATGATGGTTGGAAGAAGAAGGTAGAAGAGATGGCAAGGCTTTGTGGCACCTTTTTGGAGCTTTATACACGGCACGCTGTCGAACTCTGGCAACGAGACTATGTCGAACTATCTTTCAATGATAACACGCAGATTCGGACTACCCCAAGACTAGGACCATCCAGTTACCATTTTATATTACCAGTGTATAGGTTCAAGTTTGAATCACCTAGCTTCCATGTTGAACCTTTTCCATAGTTACATTTACTATATCTTTTTTAAAGTAGTATTCCAAATCGTTGCTTATACTTTGAATACTTTGAAATCAGGAATCTTTCATCTTACAGAGTAATATACGTATATAAGGTCTTGTAGCTAAACTATTAAAAATTGTTTCGAAATTCAACACCTTTCGACTCGCCCGCACAATTGATCAAACGGATTTCAAGACGTCTAATCCCAAGAAACCGTCTTGAGCTGTATCTTTGGGAAGGTTTGGCTTCGAGGCTAGCTTGAACTTTCGATTTTGATTTTTTGTTAGCTCCGATTAATCAAAATATGAATCTATATAGTTATAGCATACAGGAGTTGATAATTACTGTATGCCGGGGCCATGGGCTCCCCAACATTGCAACACTTATGATATGTTGGATTTTCTACTCACGTGACCATGGCTTATTCCCGTAACAAGTAATTCTCACAATCCACTATTCTGCGTATTTTTCACGCTTGAAAAGACACATCTTATGATGATCATTTTAGAAATTAATCCGACAGCAATCCTCGTCATATTTCTTAAACTCTATCGTCGAGCCTCTGTCGAAGGTTCTTGTTCATAGCTGGTTCGGAACGTCGCTAGCGGCTCGCATGCGCATCCACCCGCGTTGTGTTGACTCATGCCGATTTATTTTTTTTCTTGGCGTATAAAATAGAGAATCCACAAACCCTCAACTTCCTTCCCTTCTCCTCTCTTTCCTCCTCAGCAGTCCACCCCACCAACGCCACGTTTCCTTGCCACACACAAAAAAGATCCCTCCAA
Source organism: Arthrobotrys entomopaga (assembly GCA_012184315.1). NCBI lineage: Eukaryota > Fungi > Ascomycota > Orbiliomycetes > Orbiliales > Orbiliaceae > Arthrobotrys > Arthrobotrys entomopaga. The sequence continues at coordinate 186,442 of LDDX01000087.1, forward strand.
CGAAGGTCTTTATCACATACAGAACGCAAGTGAGAAATTCGGAGTAATCTTCCTTCAACGAACCTTTCGTTCCGCCCCTGAGGGCCCGACGTGACTTTCACGTCCGCACCAGGCATCAGAAATCACGGGACCAAAAGGATGCCATTCATTTGGTTCATCTCTTTTGAATCCCATGGGAGTCCAGTGCGAAGATAGCTATTCCTTCTTTATACCCTTTCCTTTTTTCTTTCTTTCTCTACGAGCTGGCTTTGGAGAAGGGATATTATACCTTTAGCTGTTCCGAAAGGTATGGCGGGGGTTTTTTGATCTTTGATGGAGTCCGGCGACGGGGGAGAGAATGAGGGGTTGGGTTTTGAGGGTTTACTTTAGTGCGATACGTGGCGTGCTCGACCGTGAAAGCGGGAGGGCATGATTCGATTCCGATTACTCTGGTGGGGAGGACTGTTCACCCTTTTTTTTTTCGGTGAGTGGACCCAACTTTTATTTTTTTTTAAAGATGGGGATATGGGATAAAAGTACTGCGCTAACTTGGCGGGTTCGGGAGGATTGGAGGAGAGGTGGTAACTAGAGGTGGATGAACTTGGGCTTTCTACATGTATATAGAACTTTCAATGAAACTTGAAGGTGATAGATTGATCACTATGTATAGTTCCTTGCTGCTGAAGCGTCAATACAAGATTAGGCTTATGGTAAAAATTATCCAATTGAGAATTAAAGCTTGCTTGTGTACATTTACAAAGAATTCCATCCACGAAACCTTAACCAAATATTGGCATTACACTGAATCAATCCAATCTGCTTAGACCCTCCGCCATAGCTTCAACTTCTAAGCCCTCCAAAACTTCTTGATAGCCTCTGTGATACCAACATCATTCGTCTGGAAAGAGAAGAGTCCCACGGCAGCTGTGACTGTGGCGCCTCTGAGCAACCATACCATGAAAGCCCTCGTTTTAGGATATTGTCGTCTATTCAGAGAATTTGTTAGCCGTCTAATTTTCTTTTTTACAGATATCGCAATTTCTGATTCTATCAGAAGGACATACTTTGGGAAATAATCTGTCACACACGCATCGAATCCAATGTGAGAGTGTAGGACTAAAGTGGCGCCGAGGGCTGCATCCAAAGCTGGATTTGCGGTGCCGGCAGCGAAGGGAGCAACGGTGAGCGGGACCATTCCGAGGGCGATGATACGTTCAAAGGCCCAGTGGTAAGAACCATGACTGGCAATTAAAAAGAAGACTATTAGCAAAACTGAAGATCATATTAAATTTAGATTGTATTTCATGTGTACATACGCTGCATTGGGTTCAGGAATCGGAACCGGATCGTTGACGGTACCCTGGACGACCTCTGATAGCCGAAAAAGCAATCAGTTAGCAGAATTCGACATATATAAACATAATTCCACCACAACCACTGATCCCATTGAATGCTCGAGATACTGAGTTTGTAATGAACAGTAGTACGTACGAGGGCCGGGCGGTAAGATCTGTTGTCTCTGGGAGGCGTGGAAGGCAGCAACCCGAGTATGCGGCAGCAGCCGTATTGCCGAGGTGGGTCTTGAGGTGAGTAGCCGGAGGGAAGATGATCGGAGTGTCGACGCCATGGTGAATGTATATACCCAAGTCGATTTACCACTGTTATGCGAAGCAGCTGGCCGGTCTGTCGACGGTTGGAAGAAATTCGGGAGGGTTGGATCTCGTGGACGGAGAGAGGGAAAGAGTGTGTGGAAGTTGAATTGAAGTTTGGGAAGTGTGAATTTGTTTGTGTCGGCCAAAAACCGCGAACGGGCAGAACGGGCCAATCAGACGGAGCCCAATTCAACTGCGATGATATCATGTGAAAGCCCTCAGCCAAAGAGCCTCATAGATAGACCTCAACTCCGATCATGGATGCCCAGGAGTATTTGAAAAATTGACATGCTTGATAAATGGTATCTATTCTATCTCCAATTCAAATTCTACATCTTTAATCCGTAAATTGACAGAGCGATATCATCCGAAGTGAGGGCCAGTTGGGTGCCTCGCCTGTTGTTGCCGTGGCGGTGTGTTGCGGCGTCGTGTAAAAATGCCCTGCCCAAATTTTCGTCGTCGTCCGAGACAGCAGCCAGGAAATTATTATAGCGTGAAATACTCCCGACTGTTCCATTGCCCTCCTCTCAACCGCATCACCACCCATCCTCCCTTCTCGACCATCCGATCCTGCCTGATCCTCCGCGATGGCTGCCACCCGTCAAGCCCTGTCGCGGCTTGTCCTCCCCCGAGCCGGCCTCACAAAGTCCATCCTCAAGCCGCAGAGGGCCGCCAGAGCCTTTGCCTCCCCCGCTACGCCTTCCCCCACTACCTGGACCCCGAATAAGACCGAGACCACGACATTGACCAATGGCTTCACGGTACGCTTCTTGAACCGATCCGGGTGGAATTGTCGGTGCAGGTCAGATGGCTGACGAACGATATAGATAGCGACAGAGTCGAACCCCGGCCAGCAGACCGCTACCGTTGGTGTGTATTATATACGACAGGATATGTTTATACATCGAAGAGGGACGAAGGTTAACAGATTTTAGGTGTTTGGATCGATGCTGGAAGCAGATCCGAGAACGATGCCAACAATGGAACGGCTCACTTCTTGGAGCACCTTGCCTTCAAGGTAAATATATCCAAATTATACCTCACACCAGCAGAGCCGAAACTGATATGCAACAGGGAACCAAAAACAGGACGCAGAACCAGCTGGAACTCGAAATCGAGAACATGGGCGGTCATTTGAACGCTTATACCTCGGTAAGGAAATACCGAATGACGTTTCCATCCACACAATAAAACCGCTAACGCCGGTTCGCGATATAGAGAGAAAACACCGTCTACTACGCCAAGGCATTCAAGAGCGATGTCGCCAAGAGTGTCGAAATTCTATCCGACATTCTCCAAAACTCCCGTCTCGACCCTAACGCTATCGAAAGAGAACGTGAGGTCATCCTTCGCGAACAGGAGGAAGTAGACAAGCAGCTCGAGGAAGTTGTCTTTGACCATCTCCATGCCACTGCTTTCCAAGGCCAAGCCCTCGGCCGTACCATCCTCGGACCGAAGGAGAACATTCTCTCCATCAAGCGCGATGATCTCGTCAACTACATCAACACCAACTATACCGCCGACAGAATGGTGCTCGTTGGGGCTGGTGGCGTCAATCATGGGGAACTCGTCAAACTCGCCGAGAAGCATTTTGGAGGCTTGAAGTCGTCGCCCACTCCTACCGTCTTCGGCGCTCCACGGTCTGAAGCTCCAGACTTTGTCGGATCCGAAGTTAGAATCAGAGATGACGCCTACCCAACCGCTCACATTGCCATCGCGGTTGAAGGTGTCAGCTGGAAGGATGAGAACTACTTCACCGCCTTGATCGCTCAGGCTATCATCGGAAACTGGGACAGATCGATGGGCAATGCTCCATACTTGGGTAGCAAACTGGCGACCTTTGTGCACACCCATCAACTTTGCAACAGCTTCATGAGCTTCAGCACAAGCTACAGTGATACAGGGTATGGATTTTATGGATCTACTACTGTCTAAATACGTTGCTAACGGTTTTAGTTTGTGGGGTATCTACCTTGTCACCGACAAGCTCACCGAAATCGACGATCTCGTCCACTTTGCTCTCCGAGTATGTCGCAACCAAAATCTTCTAACTTAGAATTTGACTAACACTTTCAATAGGAATGGACCCGACTTGCCACCTCGGTTGACGAATCTGAAGTTGAGCGCGCGAAAGCCCAACTCAAGGCCTCCCTCCTACTCTCCCTCGACGGAACCACCGCCATCGCTGAGGATATTGGCCGTCAGCTCATCACCACCGGCCGACGAATGACTCCTGCTGAAGTTGAGAGAGTCGTCGGCTCGATCACTCCCCGCGATGTTATGAAGTTCGCTGAGAAGCACATCTGGGATCAGGATATCGCAATCAGCGCCTTTGGCAGCACCGAGGGCATGTTTGACTACAACAGAATCAGAAACGAGTAAGTGGCATTCTCCTATGTTTTATATATAACGACTCGAAAGATTTGGAACTAACAAAATTTATAGTATGAGCCGTATGTTCTCGTAAACGTCCCTTACCTGTAGTAGTTGCCCTTAGGAACCAAAAAAATTCTTTGTAAAGAAAGATAAAACCTGGGATCTCGGTTTAGACCTGTTAATTTTTGGCGGGGTTCCAGTCGTTGTGTATACATACGTTACTTTTTTATATTTCACGTTTTTTTGTCACTAGCTATATATACTTCATATTTTTTTTAGTTCTTTTGGTAACCGCGATTCCTGAAAATCTTTAAAAATTCTAGTGACAGGGGGTATCTTGAATCTGAAAAAAGAAGGAAAATACTTTTTGAGGGGGTATCATGGTAGACATGCAAGTATTTAAATATATAAGGGAAAATGTTACGGGGATATATTAATATCTAGAGCTTCTACTGTCCCGTCCCAGCATACTCATTAGGTCTTCCCAAAGTCCAATGCAATATCCACGGCCGTTTCTCCCAGAACGCATCTTTGATGATATCGACATGTTCGATCACCACCTCCGCCTTTGCAAGCTTCTTCGCTTCCCTTTTTTGCTGTCCCCGAGATTTCCCCTTTTGCATCTCCACTGGCGCCGGCGCCGGTTTCGATGCTGAAGATTCCGTCGTAGGAGTATTAACCTCAGTTTCGGTCTCCAGTTCTTTATCATCAGGTTGTACAGACGAGTCCGGTACAGCACCATACTATAATTCATATTAACATCCCTCCTCACCGCCATAGCTACTACGTACCATCCCCCTATATTTTCGTAAAAGAAAAAAAGAAAGAAAGAAAAAGGTGTTTGAATACTCACATTCCGATAAACCACACTCCCTTTCTTAAAAATCTCCCTCTCATTATTATAATTTATCCCAAACCTACTAAACAAAATCTCATTCTTATCCTTACTCAACGTCCCCATCAACTCCCTCTCCGCCTCCTGTGCCGTCATCCCACCCTGCTGAATCAACGCCCAGAAGGCCGTATTGTAAAGATTATTGATATGACAGTCCGCCTGTCTCCAGCTTAAATAATCCCTCACATTCTCCACCGTGGGGTAACACACCGCCCGTCCGTCGAATGTGGGTAACGGACGTTGTAAGGGGGTATGGGGGAAGTATGTGGGCCAGAGGGAGATATAGTAAGCTGTGAAGATTGATACGACGGTGGATACTAGTTTCTGCTCGCGTCGGTCAAAGAGGTTGCATTCGCGGCGGAGGATGAAGGAGTATTCGTCGCTGACGCCGTATGCGATACTGATCACTTCGCCGCCGAGGTCGTGGAAGACAGCGGAGGCGGCGGCGTTCATGAGGTTCAGGGCGCGGAGGTCGTTTGGTTTTGTGAAGGAGTGGGTTGTTGTGAAGCGGTGGAAGGAGCGGCCGTCGATGCGGATTATGATGTAGGTGTTTGGGAGGAGGTGGGTTGTTGTTGAGAGTTCGAAGTGCTTGACGTATTCGAATCTTGGAAGAGAGGAGAGGGTGTTAGTTAGATGATATATGTATATATTTTTATGGGGGAGTGGTACTTTGAGTTCGCCATTGCGAAGTTTGAAGATTGAGGTGTGTGTGTATATTTGATGTATAGTTCGGGTATGATATATCGATATCGATATCGATGCGGGAGAGGAGTGTTGTTTGGTAGCTATCGATAGGCCATTTCTGGTTCTTTGCTATCTAGAGCATGTGTTTGTCTGCATATATAGTAGACGCAAGATGGGAGTCATCGAGGTCGTCAAGGACTATTGTGAGCCATCTTTTAGAAAGCTTGAAGGAAATGTGAGTCGACGTTGAAAATTTCCGCATTCGGGTTTGTGCTCTAAACGAGAAGTACCACGCCTGCAACGCATCTGCATGCATGGTATACTTTGAAGGATCGAATGAGATTTCGAGCATGGATATCCATGGTCATATCCAGATGTTGTCCAGCTATCTGGAGGATCTTGATTGTGTTGACGCTTGTTAGATTTACTCGGTAACTAAGTAGTGCCCGGTTCATTCTTATTGGTGTCTTTGAATCTATTCAAATAATCAAGTGTAAAACTCCAACACACATAGAATTCCTTTGCTAGCACGTTTATACTTTTTTTTTGGCGGCTGTCTAAAAACTAGTACTGACATGGTCTCATACATACTGACATCACTTCACGTAGACTGGAAAACGCCGTCAAATCACTGGATTGCAAAAAAAAAAACATTATAAACACCTATACTCATGAGCCGCGAATATTAAATAGACTATAACTAAGAAGCTATTATTATTACTTACGATAGTATGTGCGTTATTTAGTACTTTAACTTTATTTCACATAGCTATAGGTTAAAACGAATCTAGGGACATTTGTGGATATATATTTTCTCCTTAATATATTAGTAAATTCTAGCTAGAGTACTGTCAAATCTCCCTTAGCCTCTACGAAATGCAATGCTTATATACACATGCATACACCCATATACAGGTATATAGATGTAAACAGCAAGCTACCCCGAGCTTGGACCCAAAGGTCTAAGTTTAGTAGACTTATATTTATAGCACTTTTCCTTTGATTTGATATGAGAGACTGTTTGTTTTGTTTCTGAGGACTCGGCTCTGTATTCTCTAGATATATATAGTGACCATATCTCCCACCTAGAACATCCAATATTAGATAGAAAAACATGGTATCAATATCGAGGCTAGGAAAACACGACAGAACCCCCGAGTGTTCATACATGTTCCAATACAAAAAGCGGATAATTTGTAGTACTAGTGAGTGAGGTTGATTATGAAGGTAAATTATAAATGAGTACGCCATATCTATTTACATCGCCAAGTCTATTGAGGATGATGATTATCCAAACGCCCCGTATACCAGCCGCATAGTCTATATTTAGATCCATTAAGATCCAATTTACAGTTGGATACCATTATACCGATTAGTGTTGAGTATTGCCAGCTGGGAAGGAATGAAATGGGTGCCCAGACCTGCAGACTGAAACAACGAGTCACGCCAAGTTTATATAAACCATATACCATGCATTTTCAGCCGCAGCTGTAGACAGACAGACTATCAACAGAATCCCAAAATCTCGCATAAAAACATCAGTGAGCCACAGGAATTTAGAAACCCATAAATTGGTGTATATTTTGATATGATAATCACATGTGGTGTTGTTTATTATTACAAGTTGGACTCGAGCACAGCCCTGATTCCGAACCGCGTCCGGATACCAACCCTGGCATGCATGCCATCTACACACCACCACCACCACCACCACCTTCAACTCGACCATTCCAACCCAACCTCATCATTTCATCTAATCGCGCTGCTGGTATCAGACTATACCATACCGTCCCTTCTATCCGATATCACATTTTCAAGTTTTCAAAAAATAATTAATATAAAAGATCATGGCCACTCTCTCAAACATCGAATCCTCAACCGCATACACAACTATCGCAACCTACCTCTCAACACTCCCCGCCACCACACTCCAACTCCAAACCGCAACCGCCACCCTCACCACCCTCACCACCACCACCACCTCGACAATATCAACCCACCTCGAAACACTATGGACTTCTTTCCTCCTCCACGCCTCTCGCAGTTCATACAACTCTGACACCCACCACTTTGCTCTCGCAAACCTCCTCTCCTCGATCCAAGACGTCAATATAAATAACAACAACAATAACACCGAGGAAGAAGATATACAACCCGAATCAACATTCTACAACGGCAAACCATTCACCTGGTCCACCCTCCCAGACCTCACCACCCACATCCAAAAATGGTACAACTCCCCACCCTCCTCGCCCTCCACACAATCCACACAATCCACACCTCTCCTCAACCTCACATTCGGTAAAAAAGAATGGATAAACTTCAACGCCTTCCTCTCCCTCTTCACCTACCTCACATTACAAAAATACCCCCTCAACATCATGACCGACCTCGCCAAATTAGACCCACTGGGTGGAGATGCCGCCAACGATCCTCCATCCATCACACCCATCCTGATCGATAGATTAGTAGGTATGGATGACTATGAGGGTAATATTTCGGATACACCGTTAGCCGGGGATAATAACAAACATACCCGCGAGTCCGGCGCTGGCTCTGGAGCCGGGGTACAACTACAAGAAGAAGATGAAGAGGGAGAATTGGAGGAGGAGGAGGAGGATGAGTATACTCCGCTGAGGGCGGCGGGAGACTATTCGCTCTATGCGATACATACCCTTCGTGAACTCGAACGCGGGAAACAATGCGCTGAGATTCAAAATGTGGATATTTCAGCCGCGGCGGTGTGGGTTATCTTTGCTGGTGAAAAGTTGTACGAGATGTGTAAAGTTGGTAGAAGGTATGCTGGGACCGTGGCGAGGGGTGGGGAGGAGTATGCGGGTGAGGGATGGAAGGGGTTCAGCGTGGATAGGTGGAAGGTTTGGGAGGCTGGGTTTATGGAGTTTTTGTTGATGATTGAGGGGGATGATGAGATTGGGGAGGAGGAGCAGGAGACTAGGGAGTTGATTGCTCGGGCGGTGGGGGTGATGGAGGCGAGGGAGTAGGTACCTTTTTTTTTTTTTTTACCTGCGTTTTTACCTGCGTACTACATGCTTCTTATGGGTTCTTTTTACTGGGTTCTTTTTACTGGGTTCTTTTTACTGGTGTTTTTTTTGATTGTGTAGAGCGGGATTTTGGGTATAGGTTATTGCTGGCGTTTTTTGTACGTTCTATAGCTTTGTGCTTAGGGATACCCGGATACATCATGGATTAAATGAAATTTTGATTATGGAGTAATGAATGAAATGTGCTTCATCAAAAAAGTTGAATTTGGTTACAACTGGAATGTTTCTTCTTTTATGGTCGTCATATTGTCATCATACAGCTCTAGCTACGACATCTAATACCCACCCAAAAGGAAAAGAAACAAAAGAAAGAAAAAAAAATCACAAAACAAATGGTATCATGTAAAGCTTGTCGCAAAAAAAAAGGAGAGTAAAAGAAGCTAAAAAAGGGGAAAAAAAAGGAACCCACAACTCCAAATGCTATATAACCAAAAAGATATATATAAAAAACGAATGAGTAAGCTTATACCTCCGTCGTCTCGACTCGCTGGTACGCAACATCCCTCTTCCGTCCGCCCCACTTCTTCCAAACCTGCCACCACTTCACCTCCTTGATGGTAGCAAACTCCTCCTCAGCACCTTGAATCGTCATCCACGCCGGTCGCCTCCAATACTTCAATAATAAACTGCTACAAACAACGCTCACACTACTCGCTGCCATCGCCGCTCCAGCAGCCATAGGGTGCAGATGCAACCCGAACGGTAAGAAGAAACCCATGGCGAACGGCATACCGACGACATTATACCCGCAAGCCCACAATAGATTGAGCCTGATACGGCGGAAGATGGTTTTCGCGAGGTGTAGACTGGCAGGAATGTCAAGTAACTCCCCGGATTTCATGAGCACAATGTCCGCTGCCTCCATGGCAACATCGGTACCGGAAGCCATAGCTATACCGACATCAGCTGTGGCTAAAGCAGGAGAATCATTGATACCATCGCCAACCATGGCCACAATATCGCCTTCTTTCTTCATCGTCGCGACGAGATTTTGCTTCTCATCTGGCGAAACACCGGCCCAGACTTGCGATTTATTAATACCCACCGCCTCCGCTACAGCGAGAGCTGTGGATCGTTGATCGCCGGTGACCATGGCGACTTTGATACCCATTCGTCTGAGCGCCATGATGGCGTATTTGGCATCAGCCTTGATCTCGTCGCTGAGAGATAGGAAACCAGCGTACGCGCCATCGATAGCGACAAAGACGACGGTTTGACCTGTCGAAGCCTTTTCTGATTTTCCTTTGGAAAGTTTCCCGCTCTCGCCCATGGCATTGGACTCTTCGCGTTCGCTAAGGGTGATGCCGTTCTCTTGAAGGAAGGCCGAGTTGCCAATGTGAACGGTGTGGCGTTTGCTATCTTTTGCGGGGACGATGCTGGCGGTGATACCACGGCCTACAACGGCGCTGAAATCGCTGACGGTTCCTTCAATGGAGTGTTCAGGACTCATACCGAGCTGTGCCTTTGCAAAGTTTGCGATCGCACGTCCGATAGGATGTTCACTGCTATCTTCAGCGAGGCCGACAAGGGTCCACCATCTCACGCTCCGCCAATCGCTTGATTTCCAAACCTCGCTCCTTTCACATCTCGCAACGGTCATTTTACCAACGGTGATGGTGCCAGTCTTGTCAAACACCACTTTAGTTATCTTAGTGGCAGTCTCCAACGCCTCGCCACCTTTGACCAAGATTCCATTCTCAGCTCCAACACCAGTACCGACCATCACAGCTGTCGGTGTCGCAAGTCCGAGAGCGCAAGGGCAAGCAAAAACGATAACAGAAATACATAGCTTCAAGCAAACCATAAACGATCCACCGCTGGTAGCGTTCCTGAAAATCTCGGGCGGGTGAGGCAGGACATGGCTAAGGATCATCCAGCTGATAAATGTAACAAGTCCCAAGCTCACGACTCCGGGAACAAAGTATCCAGCCACAATGTCAGCCATACGTTGAATCGGTGCTCGGGAAGTCTGCGCTTCCTGTACCAGCTTGACGATTTGTGCGAGCTGGGTATCTCTGCCCGCTCTTGAAACCTTGAAATCCAGACGTCCGGTACCGTTAACCGTGCCTCCGACAACTCTGGAACCGGGCTTCTTATGGATTGGCATTGCTTCACCGGTGACCATGGATTCGTCGACAAAGCTTTCTCCATAAGTGACCACACCATCGGCTGGAATCTTATCGCCTGGTCGTAAGATGACGATATCGTTGACTTGGAGGAGTTCGGTTGGGACTTTGCGTTCTTGGACGTCATTGACGTCAAATTCAGCGGGGGATTTGGACTCGGAAAGTAGATCTTCAGATTTAGCGTGATAATTCGGATTGCTATAGATTGTAGCCATCGGTGGGGCAAGCGACATGAGTTTCGATAGAGCAGTCGAGGTTTGACCTTTGGCTTTGTTTTCGAGGAAGCGACCCAGGGTGATGAATGTGATCAACATGGTGCAGGTATCAAAGACGGTAGCCGGGCGTGTGTGAGGAGGCGAGAGGATGGAAATCAGCATTGAGGCGCAGGAAAAGACAAACGCCGAAGTGGTGCCAAAGACGACAAGAACATCCATGGTCGCAGATTTGTGCTTGAGTGACTTCCAAGCGGACTTGTAGAATCGTTTGCCGACGCCGAATTGTACGGGTATCGTCAGAGCGAGACAGACAACATCGCCGAGGAACAGTCCAGGGATGAGGAGCTTGACGTTGCTAAAGTTGATGAATTTGAGGTACATTGGGATAATCATGCTGATGAGGAATACGGGAATGGCGAAGGACAAGCTGAAGATGAAAGCTGTCTTCCATTCCTGGATCTCTTTTGTCTTTGCAAGGGATTCGAGCTGGGCGTTTGATTCTTCGTTATCGGAAAGGAGCGCATTATATCCTGCAGCTTCGATCGCTTCGAATATCGTACGGATGCCGATCGTAGAAGGGTAAAATTCAATGTCGGCCTTCATGGTGCGAAAGTTGACGGTAGCGCTATCCACACCTTCGAGTTGATCGAGAAGCCGTTCGATTTCGAGGACAGAACCTTCATCCTGCATGCCGTAGATTTTAACAATGAGACTCTGGATCTTCATCTCCTTTTGAGCGCCAGTAGAAGGGGTATCGGTAGAGATGACGCGAGCGTCGAATCCACGGTCTTCGATGATTTCGGCAATCTGCTCAGCTGCGATGACGTCGGGGTCATGCTGAACTACAGCTCTGTTCATAACCAAAGATACGGAAACCGATCCGATGCCCTCCACGCCCTTGAGACCCCCTTCGACAGCGGAGGTACACGCCCCACATGTCATTCCCTCGATTCCTATCGTCGATGTAGCGTAATGAGCTGCAGTTGGTTTGGATTCAATCGATGATATTAACGCAGCATCAAAACCACGGTCCTCGATTCTACACTTCCCGTTAGAACATAAGCTCCGTTTAAGTTCAAGTTTGAGAAACCTACGTATCAATAATCTTTTGTGCATCAACCTTTGAAGCTTCGTGCACGACGACAGCGCGATTCATCATGAGCGAAACGTCCACGGATACGATTCCGTCCATGTTGGCGAAACCTTTGTGAATAGCAGCCGTACAAGCCCCGCAGGTCATCCCTTCAACCGAGACCGTCGTGGTGGTCACCGCCCTAGCATCAGCGACGGAGCCATCGTCTAGCGACAGCTTTTCCGAGGATTTTGGTTCGACGGTCGATACGAGTTGGGCATCGAAACCCCTATCTTCGATGGTTTCGATGACTTTTTCGGCGGAAAAACGGGAGGAATCGTGGATGACAACGGCGCGGTTGAGGATTAACGATACGGAACAGGATTTGACGCCAGGTGCAGATTTGAAGGCAGATTCGATCGAGGAAGAGCATGAGCCACAGGTCATGCCTTCAACAGCGACGGTCGTAGTGGCATAGGAGGCCTGAGGGGCCATGGTTTTGAGCTGAACGGCCGCCATGTTGTCGGCGAGTTCGTCGCCGGAGCGATCAGTCGTCTATAATAAGATTTGCAGCGTGGACGGAGGTAACGGGGGTGGAGAAAGTGAATGTATGTAAAGTGGGAGGGGAGGGGAAAGAGATCGGAGAGAATGCGGGCAACGAGGTTTGATAAAAATAGGGCTGCGAAAGGGCTTCGATGAGGAATGATGAGGTGAGATCGGATGCGGCAGGGGTCGCAGACAAAGCCAACACAAAAGCACTGCACTGCAGTCCCACGGTAGTTTTTCTCGATCAAAGTCAACTACGATTCGTAAGATTCCCCGGGGGGGCAGGGCAAATTATATAATGAATAGTAAGAATAAGCAAGGCGGCCAGGCCTCTCCAGATAGTTGGATCCGATCTTGTTGCTTCCAACCTTCTTCTAGCTTCCCTGTGGTTGGTCAGCACTTGATGGCGGACAGCTCAAACTTGTGCAACGGTGTGGGAGATCTGCACCGTGCTGCGAGATGCAAAGCGAGGCTAGATTAATTAGCTTCGATCTGGTACTTAAGTATTTTTGTTTCGATCCCGTCCGAGCTCGCCAGTTGTGTTTTCGAGTTACTCGGGCTGAACGAGGTTAAAATTATTTTCGAGTATACTGGGGGCGATCGAAAAAGTCGTCCAAAGGGGGGATGGAGAACGTGGACGCTGCTTCCTTAAAAGAAGATTGATAAAAAAAAATTAATGAAAAGGAAAAGAGCTTAATAATGTGCTTCATAATAACAATAATTATTATTATTATTACTCCACCATAGGAAAGCCGGATAGCATGGCAAGAGAGATGGATGGGGTATATCAGACGACGCCCTGCTTGAATAATTGGACAAGCTTTTGTGCACCATCCCCCCGTCAAAACCGTGCCATATTTATTGCCCCATTCCGCTAGTCTACCTTTTTCCAATCCGCCCTTTTATTCAACCACCTTCCCTTATCAAAGCCCAGCATTGCAAAAGTCCACACGTGGATTGTTTCTGTTATTTTTGAAAAGGTTTTATTGGCATATTTTACCTTGTATCACGACGATGAGAGAGTTTAGGGTCAGGCGTAGAAAGCGGGGGGGGCAGGTCCTGCCAGCTTCTGGCATTCCCATTAACAAATGTTCACATATTCTGGCCGCGTCCGGTGGCTCACAGGCGGAAGAGCCGGGACGACGGAGCCAATCGACTAGAAATCCCTGACCCTATTTTATTATTATTTTATCGACTGCATGATTAATCGCATGTTATTCCCTGTCCATACATATGAAAGCGGGTCTCCCCCATGTCCCATTCTTTTTTAGGTGGTGCTTTAAAGAAACAAAAAAAAAAAAAAAAAAAAAAGGAAGAAGGAAAGGCTCCTCCGCAGTGGTCTGGGGCTCCGAAGCGCTCGCTAGCTCCTGGCCGTTTGAACGGTTTCAGCGTCGAAACATGGAATGCCTCCGAAGGAGTTCGATGGAGCGGTCGCATCTCGCTTCCGGCTGCTGTGCTTCGGCTGCGTCACCACCCTTCGAGTATCTCGATTGCCATGACGTGCGTTAAATTACTCTCATTTTCGAAGGCCACCTCCTTTGAACCGATGAACTCTTCATGCCGAAAGAGGACACTTTTTTTTTTTTTTTTTTAAAAAAAAAAAAATCCTAACCTTTTTTTATCTGTGTCTTTTTTGATTCTCTTTTTCGAGATATATATATCGATTGTGATGGATAATACGCTTGATAACGGGGCAACTTAGAAGGGTGGTTCCGGTTGGCTGATTGGTTGGTCATCTGTCCCACCCGGCAAGGGAGCCCTTCCCAAATCAGGCAGGAGGGTGCTGTTGTAAAATGGTTTAGGCAACGCATTTTCTCCCTCTTCAATCCTGAACATCATGGCATCGTGATCCCATGCCATGCAGGCTGTTCGTCTAACTGCGCTAATCACCAATTATAAGTGCTATAGTTAAAGTTACTCGGTAATTTATAATTAAGTATTCATCCAAAAACTTCAGTCCACCATACATTAGAAATATAGAGCTAAATCTTAACTATTCCCTATCTATATGAATAATAATATATTGGGCCAAGATTAGCCCTCATAGCAGTTCCGTCCAGAAACGGCGGCTGGCATTAATTAAAAGTCCATTATCATGTCAACCGATAGTAAAGCTAAATTATAAAGATCCACACGTATATGCAATGATGTCATCATGCAGCTTCATCCCGTGCGTATACATCTAAATTTCAAGAAGTTTATAGTGCACCAAGGCCTTTTTAAAATTATTGGGTTATAATTACATTTTTGTATTATAGTGGTCTCGAAACCAAACCCTCCCAAAAACACTTATTTTATCTTTAATAATATTGCAATATTACTCAACTGGAGTATACTACAACGTAGTAATAGATACCTGTGATGTTTGAAATATTGTTGTTAGAACACTCCCATATAAAATAGGTCAATATAGTATGTAAACAAATATGAAAGGCTGTGATCCCAAGGCTTCGACATTTCTTATTATTAATATATTCTATTTGTTTTCATAAATCTTTTAGATACATTGAAAGCTGCGACTTCAAAATATAACACAAAAATGATTATACCAGCAATCTAGGATCTCTTGAAACGGAAAAACTGACTGGCACTGAGATCCGTCCAGCTCTCATCATCCGCTAAATCACTGACAACCTCATCGATAACTGGCAAATCCTCACTCAACCCCCTAGCCACAACACCTTGCACCGCCGGTACACTCGCCTGCTCCTGCACCACCGGCACTCCTCCACTCAAAGGTATCATCTCCACATCTTTAACCACACCCCCCGCCGCTCCCGGCGCAACAACCCCAGGACTGATTCTCCCGGCCAGATTTGTCAACCCGTTAGCAGTCCGATCCCTCAGACCCTGCAACTGATTCCCCAACTGTCCTACAAGCCCATTATACCCCGCAACTAACCTTCCAGGCGCTTCCCCAACCCACTGTCCGGCCCTCGCCAACGGAGCCGCAACATAGTCCACCGCACTATTCAACTTATTCCCAGCCTGATCGTCAATATACCCCCCTGCGGCAATCAATCCGCCCACAGCGTTATCATAAACCCGGGACAGCTTATTCCCCGCAGCATCAACCAGTCCCGCAGCAGTATTAGCCAACGACGAATTCGCAATCCGCGTCCCTAAATTGTTGAAATAATTCTCCGCCGAATTCGCAATCCTCGGCCCCAAACCCGCGACATAATTTCCGGCGTCATCCGTCCACTGTGCCAACTTCTTATCCGCCGCATTAAGGAAGGATCCGATACCGTACGACGCGGCATTGATACCCTTGTTGATAAGATTACCAGCGTCGTCATAGACAGCGGCGGAGAGGTCTTGAAGGAACGGTACAGCGCCGGAGACGACGGTGTTGTAGCCTGATTTAATCGCGTTGGTGGCTTTGGAGAGGAGGGAGCTGCCGCGTTGGAGCCAGGATTGTTTTGGGGCGATTATTTCTTGGTTACCGAGGGAGGCGATGCGGAGGGTTACGACCGGGTATTGAGCTGTTGAGATTGGGTTTGTTATTGCTGATGTTAGTTGGCGGATTACAGGGGCGTAAGCTGGGTTCTTGGATTGGGATTGTACTATATAGTATTATTGTTCGGGAATGTTGACGTTATTAGCACAAACTCAATATATTATAGAGAGGCCATATAGTAAGTAAGTAGTTACTTACACCGAATGGTGGTATCTCTCGCAGCTGGAGCAGCCGGACCGGAGAACTCGAGAAGATCGTCGACGGCTAGTTTATTGTTAACGTCGATTTTCTGGTACACCCCGTTACGCTTAACCCGAAATCTAACATATCCCCCCCCCAAATATACCATATCAGCCGTACTATTACTCTTATATATCCCATCGAATCTTGACCAAACTCAACTATATAGATCTAGAAGGAGGGTATACTAAATTAATGGTGTTCATACTCTGATGGCTGCGCTCTCAACCCGTACTGCGTCGTCCCATACATAAATTTACTATCATACCCGAGTTCGTTCAGCAGGTACGTATTCTCCTTATTCTGCGTATCCAATCCCTTCAGGTTGACCAGTGTCTCGGCTCTTCCCTGGGCGTTGTATACGGTAGGCGTGGAGTTGTAGTCCCATAGCCAGAACGGGGAACCGGTGGGGCAGCCTTCGCCTTGGGATGGATTGGCTGCTATTACTGGCTGACCTGGTAGTGGGCGACATACTATATATATAGTATAGGAATGAATAGGTTAGTATAATATTAATATGATCTCGAAACCAAGACCTTCCCAAAGACACATGTTTTATTATATATATTCACTTGGTAGTTTCAGGGTGAGGGGGTTAACTAAGTAGCTGGTGACTTACAGCGTAGTACTGGAGTGTAGGATGTCTGTGGTAGTTGAACCACATCAATGATGAGACTAGAGGCAGTGCTGACAAGAAATGCCAGGCTAGCGCTAGCTTGGACGCTGAAATGAACCATAATTGTGAAGGTAATGACAAGTATATATACTACTGAAACCGCTGCAGAGTCTCAGAATTGAAGGTATATCTCAAGATTTATGTATAAATTAATTTCAAGTATAGATACAATGAAAAAGTATGGAATAAAGGAGCGAGGAAGCCTTTCAAATCTTATTTTTCGAGATGTGTACTATCGATCGATGCACGGTGGCCTTCCACGCGAGCAGAAATGAGTTTTCCACCTGGATATAACGCGATAGCGGGCGTGGTTGAGCATTTTATCGTGTGTTTTGTGGCAATGAGAGCCAGAGAGAATTTTGACTACTTAAGTACTTAAGTAATTATGGAAATTTTATAAAACTCAAACTGGCGCAAACCGTTGTATCTAAGCTTCTTATCAACCAGGTGGCTCGATTATCCTAGGATTCTATATCGCGGTCCACGAGATGCATTAGATCGATGCAAGGCAATTGCACTTTGCAGTAAGAATGAATTCGAAGCATCCTAGGAAATGTATGTTTAGAGTTATAAATTGTGGAAAGCATGCTGGCAAAGACAATTGTATTAATGTATAGCAGAGTTGTAAATACGCGTATAATACTGATATCGGCCGAATATATCTCTCTGGTCACGAGAAAAGTCGTCCATATCACGGTGCTTGAGAGTTGACCATTTTCATCTTTGACATCTCATTTCTCAATTTGATATGTCTGCATCGCATTATCTATACTCAGAAATTCGTTCTACACTTGTATATATATATATATGCTCGTGACTGATATTTTGGACAGCAGCTGTTTTATATAAAAGGTAACAAGCCGTTGTTTTTATCCAGTGGGAAAGCGCCAAGCGCCAAGATTTGCCGGTCGCACAAGATCATCTAATTACAACCAGGCTTGCAGGACGGCAGATCTGGAAAACACAAGTGCACAATGATGGAAGGAAATTAGAATGTTGTCAGATTTTAGAGCCAACTGCCGACCAAGTCAACTTCCTCTTTAAATACTACATTCCACGGCATCTGGCTAGCGAGACCACTATTCTCCCAAGCGGAAGGCTTTGCGGGTCTTGAGCATCGATACTGGAACCTAACTTCCATCTATATCAATTCTTGTGCATTGCATATCTTATCGTATATAACTAACACGAGTACGATCCATGTCAACACGCCCTGGCTTGTAGCATTCATGTGAAACTCGCGCTACTTTGGCATCAATGCACCCGCCGAAACTAGCCTTGAGAGCTAGAGGAATTAATACTTATCACGCTTAATCAAACGCCTTCGATTCCTTCGTTTTCGGGTGCAAATGCGCGAAATAATAATAATATATTGATATTTTCAATAAACCCCAACTATCGCCCCGCTGTTCGTCGCTCGTATAGAGCGGCATAATCGTCACGCGTTATCGAGCCTCAACCACTAGTTACCGACCAAGCTTGATCTCGCATGCCAAACTCTCACTTCCAACTTAGCCCACAATGACTTTAAGTCTAATATCCACGTACTTCGCCTACATACCCGCCGGTTATATTTTCGTTTATATGCCTCTCCGGTTTATATACAGGCTATACTTCGACCCATTATCAAATATCCCAGGTCCCAAACTTCCATTAATTTCCGATTTTGCAACTCAGCTATTTACTCTTATAACGGGTCAGCAAGAAACTTTCGTTTATCAAGTACGGGAATGGCACGAGCGATATGGTATGTTTTCAATTAGTATGAGTTTTACTGATATTTCACTCTGCTAAGTCGAGCACGGGCTAAATGATATGGATGGGATTAAATTCAGGCCCAATTATTCGAGTCAGTTCAACTGAGGTGCATATCAACGATATCGACAGCTTCAATACGTAGGTCATTTATATTTAACTCTACACATTTTAAATATTTTTCAACTGAAAAGATAAGACGGTTATACACAAGCTAATATACCTGTCTGCTTTAGCATCTTCAAAGTTGGAACCAAATTTGGCAAATCCCAACGATACTATGATTCTCCCACCAGTACCGGACAGTCCCTCATAGATCTACGTGACTTTCACGCCGTCCACCTCCGCCGGAGTGCTCTTCAGCCATATTTCTCAAAAAATACCGTTCGGAAACTGGAAGGCCTGATTCAAAGCAAAGTAGACCTCTTTCTCAATCGTTTAACAGAAAACCTCGGGTCCACGGTAAACCTCAGCCGCGGGTTCAGATGCGTGACCGCAGATATCATCACGACGTATTCTTACGAAAAGTGCTTCAATGCGCTGCATCACCCTACCTTCTCACCGGACTGGATGATTGCGTTTGAAGATCTGATCCACACTGCGAATCTCATCGTCACGCTCCCTCGACTTGTCGCTGGTATCGAATGGCTGTTTGAAAATGTGATCAGTAAAAACCTGGCAATGCTAATTTCACCCAATCTTGCGCATTCGAAGGAGTTTGAACATCATTGCAAGGACGCCGTGTTTGATCAAAAGAAGCGTTGGCTCGCAGGGGAACGTAATATGGTAACAGTATTTGAGCAGTTGTTTCAAGATGATGAGAAGAAAGGGAGGAAAGCAGCGACGGACGGGCAATTAACCGGTGAGGCATTTTTGATGGTCGCCGCTGGCATGGATACTACCGGGCATGCTTTAACTATTGCGGCGTATAATTTGATCAAATATCCGGAGGTTGAGAAGAAACTTTTGCAAGAGTTGAGAACTGTGATGCCCGAGCTTCGATCTGAGGTCACTGAAGAAGTAGTACAGAGTTTACCATTTCTGGTAAGTAATATCCCCGATATCTAAATCACCTGGAAGGAATTGATGCTAATAGAATACCTGTTCTGTATAGCATGCTTGTATCAAAGAATCTCTCCGCTTCAGTCTCGGAGTCGCCCAGCCCCTCGCTCGTGATGTCCCTGTTGCCACCGGCGCTACAATCTTAGGACACCAGCTCCCACCGGGGACAATCACGATGAACAGCAATTACATCTACCACATGAACCCCAAGGTCTTCCCGAACCCGGAGAAATGGGATCCGGAACGCTGGTTTGTTGAGGATACCAAAGAGATGGAGAACTATTTTATGCCGTTCAGCAGGGGTGCTAGGATTTGTATCGGGTTGAATTTAGCGTGGGCTGAGTTATCGTTGGTGCTTGCTAAGGTGGTTAGGCGGTTCGAACTGGCGTATGCGGAGGATTTCAAGCATGAGAATATGGAATGGGGTGCCTTTTTCATACCGGCTACGAAAGGGATGTTGACGGTTACTGTGAAGGAAAGGACGGAATAAAGTTCTCAATCAATCAGATACCCTTACGCATTCCGAGAATATTAACTGCATGTACATGTATGTATGATAGGTCCTATAAGTATCATATATATATATAATTGTATGGAGCACCTCATGACAAGGAGGCCAACGAATGATACCCAATATGCAAGTGGTTGTTGGATGCTGGATCGATTCTGATCATATATCAGAAGCAGGATCGAATTCTAGAAATCTACCATTTAAATGCATTTTATTCACAGATTGCAGGTTTTTGCCGCCGCCAGTAGCTGGCTACTAGGGTCAGCAGCTGTTTCTTGGCACCACCCCAACATCGAATGAGGTTAGAAACGGCCCTTTAAATCCCTTTTCAGTAAGGCTGCAGAGAAAGAATGTAAATCGGTCCACGAACTAAGTGGCCAAGCGTAGAAGTCGTGTGCGGATTCCACCAGGATCAGAACACAAAACTGCCGTTTTCTGGACATTCATACTGATATGCCATAATGAACGTATGTGGCATGTGCCAGCGCTATCTACCTGGTCTCGTACCCAGAAGTCGCAGCTGCAACGTCTGGGTACGAGACCATATCTGCCTAGAAAACCCGAGAACTTGAATTTAAGGAAGTATTTGACAATCCTAGATTCGAAAGAGCTGATTCAAGTTGTCAGTCGAACTGCACTTGAGTGCTTGTGTCAGGATACTAAAGGAGCACCTTGCCCCTCTAGCTCGAGTTCATTCCGCCAGAATTTAACAGTATCCTGAACACTTCTATTGGGCTTTCATCGAATCAAGAGTCCCTCTTTTCCCCCTCGAGATTCAAGTTAAAAAAGTGCCCATATCATAATGAGGTCGGCAATGGAACAAGTGACTAATGAAGCATCAAAGCACCAAAAACTATACCTTCTATCTCAAAATAAAGACAAAGAAACTGCACGGTAAAAAACACTTTAAAATTCTTATCCAAATAAATTAACAGTCACTGATCTCCAACTAACTCCCGTAGGCTGGCCATTTTTCACGATCTCACCAAAGAGCTCTTTGATAGTGAGATCCTGGATAATGACGCTTTAGAGACAATAGCAGCGAAAGCCAAATCAGAAAACCGACCATTGAGAATTGCTGATCTGGGTACAGGGACAGCGTAAAACTACCCTCATAAGCTCATACTCGAATTTATACTCAAGAGAACGAATAATTAATAAGAAAAAAAACAAATACTCTTAGATGCTGGCCTTTGGAAGTCGTTCAAATTTTAGCCGCAAAAAACATCAGCGCCCAAGTTGACGGCTACGACATCACTAACGAAAAGTATCCTACCGAGCTTCCAGACAATGTGAAGCTCAAAATATGGGACATCAACGAGCCGCCAACCGAAGATATGATCGGGCAGTATGATTATATTCAGATCAGATTATTTGTTGGGGTATTGGCATCTGCAAAGATACCGCTCGCTCTTGACCATGTGCGGAGTCTTTTGCGTACGATTTCTTCCATCTTATATACATGCAAATTTAGATTAATGATGCTGATGAATGGATAAATAGGACCTGGGGGATATCTTGAGTGGACTGATATTTCCCTAGCAGGAGGCCAAGTATCCAACCCAAACTTGCAAAGGGCGTTGGAGTGCACCACTCTAGTCCTTGAAGCTATGGGGAAAGATAATAGGTAAGTTTCTCCTGTATTTTCGCCAACGTATATATGTATACATATTTTCAAAAGTATTCTAATACTTGGCTGCTGGGCAACAGTCTCGTAAATAATTTCGACTCTTATCTGGAAAGAGCGGGCTTTGGCATGGTCAAGTCGAGGTTTCAAGACATGCATGAGAGCAGTATGGAAGTGCGGCAAGCTATGATGAGATTTATGTTACCTGCTTGTCTGGATGTCCTTCGGAATGCAATGGCGCACGAAAACCTAGGGAACGAGGGGCTTCTGAAGGACCAGGAAGAGACAAGAAAAGTTATAAATGCAGCAGAGCCGGATTTACGAGGTGGGGCTGACATGACAATGCCAGTGAGAAGAATTCTGGCACAGAAGAAATAGAAGATTTACATCATGCTAGTACTTAAAATTGAAAGTATGGTCCAACCACAATTCAACTAGCATAGATTAACGGCTGAGAAGACCATCGAGGCCTAATTTAAGTTTAGTTGGTAGCGCGTTCTAAATTTTTGTTCGAGCATAAATTATACGTAAAACAAAAAAATGTGTGTTTCCGAATTCAAGGGATATCTGTCGGGTTGGTCTCGTAATCCAAAGTTGCCACATGAACTCGGTCCTAGGTAACAATGCACGACAAAATGCAACGGATTTAAACATTAGTTATTTTTTTTCCAGTTTGTGCATCGAACATGGTTGCACTGCATATATCATATATATATTAAGAGGTGCTGCAGCGCTGGTGAGGTTGGTGCAGCAAATCAGGTGAGCTGGTGAGCAAGGCCAGCGACGACATGCGACAGCTCGCAACACACCCTCCTCTTCACCTCCCCCACCATCTTCCACCACCACTACCAAACATCCGTCAGAGCATTCTCCCCGACCATCTTCTCGGCCAACCGTTAACATTGCATACATACCACAATGGCGGACTCTACAAAATCTCTACAAGCGCTTGAGGAGTTTATCCTACTCGGAAAGTCAGCTCCCGGTGCTGCAGCTGTCGCGAACATCCAAAAGTGTATCTCGTCACCAAACTGCTTTGTATTCGCAGAGCTATTAGGGCTATCAAATGTCCAAGCTCTCCAGAATGACCCAGAACACGCAAAATGGCTCGAAGCACTGAAACTCTTCGCCTACGGCAGCTATATGGACTACAAGAGTACGATATCACCGTCTACTGCCTATTCCTTAGATTGGATCCTTTCGCGTGATCGATAGCTAACAGCTCTATCAGAACAAAAGACAACCTCGCCGGATACGCTACCTGACCTCTCGGACATCCAGCTCACAAAGCTCAAGCAGCTATCTCTCATCACCATAGCATCTACAGAACCTCACAAGCTCACCTACCCGTCCCTCCAATCCCTCCTCGATATCCCCAATACCCGTCTCCTCGAAGATCTCATAATTTCCGCCATCTACGCCTCCCTTCTTGATGCAAAACTGGACACGGCGAACCAACGCGTCGAAGTATCATCTACAGCCGGCCGAGATGTCGCACCTGGCGACATCACAAACATGATATCCGCCCTCGAAGCTTGGTCTTCGAGTTGTTCCTCTGTCCTGACGGAAATAGAAGCACAAATCGCCAGCATCCAAGCTTCCGCGGTAGTCCAGCGGAAAGAGCAAGTTGCCTATGAGAAACAAGTTGAGGAGAAGCGAAAAGCGGCGGAGAAGGACGGGAGCAAAGGCAAGAGAGTGATAGATCATTCTGATCATCTAGGGCTCGGTCCTGGTGATGATGAGATGGATCTTGACGATGGACCGTTCGATGATCAGGGTGGGGCACGGAAGACGAGGAAGGGGGGCAATAAGATGTTCAGTAGGAAGAGGTGAAGGCGCGATTTTTTCTCTCATTGCGGTTTATTTTTTTTTTGGTTCATGAGGTTCTTTCCTTTCCTTTTCGTTTGACTTCTATGCCGTTGGTTTGGCTCTTTATTTCACGGATTATATTCTATACGGAGAATATCACGACGAGGTGCATAATTGCTAATGTTCTTTTCCGTGATGGTGTTGTTTGCTTGTGCGTTCAACGCTATTATGACAGCTTGCATTTCTTTATAGAACCAAAATGAATGATTGATTGAATGAAGCACATTCAAGGTCTTTTGTTGAGAAAAGGGATAAACCAGAGAAGCAACGAGCAGTGGAGACGCGGTCGTATTGAGACTGTAAAGGATCCAAGAAGGGATTTCGTATTGGTTTTATTTGGTGTTCTTTTCCCCTCTCAAGTCTCGCCGGTAGCATGTGATCGAGAATGGCATACAGGCGTTTTATACCTGGCATATTGAATCTACGGAGCATATACTTATTTTATATATCTAAAATTTCTCGTCCTTTGGCATTGACATAATTAAAAACGCAGACCCCTAGGCTGCGCAAGGAAACCTAATAAGACACTTAATTTCTCCTGGAAATGACACATCAGAAGAGGAAACACGCATTCATATATTTCTAATCGCCTGCTTTTCGTTTCTTTCCTTTCGATTCCGCCCCAGCGGCATTTCCACTGGCTTTCTTCTTCTTCTGGCTCGCAGCGGCTGTAGGACCTACAATCTTCACATCATCATCCTCGCTACTCTCCTCAATATCCAACAATACAGGCATTGTCCACCGCTTCTCTTCCTCTCTAAAGCCACCCGGGGCATCATCCATCCCAATTAAATCAACCTCCTCATCTTCTCGGTCCAGACGAGCTTTTGTCATCTCAGCTCGATCTTTGTAATCAAACTCATCCTCCTTTTCAATGTACTCCACATTTTCCTCCAACTCTTGAAAATCTGGCGCGAGTGCAGACCATCGTTGGGGATTATTGGTAGCCCAGATGTATATCCTGCCAGTTTCCAACCCGGAAGCCACAATCATCGGCCGCGTGGGATGCCAATCCACAAACCCCAGTTCCTCTTTAGGACCTTCGAGAATTTTTACAAGTGAGCCTTTATTAGTTTCCCAGATGTAAACGTCGTGGTTCATATATGTGCTCGCGCAAATGTATTCTCCCGTTGGTGAGATATCGCAATGATTCCAGTATAACCGATTCACGAGATCTTGGTAGGTATGTTCTACTTCGAATAGGATGCCAGAGGGATCTTCGACGTCTTCATCGGTTAAAGCTGGCATGTGGACCGTTCGGAGAATTCGATCGCGGCTGTTGAATATTAAGGAGCGGCCGGAGAGGGAGAGACGGGCGGTGACGATGGCGGATTTTGTTACCCGGGATGAAAAGATAGTGGTTTGAGTGGCTACATGGATGATGTTTACCCAACCACGGGTGGTGGCGCATATCAAGTATTGACCGGTGGAATCGAAGAGGGTGATGAGAGTTAGAGCTTTGGCTTCTTGTGCTGCGGCTTTGGATGTCTTTTGGGTTTCATCTTCGGAACTTGTGGTCGCTTTTCGAGGAAGGCTCGAGAGTTTCGTACGGACGGTTTTATCGGTTGAGATGTCGAGGAGCCAGGGGTGGTCTTCGTGGATCGCGGCAGCAAATATATTGTGGTTATAGGGGTGCAGCTCGGCGTAGTAGACCGCTGCTTCGAAACGGATAATACGTTTGCGACTACCGTCTTCGAGATCCCAGAGTATACATTTGCAGTCAAGGGAGGAGGAGAGGAGATAACGACCGTCGCGGGACCAACTGACCGATTGAACGGAGCGTGTGTGGCCGCGCATTATACGCGCCAGGCCACCGGTTTCAACGTCGAAGAGCACAACGGTGCCATCGTGCTAGGTAGAATGTGAGAATCGAGGCTTTGGAGCAGGGGAGGTTGGATAGTGGGCGTACCCTCCCAGAGGCCAGGAGATCACCTTGGCGGTTGAATACGACACACGACGAATGACCATAGTCTATACCAGTAGTAAGTTAGGCATGCCTTAGGATACGGTTGGAGAGTCATAAGGATCTAGATTTTGAGCCAAGTGTATCCTATATGACATCCGGATGGAGCAGGTGGGTTTCGGGCATACGAAGGCTGTGGGAAAAGACTTCTGGATAGCTAGTCAAGACACGATTGGTTATTAGAAGACGGTTTCCGTATGTTCAGAGGACTGTAGGATGCAAAATGAAAGTTACATACTCTTGCGACAGAGAAAATGGATCCGCGAGTGACAAATTCATCGCGTCAGTCAAGGATGGGAAGCATCCAACTGGTCTACTGGTCGGGGTCTGGATTGTAGGGCGCACGTAGGAGGGTCAGTTCCTATCTCGGCCGGTCTGCGAATTGTTACCGATGCATGAATATGAGTCGAGCAGGATTCTAGTATCCACTGGGTTTTTGAGAGGGGTGTACAGGGATGATGAAGTTGTCCGGATGATATATATAAACCTGAGAAGTCTCCCGATGAGATTTTGATTTCTCCATGCGTGCATTGGGAAAAGGAAGGTCTTGTGTTGTTGGGATTGGCAAGTTTGACAGGATCCGCGGAGGATTGCGTTGTTTGCTTTTTCCAGGCAACTCGCCAGGTCTTCTCTTCTTTTGCCTCTTGCTCATCAACAGCGTTCCTCCTTTGCTTCCATCATCATCTATCATCCATCTTCATCAGTCCACTCCGACATCCCCCATCGCCGTCCCTCAGCATCGACCTCTCCCATCGATCTGAAGGACTCGCTGTATTCTAGTTCGACGACAGCCTCTGGCCAGCCGCGAATTCAGATCCGGTTCGGACGCGATTACGACGAAGGAAGTTGAGGAAGGATTGAAGGAGGCTCTCACCTACGGAGGCGAGACTGGCTCACCGCAAAATCTCGCTTTTTTTCCATCACGATCATAACGAATCCCACCGTCCTTTCGACATCTCCGCAGCAGTCTTTCCCTTTTCTACTGTTTTCACGATCTCTAGACCTAATCAACCGGGAGGATAGGAGGATACAGAGGGTGTACGTGATAGTTAGGAACCCAGCACGCCTCCCTATCGCTCCGCGGATTCACGGCCTTTTTCGATCAATCCATCACGAAACTCGACGTTCAGCTCTGAATCTCGGTCAAAATGTCGCTCTCACACACTTTCCCTCACTCTTCGGCGCCACTGCGCACGATTCAGGAAATCCAGTTCGGTTTGCTTTCGCCGGAGGAGATTAAGGGAATGAGTGTGTGCCATGTCGAATTTCCAGAGACTATGGTAAAGCCCGATGCTTTCAAGTAGCAAAGCGTCAGTAATGGCTAGCTAATAGCGTTACTTTGTAGGACGAGTCGAAGTTACGACCTCGAGAACGCGGTCTGAACGACCCCCACATGGGCTCAATTGATCGCTCGTTCAAATGCGCAACTGTACGGGACCTATTCCCATTACAAGTAAATAGACCATCCGCTAATTTCGTGCATAGTGCGACGAAAACATGTCCGAGTGTCCTGGTCACTTTGGACATATCGAGCTTGCAAAACCTGTTTTCCATATTGGTATGCATTGAGGCCTCAAAAGTCTCTTGTTGCAAACCTGCTAACAAAGCCCACAACAGGATTTATCACCAAGATAAAAAAGGTCCTGGAAACAGTCTGCTTCAATTGTGGCAAGATTCTGCTTGATGAAGTGAGTCTACCTTGAGACGGGTGGGCTCAATATCGCAACAATGTTGCGAATAACATTACTTGAGTGTGATTGGTTTGGCTAACATGTGCATCTTGCGATGTGTGATCTAAAGAGCAACCCCCAATTCGCTGACGCAATGCGTATCCGAGATCCTAAAGCTCGATTTAACGCCGTTTGGCGTATCTGCAGAGCCAAAAATGTCTGCGAGAGTGACAGCACCGGCGAAGATGAGGAAAACATGGGAGATGCTCTGCCTGGCGAAGAAAAGGGCAAGAAGAAATCCCATGGTGGATGCGGTAATGCGCAGCCAACGATTCGCAAAGATGGCCTCAAACTCATCGGAACATGGAAACCTAGCAAGGACGAGGATGAGGAAAACCCGCAGCCAACGAAGCGAACATTGACCCCTCAAATGGTGTTGAACATTTTCAAACATATTAGCGATGACGAAATCATCAAGATGGGTCTTAACAAAGATTACGCTCGTCCTGAGTGGATGATCATTACGGTTCTTGCCGTCCCTCCCCCTCCAGTTCGTCCTAGTATTTCTGTTGATGGGATGGGTGGAGGCGGTATGCGTGGTGAAGACGACTTGACTTTTAAGCTTGGCGATATTATCAAAGCAAATAATAATCTGCAAAGATGTGAGCAAGAAGGATCACCGGCACACGTAGTGAACGAGTTTGAATCGTTACTGCAATTCCACGTCGCCACATTCATGGACAACGACATCGCTGGCCAGCCACAGGCAGTCCAAAAATCTGGCCGTCCTATCAAATCTATCCGAGCTCGATTGAAGGGGAAAGAAGGTAGATTGCGTGGTAATCTCATGGGAAAGCGTGTTGATTTCTCTGCTCGTACTGTCATTACCGGAGATCCAAACTTGTCTTTAGATGAGGTTGGTGTCCCCCGAAGTACAGCAAGAATCCTTACGTACCCGGAAACAGTCACTCCGTACAACATCAAGAAGCTATCGGCACTGGTCAAGAACGGTCCAAACGAGCACCCAGGCGCCAAATACGTGATCAGGGATACTGGGGAGCGTATTGACTTGAGACATCACAAGCGAGCTGGTGAAATTGCTTTACAATATGGCTGGAAAGTTGAGAGACACATCGTCGACGGAGACTTTGTCATTTTCAATCGTCAGCCCTCGCTTCACAAGGAATCCATGATGGGTTAGTCTTGATTAACATTACACCTCTATATAAATTAAAGATTCTAACATTTTACAGGTCACCGTGTCAGAGTCCTTCCATATTCCACTTTCCGTCTCAATTTGTCTGTCACATCACCATACAACGCCGATTTCGACGGTGACGAAATGAACATGCACGTTCCGCAGTCCGAGGAAACCAGAGCTGAAGTCAGCCAGCTCTGCATGGTGCCGCTTCAGATTGTCTCTCCTCAACGAAACGGCCCTTTGATGGGTATTGTGCAAGATACTCTCTGTGGTGTTTACAAGCTTTGTCGTCGTGACGTTTTGTTGGACAGAAATCAACTCATGAACGTTTTACTTTGGGTCCCTGAATGGGATGGGACATTCCCACCACCTGCTATTGTCAAGCCGGCGCCACGATGGACAGGTAAACAACTCATCAGTTTAGTCATTCCAAAGGGTATCAATCTCGTCAAACCAGACAAAGAGGGCATGTCACCTCTTCCTGATACCGGTTTGTGTGTCACAGATGGTGAATTGATGTTTGGTCTCTTCAGCAAAAAGTCTGTTGGTGCGTCGCAAGGTGGTCTCATTCATACAATATACAACGAGAAGGGTTGGCAAACATGTATGGGATTCTTTAATGGAACCCAGCGCGTTGTGAACTACTGGCTTCTCCATAATGGATTCAGTATTGGTATCGGTGACACCATTCCCGACGCCGATACTATTCAGAAGATTCAGGAGTGTGTTACCAAGAGAAAGACCGAGGTCGACGAGGTTACCAAGATGGCGCAAGAGAATCTGCTTGAGGCTTTGCCTGGTATGAATATCAGAGAAACATTCGAAAACAAAGTCATGAGGTCCCTCAACTTGGCCCGTGACGATGCTGGTTCCGCTACCGAAAAGTCTCTCAAAGATCTCAACAATGCTATTCAGATGGCTCGTTCTGGTTCCAAAGGATCAAACATCAACATCTCTCAGATGTCAGCAGTCGTCGGTCAGCAGTCTGTCGAAGGAAAACGTATCCCATTCGGCTTCAAATATCGTACTTTGCCACATTTCACAAAAGACGATTACAGCTCAGAGAGTAGAGGTTTTGTTGAGAACTCCTATCTTAGAGGGCTTACCCCACAGGAATTCTTCTTCCACGCCATGGCTGGTCGTGAAGGTTTAATCGATACTGCTGTGAAAACTGCAGAAACCGGTTATATTCAAAGAAGATTGGTCAAGGCCTTGGAAGACGTCATGTGCAAATATGACGGAACTGTCCGAAATTCTCTGGGAGATATTATTCAATTCTGCTACGGTGAAGACGGTCTTGACGGACAACATATGGAACTGCAAAAAGTTGATATCATTACTTGTTCGGACAGGGAATTTGAGAGGAAATTCCGAATCGATCTCATGGACCCTTCCATGACGATCTCGCCAGAACACCTTGAGGTTGCTTCTGAGATTCAAGGTGATGTTGATATACAAGCAGTGCTCGACGATGAATGGGAGCGACTCCATCATGCCCGTCAGACTGTTCGTTCTGTGGCGAAAGATGCTGACGACTCAATGCATCTTCCTATCAATGTCCTTCGTATCCTTGAAAATGCGAAGTCTATCTTCCGCATCAAAAAGAACGGCCGCAGCGATCTCGAGCCTGTCGAGACAATCCAAAAGATCAAGCAAATGCTTGACGATCTAGTTGTCATCCGCGGTAGTGATCCCCTATCCCTGGAAGCTCAATACAACGCCACACTTCTCTTCCGATCTCACCTTCAAGGCAGACTTGGCTTCAAACGCCTTGTCACAGAATACCGCCTGACCAAGGTCGCTTTGGACTGGGTTATGGGAGAAATCAAGGCTCGCTTTGCCAAAGCTGCAGCAAATCCTGGAGAAATGGTCGGTGTTCTGGCTGCCCAATCTATTGGAGAACCCGCCACGCAGATGACGCTCAACACCTTCCACTTTGCCGGTGTGTCCTCAAAGAACGTTACGCTCGGTGTGCCGCGTTTGAAAGAAATTTTGAATGTAGCAAAGAACATCAAGACACCGTCTCTTACTGTCTACCAACTTCCAGAGAACATGTACAATCGCGACAAGGCGAAGTTTCTTCGTAGTGCTGTCGAACACACTACTCTTCGGTCTGTTTGCGAAGCTACAGAAATCTACTATGATCCAAATATTTACGAAACTGTCATTGAAGCGGACATGGAGATCCTTAACTCTTATTTCATGATGGAAGACATTGCCAAGGAAGTTGTCGACCGCTTATCCAAATGGGTTCTTCGAATAATAATCGATCGCAGAAGGATGATTGACAAGGGCTTGCGTATTGAAGACATTTCGAACAAGATCTCCGAAACGTATAATCGCGATTTGTCGGTCATGTTCAGTGACAACAATGCCGATGAACTTGTTATCCGCTGCAGGCTCATTATGGATCGCGATAAGGATAGCGAAGCCGATCAAGAACTTGAGGAGGATCTCATGCTGAAGCGATTCGAGGCTCACATCTTGGATTCGCTGACGCTCAGGGGTGTTGAAGGAATTTCAAGGGCATTCATCAATGAAAAGCCGAGAGTCAAGATTGACAGCTCTGGGGCTCTTGTCATGAATAAATCTGAACCTGGTTGTATCGAATACGTTCTTGACACCAGTGGTACGAATCTCGGCGCCGTTCTTACTATAGAAGGAGTCGATCCAACTCGTACCTATTCGAATAATTTCGTTGAGGTTCTTGAAGTGTTTGGTATCGAAGCTACCAGAGGTGCTCTTCTCAGAGAATTAACTCAGGTGTTGGCTTTCGATGGTTCTTATGTCAATCAACGCCACTTGACTTTACTCTGCGACGTTATGACGTCTCGCGGTCATTTGATGGCGATTACTCGACACGGTATTAACAGAGCAGACACCGGTGCTCTCATGCGTTGTTCTTTCGAAGAAACTGTGGAGATTCTCCTTGAAGCAGCTGCGGCTGGCGAACTCGACGACTGTCGCGGTATTTCCGAGAACGTCATGTTGGGACAACTTGCTCCAATGGGTACCGGTGAATTCGATGTTTTCTTAGATGAGAACATGCTCAGTCAGCTCATCACCGACAACTCTCGCACAGGCGCGCCATTTGCTAGTAAGGCAGAGGGCGGATTTAATGAGGGTTCGATGACGCCATATGATATGGGATCTGGGTCTCCGGATCACTTGTTCATGGGCGCCCCATCTCCCGGCTATAACGTTTCTTTCTCGCCTATGGTTCAATCTGGAAACGACTACGAACCTCCTACGGGGTCATTCCCACCCCAATCCCCAGGCTACACCCCAACAAGTCCTTTCAATATGCCTACTTCTCCTGGGTACTCCCCCGCATCACCAAACTACTCCCCCAGCTCTCCACGCATGGGTGTCACGAGTCCAGGCTTCGGAGGCGGCCTCGGTTTCTCCCCAGCCAGCCCTGCATACTCTCCAACCTCTCCGGCTTACTCTCCGACTTCGCCATCTATGGGCGGTGGCGGCACCTACGGAACTTCACCCACTTCGCCAAGTTATTCCCCAACATCGCCAAGTTACTCACCCACCTCACCATCCTTCTCACCCACCAGTCCCTCGTATAGTCCCACGTCGCCTGCTTACAGTCCCACGTCGCCACAGTATAGCCCGACAAGTCCACAGTTCAACGGTGGAGGTGGAACTACGAATTTCAGCCCCACATCTCCGACTAGTCCAAGCTACAGCCCAACTTCTCCACAATATTCGCCAACCAGCCCGAACGCTTATTCGCCTACTTCCCCACAGTTCGCAACACCAGGATCCCCGGGTGGTGCAGCTCCATACAGCGTTTCTTCGCCAATGTGGAGTCCATCTAGCCCTCGTTTCTCTCCAAAGTAGGTTTTATGTTAATATTAGGATACAAGAAATTTTGTACTAACTATATAATGCAGTTCCCCCAGAGATCCGCCGGCTAGGAGTGGTTAAGGTAAACAAAGTTGATGGTAAAATTGCGGACGAACCTGTACGGGGTGATAGTCAGGTTTATTTTTTATTCTTCCTTGTTCTGTTCTTTCGTTTATTTACAGACGGACGAAAAACTGTTGTTTATCGCTCTCTACTAACCATATAAAGATACTTTTTCATCTTTTTTTTTTAACTGTTTTCCAACGTTTGCCTTGAAAGTTTCTTGGGAGAGAGATAAACGCAAGAACAAACATTTAAAAACAGACAAAAAATTTACTATATTCATGAATAAAAAATATTGCTTCATCGCAAATGTCTTCTTCCCACATAGTGTTTTTTTTTTTTAACTTGGTTTTAAGTCTTCCTATGAGCGACTCTTTGTTTTTTTTTGCTGTTTCTTCCTTTTGCAATGGTATGAACTGACTGACAGACCAGACTGCCGCTCGCCTCTTTTTTCCCTTTATTTTTTCATTTATGTTTTTTGTTTTTTTTTTACCCTGCTTTACATCCTTTTTGCGCCAAACATGAAAATCTTTTGCAAAATGGCATGGGATAACTAAGT
Organism: Arthrobotrys entomopaga; assembly: GCA_012184315.1. Classification (NCBI taxonomy): domain Eukaryota; kingdom Fungi; phylum Ascomycota; class Orbiliomycetes; order Orbiliales; family Orbiliaceae; genus Arthrobotrys; species Arthrobotrys entomopaga. The sequence goes on from LDDX01000087.1 coordinate 219,563, forward strand.
GGCGGGGGGGAGAGTGGACGAGAAAGACAGAATGTATTATAGATCATCTTTTTTAAAAAATAAGGGGAATATGCATGCATACATCGGATAGGATAGGATAGGATGGAAGATAGAGAGAAAGATAGAAAACAATATATTACCTTATTTATATTCCGGGGAAACCTTTTTTTAAATTTTGTGATTTCCAATCCAAGTTGGCATATTACCACGAGATTCTAATATCAGACTATTTTAAATTTATTGAGTATGTCTTTTTTTTCTAATTGATTTAAAAAACTCTGCTTATCCACGTCAAGTTATAAATATGTACACCTTCAAAATCAAAATCATCGCTCATAAACCATCCGAATGCATGCACGCATACGTACAATCAACATTTAACACTGTGTAATGTAATACTCATGCCGTAAAAATCTTTTCTTCCCATCTGACTTTCTCTTCTACCCCTTAAAAGTACTTACTCACCACCCTCCTTTAACTTCTCTTCTTCTTCACCCGACACTCTGCTGTACTTGATTCATCATAATGTTCCCAAAACTCCAGAAACTCATATCACCAACCTCCACCCCCTTCCTCGCCATCGAAATTGCAAACAAGAAGTGTAAATCCTAATTACCACCTCCGGTCGCCCCACCAAACTCCCTATCCCGCTCCGCCTCCCTGCCCTTCCCCTTCCCGTTGAAAAAGTGATGTTGCTGCTGCTGCTGCTCGTGATGCTGCTGTTGAGATAGTTGTGGCGACGGTTGCTCGGGTTTATTATACCCCGCCTCATCATCATCCTCCTCAACCTCAGAAGTACTAGCCATAGCATCCACCACCCCCAAATTCCCCCTCTTCTTCTTATTCCCGCCAATGACCCCGAAAAACCCTCCTTCCTTCTTAAACGGACTGCTCAACACCTCCGAACTCTCACGTCTCCAACTTCCAAACAACTCCGATGCGGATCCGATACTCCCAGACGACCCGTGTCCCTTCTTCCCACCTCCACCGCTTTTCCCCTTCTCCTTTTCTTTACCTTCCCCTTTTTCTTTATTACCATTATTAGTATTATTATTATCTTTAATATTGCTGTTGTTGTCCTTCTCGTCATTAGGAGTGGTGAGCCCGCTGTGGTTATTATGACCGTGGTCTAATGACGGTATAACGACGCCGCTCAACCCGCCGCCTTCCTCATCAATCGAATCTGCTGTAGGCGTGGTGACGGAATTACTACTCTCTCCCTTTTTGCGGCTGAAGAGGCCTCCTTCCTTCTTGAAGGGTGATGATATTGTGAATTTCGCAGGTGAGCCGAGTTTAGGGCTGTTGGTGTTGCCCGGTCCGCCTACGAGCTTGGTGTGGCTACCCTTACGCGAAAGTCCGATGCGGCTCAAAAGCGACTCCTTACCGACGCTGCTGGAGGCGGCGGATTCCTTGTCGACGGATGTGATGGAGGTTGTGAGCGCCAACTGGTCCAGACTAGCGGAGGATGCGAAGGATGATTCGGTGTTTAATGATTGGGTTTCGGCGTGGAGGTGGGAGGAAGGGCTGGAACCGTGATTGCTGTGATTGTTGTTGTTATTGTTGTTATTATGGTTGCCTGGAGTGTTATTGTAGGTGGCGTCAAATGTTGGAGCTGTAGGGTTGAGCTTGACGTTCGAAGGGACGGGTTGTCCGACCGCACCCGCGTTATTACTATTATTACTATTCTTACTCGAGAAGATTTTTGCAAGTCGGCTGGGGTGGGCGTTTGGCGGGGAGGTTTGAGGAGAGGGTGGGAGGGACGGGATCAATGATGAGGAGTTGTTGATGTTGGGTATATCCGCCCAATTTGCCGCGAGGGGGCTCGCGCGAACGGCGGTGTTATCTCTCGCGGGCCATCCGAATGCGCTAAAGTCCGCGCTAGGTTTGGGGAGTATGCTCTCACCAAAGGAGGATATAGATGAAGGACGTGGGGAGAGAGGTTCTTTGGATAAGAGACGTGATGGGTCGAGGGGGTCGGATTCCGGGTCAAAATGGTTGAAGGAGCTACGTGAGCCGTTGGCATTGTTCAACGTGCGCTTGATATTCGTGCTGTTAGATAGAAATCCGAGACCGGATGCGCTCATCCAGCTCGTACCGTGGGAGCCGCTTCGGCGACGGGTGCCGATGGGATCGAGACCGGGGCCGTCTTGCTTTGGGAACGAGTTGGATTGCGAGGGCTTGAGACTTCCAAGAGCGGGTGTTTCGTTTGACAAAGTCTTCCCTCGGGGCCTCGTAAAGCTGAATAGGCTGGGGAAGATCTTCTTTGATGGTACCGGTTCTTCGGGCATGGGTGGTGGAATGCCTCTGAGAGAGTTGTTGACAGAGGAGATGCTATTCGATCTATTTAACCGTTCCGATTCCTCAGTTGAGAAAACAGGAAACTGCGGGAAAGATGTCCGAGGCGATGATAGCTGGGAGTTTGACATTGAATTTGAAGATACCGGAGATTGAGCGGCAGGAATCAAAGGTTGGATATTATCGCTTGTAGGGAACGTTTGAGAATCGAGTAGATAGGTGCTTCCCTTAGGGCTCGGTGGGACTTCGTCCATACTCATGAATAGATTCGAAGGTAATAGAGAATCAGCAGTCGGCGACATGGGAGCACCGTTGGTCAACTTGTCCATCTCGGGGGAGAACATTGGGTCCGTTCCATTAGCATAGTTGAACAATGGCGCTGCGGGTAGCAGAGAAGGAAATGGCGGTGATGTTTGTGTGGGTGCGGTTGTTGATGATGGTGTGGGAGGTTGATTGAATGGAACAGATATTGGTGTGTATGGTAGATCGGACATTGGATAAACTGACATGGGCGAGGATACCGTCTGTGTCCTGTTCTTCCTTGTCCTGTTTCTCCGTTGCTTGGATTTGCCCTTCCCCAAGCTCAGGCTCGACGCCGAAGGATCAGAAGGAGGAGCCGGGAGGCTAGCTCTGCGAGCATGCCAAGCCCGTAGCTGATGTTCAGAACGAAAAAACTCATCTTGTGCAGCTCGAAAGTGACCGAGAATTTCCATATACCGTAGTTCCAGAGCCTTGAAGCGGGCTTGCCACTCTCGCTCAATGCGAGCGTCTTCCGGCTCACCGGGAAAGCTAGGTCCCCGAGCCAAGGGTGGAACTCCAGGCAGGCCCGCCAGAATCCCAGACATGGCCGGGTCACTGGCATCGACAGTTTTAGGCTTCTCGTCAGTTTCCTTTTCTTTCTGTTTTTCTTCCTCGTCGTTGATAGCTTTGATCGATAACGAAAGAGTCCTTATCTCTTCCTCAAGGCTGGTCAACTCCACGAGGATGGGCTCCAGCTCCTTCTTCTTATTCTTCCCCATATCCTCCGCTTCCTGTTTCCGCGCTTCCGCTTCGTCCTCAAGTTTATGAAGAGCTTCCAGGGCAGCTTCCCGTTCGTCATCCCATCTGATACAGTCCTCCTGCATCCTTGTAATCTCGTCCTGGCGAACCTTCAAGGCCTTCTCGACCTTGGTCCTCTGGGCTTCCGCCGCCCGCTTCGCATCCTCCAGAGTCCTGGTCTCCGTTCTGAGCAGGGACCGAACATTATCTTCTTCCTTCTTCTTATCCCTCACCCCGTCCAACTCGATCAGCAAAAGAGCTTCAGCAGCCTTATGTTCCTCTTCTTGAGACAAGAACTGGGCTTCCAGCTCTTCGGTTTCCCGTTGTATCTTTTCCAACTCCGCCGTCAAAGCCTGAACCGTCGCATCCGTAGACGCAGAATCCCCAACACTCCCGCCACTCCCACCTCCCGCGCTACCATTTCCATGTCCCGCACTCCCATTCGCAGCCAACAAATTCTCTTCCGTCGTCCCCGGTGAATTTTGTCTTCGAAAAGTCCGCCGCGATTGCGGTGCTTGCGTGAGGGTATCAGTCGCGTGAATCGTGGGTATATCATCCGGCCCCAGCGCTGCGCCGCCGCTCCCGAGCACCCCATTCATACCAGCCGTAGCCGATCCAACTGTAGCGTTACCAACACCGGAGCTGGACCCCGCAGCAGACGAAGCAGCGGTCGCGGCAAGGCCATCCCTCCCGCTAATCAGATTACTACTACTGCTGTTATTCGTGGTGTTGCTATCATCCGTGTTGGATCGTAGGGTGCGCAATCGGATTAACGGACTCGGGGCTTGGAAGTTTGACGAGTTTGCGGCGATGACGCGGACGTTGTATATTTGGTCCGGGGTTAGACCTGTGACTACGACGCTTGTATCTCTACGTTCGTTTTCGCCCACTGTTGTAAATATAATACAATTGATGTGTTACATGTCAGCATTTATGACTTTTCTGAAGTTAGGGTTGGTTTTGACGTTTTTTTTTTTTTTTGTTCGTTTTTTCCCCGCTTTACGTCGGATGGGATTCGTGGATGTAAAATGGAGAAAAGGGGAGGGGAGGACTGACCGTTCTGTCCGTTTATTTGGATGATGTGTTTTGCGACGGAACCGGCCTTTTCGGGGGGAGACCAGTGTAGTTCTATCGAATCTGCGGAGATGTTGTGGAGAGAGACTCGCGGGGGTGCGGGAATATCGAGACCGAGGCCTTTGACGAGGACGGGGATGGGGATTGCGAGAAGTTTCGACGCTCGGTGGGTTAGCCTAGACAATGGAGGAATTAGATTTGGTTAGTTATGTGTATTTTTGAGGCCGTGAGAGGGAGATAGGTTGTTATCACGAGGAGGGTTATGGTGTGCGTACCATGCGAGGGCGAGAAGCGTGGCCACCAAAGCGACAACCATGGCGGTTGATGGGAGGAGGGATTAGTTCCTCTCCTCTTTTTGTGTATCCCTCTCCTTATGCCACGGTGTAGTAGGAGTATTAGCAGCAGCAGCGCTGGATCTTAGAAGTATATGAATCCGGAGAGGAAAGAGAAGATGTATATGAATGGAGATGGAGATGGTTGAGGGATGATGATTGGGTGAATGTGATGAATTCAAGATGAGGTTGCGGTTGCAGTTGTGGTTGCAGTTGCGGTTGTTGTGGTTGGCTGCATCGTTTTTCGAGATGCCAAGACTTGGGTTTTTTCTTCTCCGTCAACCTGTTCACACCGAAAACAGCAGGACAACAAGCAGGTTGACTCTCTCCTCAACGTCTCTCTCTATTCCTGGTTTAAAAAGATAGATATATGGTTCTTTTTTCAGAACAGTCTACGTGGTTCGAAGGGAGATGGGAGATGTATGTGATTGTGATATATTGGGTGAGGGCATTTCTAGACAGGCTGGTCTCGTATTACTATCATACCATTGTGGCTAATATCCACGACATGGCCATCTTCCATGCTTCGACCGAATTCACCCGTCCCTGCATCAAGGCTAGTTCATGAATGAATTCAATATAATAACTAAGTACTTAAGTAAGTAGCTCCTGTGGCTGACCTTTCATTTTTTGATATCGCCCTGCACCCAGCAGTAGTAGCAGCTTCTTCCGAACCGGAGTCGTCGACGGGCGAAAAGCAAGGCTCTCTCTCTCGCTTGACTTTATCCCAAGTCTACGATACGAGTAGTCACATTTTCAATATCATTATTATATTTGATCTCAATCACATATCAATCACGATCAATATACTCAATCAACCTATTATGTTCCCTACATTTGCGAAGAAGTCTAAATGGGAAGGTATACCATATTCAATCTACTTTAGTACATGTAGTTTCCTTCCTGCACGTCTACGCTGGTTCCTGTCAAATTAGACCTTTGTCACAGTACAATCCTCTTTCGCCCCTACCGCTCTCCAATCGCCCGTCGACAAGCATGCAGTCGCAAATCCAATTCATAAAGTGAATCTACTTAAGTACTTATTGACTTCTTTTTTTTTTTTGTTGGGGTCAATGTAATGCATTAATGCAGACAAATCCTCAAATCGAATCGAATCGAATCGCGAGCTCGCGACTCGCAAAAGCTGTCACCTCCTTCCCTTCCCCCAGCTAAGAACAAATGGGAGGGTGTCAAAACCTTAAACACACGTTCCTTCAAGCTTGTTTTTGTTTCATCGATCGAATCGCAATTGCAGGCCGCCGTACGTACTAAACAGAGAAAGGAAGGGGGGGGGGGGAGCTCGTGCCATAATCCGATTGATTCAATAGTCTATGAATGCATGAATGAATGAATGCATGAACCGGACCTACCCCGGATCCAAAACCTGAACCTGACTGGATGAGCATGAAGCACCCCAAAGAAATCCAAACCCAACGGCTATAACGCTATGTAGTCCAGGGCGCACGCTTCTCCAGACTTTACCCAACGGCAACCTTCCGTCCAACCTCAACCACGCATTCATTTCGTCCAAAAAATGCGGGGGGAAGGGAAAAGCAAGCTAACTTAACTTGATCTGAAGAGAGAGCGCATGCGCAGAAGTGGGAGTTTAAACAACCCCCCGTTAAACCATTCAGCGGAGGTCTACCCGAAACCTCAAACGCCGAAAATCCCGTTTGAGGGTTTACGTACACACCGAGTTGAACTAAAATTCGGAGTAGCGAAGCTCGAATCTTGAAGAGGAAGAATACTCGAGTTACAGGTAGGTAGGTAGATTACACCGTCAGATGACCATTTATTCGAAACTCCTTTTTGCCTTTGGATAGACAATTACATACAGTATATCCTCAGCTCGCGCCGGAAGGGTACCGGATGCACAGTTTTCGGCATTGAACTGGATAGATTGGATTGATTGGATCAGGTCGGGTGGGATGGTGGTTTCCCTATGCTTTTTCGCTAATTCGGCCCTCAAATCGAATCAGGGTCTTGCTGCCATTCTGTTTTTCAATTTTTGTCCTCCGTTGGCAAGTAAGCATTTTGTTTTAGCCAGTTCGAATGTTCTTTTATTCGATTAGTCTCGAACAACCCGCCCTGCAACGTTATTCGATAAGTAGATTTCCATCATGGGTTTAGTGTCGTTCTTGTTTGGTTCAACCTGTGTAAGCCAGGACCTTCTCCAGCGGCTGTAAGGTTAAAACGATGGAACCCAAGGTTTCTTCTTTTCTTGAAAGTCCCCGCCGACGATGACGGCAAGGTAAGGTAGACTGGGATTCGACGGATCGTGGAAAAACTAAAGAATTCTTCCCCCCACGGTAGGGTAGCTAGCTGTGCCTTGTCGGGGCCTGATGTTTCGAAATGCCCAACCACTTTTTTTCCGGTTAGACGAGCATCAGATGCAGATGACCTCTCTTGATTATTAAGTATGTTTTTTTTTTAATCAAACGGTAAGTCTCCGTGGAAGCAAGTTTTTCCTGGAAAGCTGGAAAGAAAAATCAAGGCTCGAAATGGGAAAGTAGGCCGAGTTTCTTTTAATAAGAGTTGAGGTGGATTGAAATACCGTCGGTGGGGCTGCAATGACCTCGACCGCATCGGACGTGTTTGAGAAATCAAAAAATACTTTTTAGTGATCCAAAATGGCTAGCGATTAATTAACTTTCGCATGCGGATTTGTCTTGAGGAAAAAAAAAAAATGATTTGACAGGATTGTTCGTTCCATCATTCCATGCCCGTGAAGATTTGAATCATTTTTTCCTTTCAGAAGCTTATTAAACTTCCTCGGCTCCGTGATTCTGAACTTGTTCAATTAAATTTTCCGGCTATCAAATTTTTCTTCGTTTATAATCAAATATGATGAAGTAGGTTTAAAATGTTTCTCTGGGTTTAAAATTGACAAAAACGATTGAAGCCAAGAATTAATCCAGGGAAAATACTCCAAAGAAGAATAAGCATGATAGGCAATGTACTTAATAGCTTCTAGATAAGATCCCTGCGGGAATGCTTGTACCGAGGTTGTACTATATGTACCCTCAGGCATGTCAAACTCATCAAAAAAGAGTTGGTCAAGTAGTCGATCGATACTACCTTTCCGTCAGAGAAAAGAGTAAGATGATGTCTTCATGATACCTTGTCCGGGGCCATACCTGGACAAAGAGTTGACCCGGCCAGCACCCTCGTCGAAATCGCAGACAGGAACTAGACTAATGCTATGCTATGCAAACTTGCGAGTCCGATTCGATACTTTATACTATTATAGCTACTTACATTACACCCACCCACGATTTTTTATCGAAAGAAAAAGTCTGGTTTGGTTCGGGTCCGTGGAGGTTATTGCGTGTTCTGATTGGGGGGATTCGAAACTTAAGGGTAGACGATACCTGATGTGCATAGAGTTCCCCAATTCTCGCATATGAGCCGGCCGGGGGAAAAACCTCTTTTCAGCTCTCTATCTTTGTTTCAAAGTCTCCGACCGAACCGATGCGAGCATGTGGTATATATATATACCTCGTACATACATAACACTGGGAAGTCGAAAACCCGTCCGGGTTCATCATATTGAGCTTGTGGGTTGGATTGAACGGATAATGCATGCTTGCTCAATGCACTGATAGCATATTTCCTATATATTATATTATGCTTGCTGTAATGTAAATGTACATGTACTGCGACAGGGATTGGATGGGAAAAAAGGCCAATCGATTCGATGAATGAATTTGGATGAATTTGGATTCGATGTGTGTATGTATGTATCATCCTAATTGAACGTTTTCTGGGAAAAAAAGGTACAGATACATACATACACGCAAACCTGTTACTCGAGTTCGAGCTCGGATAAAGATTTGGTCATATAAGTATATTAAATAAGTACTGGAAGAGTCCCGGCTTCTTTTTTTTTCCCACTCTTGATTTTTTAGATCTTTTTTGAAATTTATATTTTTGTACCTTTCGGCCGTTGGAAATATATCTAGGTACTTAAGTACTTACTCATATCTACTTATCACCGACAGCTAGATTGATTCGGATTTGAATCAATTGATGGTTCCTAGACCTAGATCTCGGTTCACTTTCAACATATATCCATTCCTTCGCCACAGTAATTACTGCTAATATTATAACAACCATACCATAACCGAACCCGAGACACAATCAAGATATAAAATTTCCTCAAACTCGGCATTCTCAAAAACGGATCACAAGCTTAATATTTTATTTATTTATACGAAGTATAAAACATCTCGAATCTCCATCTGTTTGGGAACAATAAGAATTCGAAAAAGTATTATATATAATAATATATTGGGGGTGGGATTTGCCTTAGCTTGCCTTCAGGTTGCCCAACAATATTTCAATTTTTTAATCCTTCCGCATTCAACGAAAAACCGAACGAAAACCGAAGGCCCAGCCGGTCAGCCAGAAACGATTATAATTGTTATTTATATTATAACTGAACACCCCCCCGGGATAATTATATTATATTATTATTGTTTATCTCTTTCTTTCTTCTCTCTTCGATCTAGAACTTTACTGCACGGAGATACAAGAGAGAGGAAACCTTTCTCTTGTTTGTTTTCTCAGCCTCAGTCGTCGTCTGAATTACATTCCACAGCAGCCGCACGACGACCGTTAGAGAGACCGCTGTGCGCCCGACCACCCCCATCACATCAGTTCCAGTTCCAGTTCCAGTTTGGATCACTCCAAGTGCAGTCCAGATCCAGCCCAACGAGAGAGAGCTCAACCGATAGCCCAGCAGACTAACCAACCAGCCAACCGGCAGCCTGTAATAAAGTCTATCGAACATCAATTCGGCAGTCAGCTGAGGACGCAGGACCGGGGAAGGAAACAGGAGGAGCACAGCATAAAGCATAAATATAAATTGATAGACTGAGGAAAGCGGCTAAACGAGGGCCCTGTTCTGGCTTCGGCTGTTTCCCACACACTTCACCCCAAAACTCTCTCTCTCTCTCTCTCTTATTCATTCACTCATTCATTCATCATCCATCCATCGCTCGCTCGCTCGCCGTACGGCAACTGCAGTTTGTCGTCATTCCTTTTCCCCACGCAAGAAAACCAAGAACGGATTATTATACCTTCAATCCCAGTCAAAAACCCGCCCGGGGTATCCTTTTTTCCCATTCTTCCCTTCTCTCTTTTTGCCTGCGGGAAACTAAACAACCTACTTGCCAGTCGCCGTCGCCAACTAACTACAATCTCGTCATCGAAATCATAATATAACTATAACTTCGATTCCGGCTTGCGTTTGGAATTTCGCACATACCTCAACTCAATCTTCAGCCTCTTCAAGCATCCTCAATCAAATCAAATCAAATCAAATCGCACGAGCACTCACGCCGCAAACAAAATAATATTTATTATTATTAGCAATAGCAACAACAACTTCCATTTCCAGCACATGAGAGGCCCACGACCCGTAAAAGCAGGAGTCACCAAATATTATTAACAACAGCCTCCCTTTCTCTCCTTCTCTCTCTCTCTCCCTCCCTCTCTTCCTCTCCTACTTCCGACCTCCCTTCGATTTCAACAAACTTCCCTCGTTTACCTTCTTCCCCGATAAAAACCTTCGGAGCCAGCAGAAGCAGCAGCAGCAACAGCAGAAATGCAGTATGTCAGAAGCATCGCCGGCTCTGTCACAAAGACGTACAATTCCATAAACCCTGCCACCCTAAGCGGTGCAATCGATGTCATTGTCGTCGAACAAGAAAATGGTAACCAAAAAAACACCCCGACGCTAGGCGAAACACGCACATCATCATCATCACATGCTAACACGACACCTCTAGGAGATCTGGCCTGCTCGCCCTTCCACGTTCGCTTTGGAAAATTCTCGTTATTACGGCCGCTTGAAAAAAAGGTACGGTTCCTAGCTCTCTATCCTAGTTCTTTTCTGCAGCCTTTGTGCGGCAAAGCCGTTTTTCCATGCAGCCTTCTTTTTTTTTTTTTTTTTTCTTCTTGCTACAGAATCCCAGGGCTAACCAAAAATTTCCATTTACTTCTTTCCAAATATAGGTCGAATTCCGCGTCAATGGCCATAAAACCGACTTCCCCATGAAGCTAGGCGAGGGTGGAGAGGCATTTTTCGTTTTCGAAACAACTAGCGACATCCCAGAGGACCTTCAAACTTCGCCCCTGGTTTCGCCTGCCGCCAGTCCCAGACCGATGTCCCCCGTTTCGGACGGTGGATCCACCCTCGAAAACCCAGAAACATTTGATCTCGAGCTCGAAGACTCCGAAAAGACGTCATCTGCCGCTACATCCGACTCGGTCACCATCCCTCGAAGAGCACAGTCCGACGCTGGAGCTTCCACGCCTTACTCGCTATCACCATCGGATCAGCTCACATTACGGCCTCAGAGTGGAGATTGGAAGTATGGCGGCTCCCTGGACAGGTCCACCTCGGCGGACATACTCCCTTCGGAAGGTCACAAGTTCAACCTGGACGACAGCATGAAGGCGAAATCGGCCGAGAACACCCCACGATCCGGCTCCCCGTTGGCCAACGATCCAGCTAGATTCGAAAGAGCGAAGGCTCTCTCGCGAAAGATCTCCATCCCGACGCGTATCACCGATGATGGCGATCTGATGCTCGATATGAATGGCTACAAGACTGGCGAGGAGGACTCGTTGCAGGCCGAGGTTATGGCTAGGAGGCTTCTCGCCGATGAATTCGAGTCCGGTTACGACCTCGCTTCCTTGATCGGTGCGGATAGGGACGGCAATATCATCATCTACACTAGCGAAGAGGCCAAACATGAGGCCGACAGACGGGCGAGAGAACAAGCTGCCGCTCCCATTGACATCTCGGACATCGAATCCGGATACTCCTCGGACGATGGTAAGAGCGTCTCGAACGACCAGCTCGTCACTCCACCGAAAACACCACCTCCAGGTGTCTTGAAACTAATATCGGAACCGAAAAACTACGCAAAGACGTTGAGATTGACTAGCGTTCAGCTCAAGAGCCTGAACCTAAAATCCGGTGCCAACACTCTCAGTTTCTCCGTCAACAAGGCGGTCTGCAATGCCAACCTGTATCTGTGGAAGTGGAACGTCCCAATCGTCATCTCTGACATTGACGGTACCATCACAAAGTCCGACGCTCTCGGACACTTTTACAACATGCTGGGACGGGACTGGACCCATCTCGGAGTTGCCAAGCTCTTCACCGACATTTCAGCCAACGGCTACAACATCATCTACCTCACCAGCCGATCCGTAGGTCAGGCGGACACCACGAGAAACTATCTCAACGGCATCGTCCAAGACAAATACAAACTCCCCAAAGGACCGGTCATCATGTCTCCGGATCGTACTCTTGCCGCTCTCCGTCGCGAGGTGTACCTTCGGAAACCTGAAGTGTTCAAAATGGCATGCTTGCGAGATATTCTCAGCTTGTTCGGCGACAACACGAACCCCTTCTACGCCGGCTTTGGAAATCGTTTAACGGACGCTTTATCCTACCGATCGGTTAATATCCCCTCGACTAGGATTTACACCATCGATTCCAACGGCTCGGTGATTTTGGATCTGCTGACGTTGACAAGCTACAAGTCGACTTACGTTAACATGCGTGACGATGTTGACCGCTTCTTCCCCCCGGTTACAAATTTGGTTGCGGACGAGAGTTATACGGATTTCAATTACTGGCGAACACCCATGTTGGATTACGATTCCTTTAGCGACTCGGACGAAGAAAGCGACGAAGATGTTGATGATGAGGAAGGTGATGAGTATTATGAGGATGACGACGAAGGGCAGTATGAGGACGCTCTCGCGGATTCCTATCTCAGCCAGGGATCCTCCATCCGTTACGAGGAACTCAGCAACTCCAGACTCGAAGAGCAGAACGCGGCCTTTGACGAAGCGCTAAGGATGAACCATCGGGGCAAAGTTGTCGAACATCTGCTCGAGAAGGATAAATTGAGCCGTGCGGCTGAGAGGCTCAAGGAAGCGTACGGCGACGAGATTCCAGAGGTTCCCCTCGAAGACGCCGGAGCCAAGGGCGTCGGTCACCTGCACGTCGCCGATCCTCGAGTTCTAGAAGCTCGCGATGATATTATCAGAAATGGAAGCGAACAACCGGAACAATCCGAAGATGTCGACGGGGCGGGAATTTTACAGCACGTGGCGGAAGTTGTTGAGAATTATATCGGTGTGGGAGGAGGCGGACAACCTGAAGTGCAGGAAAAGCAACAAAATGAGCAGCCGGTCGAGGCGTCGGCGTAGAGAGCCGGCGGTGCGATCAGAAGGGGGCTTGTGGCTTATATTCCTGAGCGGGGGAAATGGTTTGTCTCTGCTGCGAGGTAAGGGGGGTTGTTTGTACACAGTATGATGATCGCCGTAGTGGGGGTGTGTATATAATGGAATGTGGAATGGTGGCAAAGAGATGTACACAAGATGGGGATAGTCGGACTGAGGCGTATATATATCCTTTTTCTTGATTGGCGAGTTTTATTTTTCTGCAAGGGCGTTTCTTTCTTTCTTTCTTTACTCTTTTTGGATTGTTGGACTTTCAGCTGTGGATTGTTCCTTCTGACCTTGCTATTGCGGTTTTTCTAAAATGGTTCATAATTGTTCCGTTTTTACTTTTTGCTTTTTTACTTTTTTTTTTTTCCAGTCGTCGCTAATAGCATCGCGCCGGTGTTCTTTTTTTTTTTTCTTTCAGTATTTTTTTTTTTCTCTGCATTTCTGCATATTCGCCTCATCCTTTTTTGTTTCTTCGGAACGAGTTTTCTTGCGAGTAAGGGTATATATTTTGGTGAACGGGAGATCCAAAACAAACCAAAAGAGGTTACGGTATTATACGGTACGGTAGAGATTGACATCATTTCCTTTCATCAAGTTGAAAATATTTGCTGTTTATATGTTTTATCTTTTTTTATCATTTGTGGCGTTTTTTTTTTTTTTATTAGTATTGTTGTTATATGTTTTCTTGCATGATTTTCAACAAGTGTTTTTTTTTTTTGGTATATACTTGGGGGAAGTAAGAATTCAACATGCATGATAGTGGGTTATCGCTGACCCAGACGGGGGTGGAGATTTTGGCTTTTGCTTTGCTTTGGTTGTATCTTAGTAGCTGGGGGCTGGGGGCTGGGGGTATTGGAGTGTGAGTGTGTACCTAGGTATGAGATGAAATTGATATATATATATATATATTTATTGAGCTAATCGTTTCTTCATAATGCTGTGTGTTTAATCGAGAGTGTCATATATGTATTATAGGTAGATCGAAAGCAATCGAAGGTGCTGTTAGTATACAATCAATGCTGAACTATATAAGAAAGCCATGGCCAACTTATATTGCCTCTCTTATAAATTTATCCCGTCCAAGTTGATGTGTCTTGTTTAGCTAATTAGACTTCCGTTATGAAATTCCGGAGTGACTGTAACTTGTATCAATAAAGTTGTCGATATCGAAACCCGTTACTCAAAAACAGCAATTGGCTCTCGAATTCGCGAAGTATCGTTTTATTTTATTTTCCGTTATCCGAAATTATACCCTGCTAGACCCCTCATTGAGCTCATGAGCTGAGAAATCAAGAGTTATCTATCGATCGTGAGTATCATGTGTTGGAATTGTGTTTGGTGGTATTTTAACCTTGAGTGATCCCAAAGGAGGCGTCTTTCCTAATTAGGTTTGCAGATTCGTATTTTTTTTGGTCTTTTCTTTGCAGGCAAGGTGTGGTCGTCGAACTCGTAAAAACTACACGTGCTCCAGCTTTTCAGGAATGGCTAGGTAATTTATTATAATTTATCACTAAGGTGGTTTGTGGTAAGAAAGCCGGGTAGAAACGTGGGGCGGTTGCTTTCAGGTTGCGCCTTTTTAGTACTATAGTCTAGAGGATTTGACTTATAAAGTAGTATACAAATATGGGTTAATATAATGCGACTAATAGTAGTCTTTGAAGCGATATGCTACCATCGGGTCATTGAGTTCGGGATCTTAGGCCCTTACGTCTCTACTTAACTAAACAGAATCTAACAAAACTGATATCAAATGTGAGAACGGTATAGTCAACTATCGACTCCAGCTATCCTCTGAAAGATGTCTTCTGAAAATTCTTAAACCATAAAGTTACATGATACCTCTATAAAAAAAAAGAGGGCTTCTAGCTCCACAGCTACAACTCAGCCTTCTTCTGCGCGAACAATTTCTTCGCATCAGCCCACACCCTTGAAGTTTCCCTATCCTTTAATTGCAATAAGCTGGGTAACAGTTGCGAGGAGAAGGATTCCGATGCCTCTCTTGGGAGCAATGTAGGTAGGTGGTCGATCGAAATGACTGAAAGTGGAGGGCCGGATCTATTGATTTCGCGTTAGTTTTAAAAAGAATATATATATGTATAATAGCAATGCGTATGTTGAGAAACTTACTCAATACCGGTAACTTCAGCTGTCGGCTTCTCGAACGTAGTCCAGACATCGTAAACTGGAACCGGATTGAACGGACTGTCAGGATCGCAAGCGACATCGCAAATGATCCTAAGCTTGCGGTCCTTATCCGCGTTGATAGACTCCTTGGTAATGAATGGTGGAATCTTGTCCAGCAAGTAAATGCAGTTGATGAAGATATCGGCTGTTCCGTCGTTTGTCAGTCTCACTCAAAATTTTCAACAAACCCTTCTGAGCCGGAAAAAACTCACACTGCGTAATTTCTTCAAAGGGTCCGCCCTTCTTCGTCTCTGGTAGATCCCACTTCAAGATACTCTCCTCACTCAATCCGACCTTTCGGCAGAGATCCACACTACCACTTCCACACCTTCCCAGAGCACCAATGATGATGACTCTTGGCTCAACACCTCCATTTACAGCCTTCGCCTTTTCGATATTTGCTTTAACATGGGTGATCATGGCAGTTTCATTGGGAAACGGCTTGACGACCCCATACGGTTCATTTGGGTGCGAAACATTCCACGCCCAGATCTCCAACGCCAAGGCCGCGCCGGCAAAGCCGGCATAGTACCCAAAAGCAGCTACCCGACGGCCATTGTCATCATTCAGGAACTCGAGATCGTAAAGGCAGTTTTGGTAGCGGGAAAGAGTATCGCGGTATCCTCGCTGCTGCTTGAAGACGTGGGCGAACTGGATGTGTTCGTGTACGAGAGGGAATGTATCCACCGGGAGCTCTTTGAGTCCGATGATCATATGTTCCTTGGGAGCATCGACCCAAGATCCGGTGGGGACAAGTGGGATACCAGCACTGCAATTGTGCGATTAGCGGGTTAAATTTGACGCACTAGAATTTGTAAATTGTGGGTGGAATAAGAAACACCTACTCTTCGAATTCTTGGTCGTCAAAGATGCTCTGCGGCGAGCGTTCTACTCGGACTTCATATCCAGCGTCGACGAGTGCTTTGGCTGTGGTGGGAGTCACTGTTGTTCCGATCGGTCAGTACAGCGGGGCAGTGGCGGGGTGTAACCGATGCACGAGATGAGCAGAACGTACGGCATGATCTGTGCTCTAATGGTTTGGCTAAAAATAAAAAAAAAGACCAAACAGTCAGTATTTTGCTAAATCACCAGATTTCGATAGCATTGCTACTCACTTTCAGCTCGGAGATGAAGAACTGTTGCCATTGTGAATGTCAGTCGATGAATGGATGAAAGCCCGGGAATAGAATGTGTAGATGTTGAGGTTGTTATTTTTGCGAAGCGAGAAATCTTTGAATTCAAACCGCGAGTTTAAAACTTTAAAAGAAAAGACCCAATAAGAGTCATAAAAACCAACCTCAAAAATTCTGGAAAAGGTGGAGGAACAAGCTAAGGCCTCTGCTAGCCGGTTGGATGTAGCTAAATTACCCAAATCCCTGGGCGTCTTCGGCCCGCTCTTTCACGCGGCTTTTCAAATGGTTACCAGCAGCAGTCCCAAGAGAAAATTTATCGATAGGCGAAAACGGAAGGTCCGAATTCGGCGGCCTGCCCGAACTGAACAAACCAACAGCAACAACCCCCACGATTTGATAGAAATTATCACGAACAAAGTTATACCTTTTATAAAAGGAATATTAATATATCCCTCTATATCTCGAGAATATGATAGTGCTAGCACTTTAGGGGAAGTTCAATATCTTCCAGATCGCCATGCTCAAGATTTGTAAGAATTGGTGGCGCTTAACTTAATTCTCTTACCACGGAGGGCCTTTCGACTTTCAATTATCCTGGCTAAGAGTCTTCCGAAAAGCATTTTAATTGTCTTGAGAATACGAAAATATATATAGTACCCCAATTTCTCAGCATAACTCTTTATAATCTGATAAAAATTTTGTTTTGGGGTTATACAGCATTGAATTCAATAATTCATGAATTCGTATAGGTTTTGACCTGGATATCCATTATGAGACCCTTTTTTAAAATCATATAATTACTTTAGTCGAGAATACATAAAGGAATACATGTGCACAATTACTGAATATCTGGTCAAAAGTAAACGAATAACTCGAAGGCTATGTATATGAATTGAAATGTAAAATTTCAAAATAGAAAATTGGAAAGGGTTTTCTCCAAAAGCGCCGTCCTCTGGACACAAATTACCGCACAAAATAAACAAAAGTTCAAACAATTTAGGTAGGTCTTCATACAACGGTATATATGTGTTCATGCCGCCAACCAAAGTTTATTCAGTTTCAGTACTACAAAATTGAAGAAGCTTATCCATCGTCAATTTAACCTCTTTCATGGTGTTTGTAAAACCATGCTGTTGAGTATTCTGCTGCTGGAGCAAACTTCGGATAACTCTGAGTTCAACGAGAACATCGTTTGCAAAACCCCTGGGTGTTTTTGGGAGGGTTTGGTTTCGAGACCAGCTGCTACCGTTGTGGTGTATGCTTGGATGTTCTGATTAATTGTGCTCGTGGGCCAGTCTAGACCTTTCAAACATTATTCTAATAGACTATTCGATATAGAATTGAAATGTTCTTTCAAGAGATCGGTGGTTTTATTGTTATCTTGAGGTTCGTGCTCGGGTTGTACGACTGGTATTTGTTGCATTATCTATATATCTCGGGGTTGTAGCTACCTAATTCGCTTTCATCTACCCTGACTCTCTTCTTCGGTCGATGGAAAGGGTCTGCTAACAAGGAAAGCTTTTGATCTGAGCTAATACTAGACTGAGATCGTACTCTACGGTTCGGACACTCAGATACGAGGGACCATATATATCGAGGGGCTTAACGGGTTGGAGATAGGCCTAAATTTATCAAGGAACCGGATGATATGCTATCTTCTCTGTTGGCCGAATCGTGTCTGTTTTCTGCCTCTCCCCCGCTTTCTTCCACACTAGCCGCTCCATCATCTGTTACAATCGTCTGTTGAATTTGTTTTTCTCACGGTATACAACCTATATATATATCAGAGCTAGAGCGAGGTTCTCAATGCGGTCAAAAGTTTTGGTAGCGTCACGATATTGGTCGAAATCCGCCTCTTCGTTGCCGGCACACTGAGATCGATGGCTTTCGGTGTCTCTGAGGGAGATTTGATACCAGGCCTTTAAGGAGGAATTCTTTCTTGAGATTTTGCCGTCTGTGGTCTATCTATATGTTGTTGAATAACCAAGTCGACGTCTCCCCAAGTAATGCAATAAAATCCGTATGAAAATGAGGTATCTTATTTCGACAGCCAGTGCCTTTAAGCTTTTCTATGATCGCCTTATGGAGGATGTATCCAGTTTTGACCGAGGGTAAAAAATTGTGCCATGCATCGGCATTCGACGGACTTCAAGTAGAGCAACCATGGTTTCTAAGTAGCTGGTTCCGAGGACTTCCGTCGAAGTAAAGCTCGCTGGCACTGCTCGCCACACCTCGTATAAAATTATCTCTTTCATACTCTCCAAAGTCTAAGCGTTCAGTTTTAAGGGTTGAGACATCATGCTAAGTTGAAGCTTGTAAATATTAGAAATATAATTAGATTCAAAAGTATGTTCGTATTTAGAAACTGGTCGTTTCGAGACCCGCCCCCAACATAAATCAATGATATTAAATCGAGACTATTTGAGAAACTCGTCGCTTCAGTGCTTCCGTCATATCCGCATTCTGATATATACATTTTAGTGATTTCTGGAGGGTGGACCGGATTAAAGCTGGAGTTGGAAAGCCCAGCTGGTCCGCGGACATTTGAAGAATAATGCACATGCACACCAAACAAATTTCCTGACAGTCGGATTTTTTGGTTTTTTGGTATTGTTTTTTTTTTAGGACTCCTCGGTTGTAAATACTCCAATGTAAAGAAAACTATTCAATTCGATCCACTTTGTGATTATGATTGTTGAATCCACTATAGTCGCCGCGATGTCGGCTAACCGGCTCTAATGAGGCTCCATTTCAGGCTCCGACCCGCGCCGCAACGGCAGGCATGTTCACTGTTGTTAACCAAAAATGAGCAGGGGCTATAAACACCTCGGCTTTCATTTTTAAAAGGAAAGGAAATAAGAGAATAGGATCGCAGAAATTTTCGCTCGCTGTCATCAGCGTGTAGTCGAACAATCCAGAACTCCTTACATCTCGGGATTGAGGTTCGGTTGCACTGATCTTGTAAGGATACTTGGAAGCTTAGTCGCAAGAGATTGGACATGCCCCCCTAGTAAAGTTTGAATCATCATGATATCGATACTCTCAGTTGTTTAACGTTTGCGTCTGGACCGTATCGATCACCAACTCCTTTCCACGGGCATATAGCTAGCTATATAGCGAAGTAGATATTTTGTTTCTCAAGATGCTATCATACTAAATCATTATTGATTATCCCTTTGTCTAAATGGCTACGATAACGCACATATTTTCCCTAAGAGTTAGATCATTGCATAAGTCCGATTCTTGGGTATACGAGTTTTCTAAACCTCGGTTTAACAAATTTGGGGACTTTGAACCTAGAAATCAGATAGTACTGTCAAAGTCTCAGTTATAAAAATGTTGATACATTCCATAACGGCGAGTCGGGTCCCTTGAAGCTTGTCCACCATCTTCTGGTCGCGCTCTCGGGGCACGCCCCAGTTCCTGCGCAGTCCTGGTAATGTAAACATCTCGACGGGTTAACGTTGGTGGTATTGAATCTTCGATTTCCCCGTACATCGAGTACCTTTCTATACCCTCCACACAGTCTGGCATTCGAGTTGGATTCAAAATATAATTGACGTTTAGACCTCTATAATAATCCGCATTAGACGTCACTCCATCCTGCCTCGGCATATTTGTCCGTTCAGTACCAGCCTCTACACTAAAGAATTCCGCCTCACTAGCTTTGTCAACCATTGAATTGAAAAAATCGGACATCGTAGGACTCCGGTCATGTGGCGGTCGCTCATATAAGTGTAGTTTCTCTACATTTCCATACCGTCTCGCTTCGAGCTCTTCCCGACTGATTTTCTTTGCTGAAGATCTGCGAGGGGATCGGGGGCGAGTTGTTACTTCTTTGGGTTTTCTTTCGTTCTGTCGAGGGGTTTTTTCTAGCGTTTCTATAATCTCACGCTTTTCGGGTTCACGCTGACGAGGTTGTACCCCGCTAGAAGGTTCGCGGGTTTTGCACAATGAAGCTTCACGTCGGGCAGTTGTTGAGAGAGTCAATTTAGGCTTTCTAGGAGTTGTTCTGATATCTTCAATCGCTAGGTCGAGGAATGGATCTGGATTCGAAACCTTGTCCCTTTTACCTGGAGTTTCGTCCCGTTTACGAGCTGGTTCCGGCTCAGGATGCGGCTCTTCAACTTTTGGCTTTCTTGCCGATGGATAATCGAGAGGTTTTGATAGCTCTGACCTACCTTCTCGCGGCCGTACTGTCCTATATGTGTGATGAAGTGGTCCATTTGCCGGCTTTGGCTGAGTACCTTGCCCTTCGGTTCCAGGTTTTCTCTCGGATTTGTATCTTCCTCTCTCGGAATAATCTCCATTTACTGCGGATTTATGTTCTGATCTCTTAGGCTTAACAACTGGTGTCTTATTTTTCTCATTTGATGGGTCGGGTTTAGCTCTCGGCGTCTCAAAGTCATTCACCGGACTTCTTGACTTGCTCACTCGTTCGTCTGGTTGATCTACCCATCTTTCGGATTTGTCTGCCTGTTTTTCAGTCCTGCTGACCCAGCGCTTAATTCTGTCCACCAGGCCACCACGTCTATCCACCGAGCTATCAACACTGCTTATTGGGCTCTGGGATCTACCCACCGGGCCATCAATACTGCTTACTGAGCTATGAGATCTATCCACCGGCCTCTTGGATCGATTTGCTAGATTTCCAGATTTTTGTTCACCAGGTCGTACGTTACTCTGCGGTCGTCTACTTTGGTTCGACGGTACTTCATTTGCGAGTTTTGAACCTCCCGTCTTCTCCCTCTCCGCATAAGTGTCCCTCGACGGTAATTTACTAGACCGCTTTCCATTTTGATTCGAAGAAGGTGTCAAGGCCTCGAACTGAGCAGTTAAAATCTCCCTTCTCTCAGCATACATGTCTCGTCGTTGTCCATGTCTTTCCGGTCGAACCGGCATACATGTCGATAGTGTACTATCAAACTCTGCGATTCCGTTCCTCCTTGATGAATAATCCTTTCGGTTGACTCGTTCGCGCGGAGCAGCTCGGATGCCTGGTGTCGACACATCGTGTTGAATCTTTTGGGATCTGATGTCCGAGGGTGATCCGGTTCGGATTGACGAGTAGTTTCTCAAGCTTCCTCTCGGACGGTAGGGCTGTTCACTTTGTATTTCAGCTCTACGTTTACGTTTATAGCGTTTTCTCCTCGATCGTCGATTTCGAGCCGGTCTGCTTGGCTTCTCGGTTTCGCGTCTAGTAGGTTCACCGGTATTCTCTAGTTCTTCTTTCATGGGTATATATTTGGAGTCTGTGGGACTCCTTGAATGTTCGTCTCGAGATGTACTTTGAGAATGAGCCAGGTAAGTGGGCTTATGATTTGAATCCATTGTGATCGAACTACGAGTCATAGAATTTTAGACATGAAGGAATTTATCAGGTTTGGAAAGGTAAAAGGTAGATCAGCCTGTGCATCTGATATATATTAAATCAAGCTTGGAATTTATCAGAACAGAATTAATAGTTTGAGTATTCTAAATGGGTTTCGAATACGTATATGAGAATCCTAGATGTCAAGCTATAGTTGTTTCTTCGTCTTAAGACCTCTTGAAGTTGAAGATTTATTTACGTTTTAGAATTTCAAAGATAGCCTATTAGCTAAGTGCTAAGCAAGATCTACGTAAGAAGTAGTCTTGTATTGACACTTCAGCAACGAGCAAGCTAGTATACTGGTAATACTTAATCAAACCAGCGTTCATAAACTTGCACTTGCAACATCAATATTAATATTGGTTTCGCGTTTTCAATGATATCCAAACTCAGGTTTCCATATATACACCGGATTAAGCCCAAACCTTTTATCCTGTTTATCGATGCTCGGATACCGAATCATAAGAATTAGTATAATAATGTCTATATATGCACCTATGAAACGTTCGAAACCTCAATGCAACTATATCAAACCATTTCCCAGAAACGCTGAACTAATCGCTGAGACTGCCACCAAAGCACGTGATAGCAGGTAAAAAGACCTCCAACCTCCCCTCCCTCTTATTCCAGTATACGTATATATATGTATATCCTGACCATCTTCCGATCAATCTTCCAACAAAGTCATTTTAAATCTTTGTGTTGGCATTGCCACTTAGCTTCGGATACCGGATAGTTCGACGACGTGTCTTCGCATCTCGAAGGCGAAGGTGTCATTTACAAAACGAACCCCAAAAATATCTCTTGCACCCGTGCGGTTTTTAGCAGGATGATCCTTCTAAAACTAATATAGCTTAAATAGCTTCCAAATTCTACATCCTTGAGTTCACGCTTATGAGGAAAAATTTTAGATCATCCCGATATCAATTTAGGTTTATGTTGCAATCGTATGTCGGAACCGTTAATATAACTGCCTTTTTCAAAATATTGATCCATCCGACCGTCGCGTGCAATCGCGAGGTTGCAATGGTATGGCACATGGACGAAACTTAACTTTTAAAAATAGTGAAGGTAGGCTAGGGAGACTATGTACTTAGTTATACTCTGAAATAATCACATCCTAGTCAATATACATCAATATAATCAGCATGAAGGTCCGGTCCACATAGCTATTATGAGCGATAAAGATCTCGTTGAGTATACGAACTTTCGTCGATAGCGACCGGCTTTTGATTGACAATACCATACGCAGTGTAACGATAACCACTTTCAAAAGTCTTGAACGTTAAGACTGTCTGAACTCTCGCTCGCCAGCCGGGCGGCAGAACGAATGAGATCCCACGCGGCATATCCTCCCGGCAGTTTTCCCAATCGATAAACATCAACTGCAACATTTTTCTTTTTTCTGTGGAAACGTAAATGTTGTCCTGTTATCAACTTCTCTTTGGTCAATTAATTGGGTTTTCGAAAAACTAAACCTTTTCCAAGCAAGCCCAAGCCGAGATCTGCCCGTCGCCACCAAATCATGCAAGCCACTCCGGATGGAGAACTCTGGAGATTAATACAAGTAATTACTGCATTGCATTGCAGTGTCTAACGGTACAAACGTTGATTATTCTGGATGCTCGATATGTCGATAAATGGCGCAAGTCTAGCCAACATTCACAATCAAAGCTTACCAAGTATCTTGAAAAGTTTGCAAGAAATCGAGGATCAAGAATGCAAATGGCAGTATGGATAACGGAAGGGAACAGAAGGGTGTGGTAGAATTGATAACCGAACCACAACAGCGGGGCTTCTTCCGTTGCTTCGCTCGCCTAAACGCATGAAATGAACCAGCGGCTGAGCTACCTGCATGAAAAAAAAATACCCATCCACTTTATCATCACAATAACGCCATATTGTAAATATTCGACAAATATTGCGAATCCAATCCCCTCCCCGCCGCCGGCTATCGCAATTTCATCCACCATGTCTATATCCTACGATAAGAAAAAAATAAAAATAAAAATAAAAAAGTACCAAAGAAATATATTAATAAAGAGAAAAGAAAGTCTAGATCTCGAAGTGTGCCAGAATCCCATTGGCGAAAATCATGATATTCGAAATTTAATTTCGAAAATGCGCATGCAATGAAGCCATGTGACGGTTAAGAAGTGCATATGTACTGTACTGTCCTGTATAACAATATGCTGTGCATCTCGAGTGCGTTTTCTCCCGCCAAGAATTCTAACCTTTTTTGTTCATATGTATGCATATGTATGCATACCGTCGCTAACGTTACTTTGCATCTTTGGTGCGTGCGTGAGATTTCAGCGTTGGCGATATTAATAATATAGTTGTTCTCATTTGTGAAAAAATTCTTATCTGAACAGCGTGTTTATGTTTTTTTGTAGCCCATACTTCTTGTGACACAGTGGTATTTCAAACTTAGGTTTCAAAATATGAACCCGTTCGGTTCGAATACTATTTTATGCTTGGTGTATATACAGTCCACACACACAGCTTGAACGGGGTACATTCAACTCGGATATAGCTATAGGCCTGCTGTTCTGGCCGTTGAAAAAGCGCCACAAATTCGAACTGAACAGTTGATGCTTCACGACCGAATAAACTAGAAAGCGGACATGCAAGCTTGGAATATTATCTTGTACGCAAATAAACGTCTTTAGGCGTCGGTACACTGCAATTTCTCAAATTGTTTCAAGAGACAAAAGAAAGTAATTAATCGGCCACTAGTGCTACTGTTTTCGAAATTTCGATCGATTCGTGGTATACATGTGTATATCGAATTCTTGGTTCTATCTGTCATGTGCAAACATATTTCCTAATTCACCGAACGCGAATTTAGAAACGCCGAATGATTGTATACGTATATACCATGGGATAAATTGAACTTCCGTATCAAAAACAAGATGCTAATAATATAAATACGAATCCAAGTCTTCCACGCGATCAACTAAAGACAAAACCTTGAGATCGGCCGATTGTAACTTTAATCGGTGGAAGGAAGCTGAAGATCCTGAGAATTGATTTTATTTGGTTATTTTAGTCCTAGTTGGTACTTGTTCCCAACAAAAGAGCTCAGTTTCGCTTGGTCCAAGCTGTGCAGAATCGAGGAGACTGGGTGAAAATTGAAGGTCTAGAAAAACTCCCATATGGCGGCACGATACATGCTTTCGTCAACTTGGCAGACCTCGGAGGTTACAGGAAGGCGTAGGCGAAGATGTAATATTCGAACAATCAAAAAAAGCGTAACGGTTTTCTTTTTAGTTTTTTTCTTTCATGGAATGTTGCTACGCTGTATTTAGAACCCCGCTGCTGGAGGTTTCCGATATATAGCCAAATATTAATATGCTTGCCATGCTGGCAGATGCATAACTTGCATGAGTTAACTTATCCGATGTTAAACCATTGGAATCTAAGGAGAGACAACCAATATCACTGCTGGAAACATTGAACATCACAGCACACACAACTTCCTCAGAAATATCCTATCCTATCCGTCCCACCGAAAAAAAAAATATTCGCTTGCACATATATCCCCTTCCAAAAAAGGTTAGATAGCTGGCTCTTGTCCTCCATTGATCACCGCCTGATCGTTTCTAGAACCCCTCTTGCGGAGGGGTTGACAGATCTGAAAGGATCAGATGGCGTGGCAGGGCCGCGGGGCAACGGGAAGCCTTAAAAACTACTAGGGGGAGGAAGTCCGGAGTTACGATTCTACGGTAAAAGCTCAGTTCACACTAGGTACAGCCGTACATTGATGGAGAAAACACACTCACTATTTTTTTTATTTTTATTTCCGAGGATATCCTTTCGAGGCGGTTAGATGCACGCCTTATGCAACGTAAGGAAACTCAACGATATACGCAACGATGGAGTGTGTATTTTTGTTTTAGTAGAATCCAGAAACGGCTGCTCCGATGAGAAATCACCGCTATGCACCGTAGCCATAAGAATGTTGGATTAGAAATACGTAAGCAAAAAATCAAAGGAGACTAACAGACTGTCGGTGTGCTGGCGGGTAAAAAAAAAAAAATAAATAATAATAATAATAAGAAAAGAAAAAGAAAAATTTAAAGGCAAGTAAGCAGAAGAAGAATGTATCGAAAAACGCCGAAACACCATTGAAAACCTGCGCGCTGAATGCCATGATAATAACCCAAGATCGGTGCAGCCCGCTAAAATAAAAGAAACAACAACAACAAAAAAGAAAGATAAAAAAATAAGAGATAGCTTGCAATACTATTTTGATTACTTCCCGGCTTTCGCAGCTCGACCTGGCCTCACGCCATTTTGTTTTAGCTGCGGCTGCTGTGGTGGCGCTCCACCATGCATAACCCTAAGCATTAATTCGCTGACAGCATTCATCACCTCCTTGACGTCATTCTCAATAGCCTCCATCTTTGCATCCATCTTGTCCAGACGTTCCCTATTCCCTGACTCCAGCTTCTCAACCCGTTCCCTGAGCTCCGACTCGAACTTTTCCATTCTGAGTTCCAACCTATTCATTCGAACTGTCTCCGAGCTGCTAGCCAAGTGAATGCTCGAGCTACGTGTGGCTCTCCTCGAGGTGTTGGGACTCGTCGGTGTCGGAACCGAGACGTCGACAAGCTGATTCCTCGCCTTGATGTCGCCATCCAGCACATCAAATTTGCCCTCCAATTTATCCATCCTTTCTTGCATCGTTGAATTGATCTGGTCGACTGTGGTTTTGACTTCGCCCATCTCGGTTTTGAACTCTGTGATATCAGTCTTGACCCCATCCATTTCGTGCTCGATCTTATCAACCCTCAACCGCGACTGTGTGCTTTCCGTCGACTGTGCATCCGTGCTGGGACTCTTGCTCTTCTCCGTTGAATGATTGACTTTGACGGCCATATTAGCTCCGATAGACGCCGCCTGTCTTTCCAAAACCTTCATGTGCTGCATGACCTGTGCATCAATCTCGCTGACAATTGCATCGCTACTACCGGCGCCCTTCCGTACAATCTCCAGCTTTTCGTTCCATTTCTTCATCTCGTCTTCAATCAATTCAACCTGGTTTTGCAACCCTTGAATCTCCGTCCGCGCATTCACGTCACCGCGAGCAAAGTCCCCTTCCAGCTTTTCAACCCGCGTCGAGGTCTCCAGCGTGACGCTCCTAGTCCTATAATAATCCTCGTTGAAATCCTTGGTGAACCCGTGGAAGAGTTCCTTCGCCGTGCGTTCAACCATTTGTTGCGTTGCTCCTACTCCGTTATTCCTCATCTCGTTGATCTCACGCCTCAATTGTGCCATGTTTTCGCCTAGATATTGGAAACGGGAATCCAGATGACCGTCGCTATCTTCGTCGTTGTAGTCTCCTTCGCCTTCTACTTGTGATGGTTTTGGGTTTACTGGTTTGGATTGAGGTGTGTGGCTTGGGAGTGGCGGAGGAGGAGGAGGAAGAGGGGTTTGAGTTTGCATTCTTGGACTCGGGTGGAGTTGGCGTGGTGGCGGTGTTGGTGTGGGCGCAAGTGGTGCTGGGATGGCGGATGGTGTGGCTGAAGGTGTCGCGGATGGGGTGGAAGTACTACCGGAACGCTCATAGGCGCTGGGTGGTGGCATCATGGAAGCGTTAGACGCTGAACGATTCACATTGATCGGTGTGAATCCACCCATGGGAGCGGGTGGGGGTGGAGGTTTGTTGGGTGTCGCTGTCTGCGATTGTGCCGTGGGCGGTGGATCTCCATTTTCAGGCGGAATGACCAACGTTAAACTTTCCCGTGTCAAACTCTCCCTCTCTCTACCAGGCGACGATGTTCGTTTCCTCTTGATCCTGATGGGGTGAGCAGCATGATGACGTCCCTCGCCACCATTACTATTGTCGACTTGTCGTTTCAGAGAGTTTTCGGGGCTGCCGCTGCCGCTCCTAGCTTCTCCAGCCTCAGCTCGAATTTGCATCTCTACGGGCAACTCTTCGTTTGTGCCGTTCATATTATTCGCGGGCCATTTGATCGGCGTGACCCTCTTGCCAAGAATCGGACCGGGCCTGTACTTTTCCATCCTACCGTGTCTCATATTATCCAGTGCCTCCATGATATCCACAGTCGTTATAGCTTTGAGTCTCGATTGTAAACCCTTAGTACCATACCCGGTCTCCTGAAGCTTCGTGATCAGATTCGTACCCAGCTGTCGTGTGGATTCATCGTCTCCTCTCCAACCGCCCAGATCACCGACATCCCTGACGCTGTGGCTTTCGAGATGGAAGAGCCAATTGGGTCTACGGTACTTTGTGAGAGACTCGTTTTGCTCAGAGTACAAGCGGTAAATTGTTGCCCTCCAGATTTCGGAGAGCGGGAGGGGGTTAGCTTCTTCGATCGCGCCCGGGACGACCGTGGCAGCTGTTCTGTCCCTGGTCCTCATCGTGTCGTGAATGGTTGGATTGGGCGTCTGCGACGAGGGTAGGTTCAATTCTTCATCCAACCGCGCGTTCATCGGGACGTCCATACTCGGTAGCGGTGGACTTATGAACCCCAACGATCCTCTCCTATCAACTCCAGAAGAAGAGGTTGTACGCGCGGATCCAGGTGCTTGATGATGATGATGATGAGGGGATGGAGGGGGAAGCTCGAGTGGAGCTGGACGGTGGTGGTGGTGGTGGTGGTGAACAGAAGGAGCTTCCAGTTCTACCGCGGGATACGCTGATTCCGGACGGCTGGGAATGGGATCCTTACGTATACTGGTCGGGCTACGGGGCTGGGTCGGAGAAGTAGGTGTGAACTGATTGGAGCGAGAGCCGTCGTTTCTGTTTTTCCAAAGGTGGAAGACCTTTTCTGAGAGTTCGAGAAACTGATGAATCTGGCTGGCCGAGACACCTACCAACGTTCCTGCGCAGTTGATGTAGACATTCTTCATGCCACCTTCAAACTATAATTTATTTACCGGGTCAAATGTTAGTTTTCCTGTTGCTTTGTTGCTTTTAACAAGCCAGGGGAAATAGCCGAGAATTAAGTCAAAGCGTTTGTTGATATATATAATTATATATCAGAGGGGAGGAAGAAGAAGGAAGGGAAAAAAGGCGATACATGTATACATGTTGTGATTGTTATATAATTATTTCTATACAAGTAAGTATCAAATCAAAAGATGAATTCTTACCGTTATATCCAAAGTTTGCATCAAAGCCTCAACTTGATCCCCGATATCAGGACTCCCATTGGCAGCAACAGGCTCGACAACCTTGGGGTGATTAGTCATGCGCTTTATGAGTGGCCAAAACACCTCTCGTCGGCTCTGGGCCGAAACGGAAAATGGATCGAGGCCGGGAGCTACGATATTGCTGAATATCGCGATTGCGTCGGAAACGACGAAGGGGAAGTAAATGCAGACGGTCGTTTTGCCATCATGCAGGCCAGGGCGAGCGACCCGGCCGCCTGGGCCCAAAAAGACCCGGGCCTCAGACATCATACGGTACGGTACGGTATGGTATGGTATCCTATCAAAGCGGGAATCGAACAAGACGGACAGGGCAGGACAGGCAGACAACAACAAAATAAACAATTAATGAAAAGTCCAAAGTATCAAAAACAAAAAAAAAAAAAAGCCTCTTGTGGTTTTTTTCAAGGTAAAAGAAGTTAAATGTGATGCTACAGGAAGTATAAAGGCAGAAAGAGGAGGAGGAGGAGGTCAGGTCAGGTCAGTAGGTGGGTGTGGTGGCTGTTAAAGTGTATTTGCTTGATTGATTGGTTGACTTAATGGGATGGAAGGAAACACTGTGCTCCCACAGACTCACCACACTACGCTACGCTATGCTATGTACGCTCACACACACACACACTGACAAGCGAGCAAAAGCAAAAGGAAGTAAGGAGCAAGTAAACCGGAATAACAGACTAACAAGAAAAAGTGAAAAAGTGAATAATTCAAAAGGCTTAAGGAAGATAATAAGACAGGATGAGATTATACTAACAAGGATAGATGGGGGGGTGGGAGGATGGTCCGGATGGGAATGGCGTCCGGAGACGCAACATTTACTTAGGCTTATTTATTTTATTATCGATCGCCGAGCCCACTTCCAGGGCGCTCTCCCATTCGAGCTAAAAAACGGACGGAGGGAAAAGGAAGAGGAAGAAGGAGAAGAAGAAGAAGAAGAAGCATACACCAAGCGGAGTGCGGTAGCTAGCGGGGCCAGTGGGTCATCTACCGCCACAACGCTGACGATCGATCGTGCACTACTGTCAAAAAGTAAAATAAGACGAATAAAATGTGTCTTGGGGGGAATATTTGTTATGCCTGTCTTAGCGATGGGGGGAAGAAGAAGGAGGACGTCCGAAGCGGACGGCGTCACGGCTGGGTTTCGTGGATTTAAGTATTATAAATTGGGGGAGAGACGCGGATGGGTTTACCTGAAACGGTCGTTGGCAGCGGATTGAAGGAAAGGGGTGGGAAAGGAATGGGGCACCCTGTGCACGTAGTATCGTAGGAGATATATATATAAATATATAAATAAATAAAAAATAGAGTAAACTTAAAATAAAAGGCGGTGCCTAGTTACTTAAGTATGTAAAATAAGTAAACGGACGGGGTAGATAAGTAGGTAGGTAAAATGTTGTTATGTTACTATAAGTGTAATATAGATAGCAGCAATATAAGTGTAAGCCAAGGTGATCAAGCGAGTAAACACAAACGCACACACGCTTCGGGGCAGGATTCGAGAGGCACAGCAAGGGTGCTAGCTATAATGTAATCGTGGGAGTGGGAAAACGGAAGGGAAGGTCATGCAACAGATCTGGTGGACAGAAGAGAAAAGAAAGGAAAAGAAAAGAAAAGAAAAGAAAGGTAACGTAAACAAGGAAAAAGAAAAGCAAAAGGAAATAATTAATACCAATCAATCCAATATCACTCACTCACTTGGATGAGTAAGAAAATTCTTCTTCTTTTTTTTACTTTGTTAGCCCTGAACTTTATCAAACTAGCGGAGAGTGTAAGAAGAGAAAAAAATTTTTTAAAAAAGGAAAGAAACGAAGAAAATGGGTCCGTATCAAAAATACATGTACACCAAACGTATCATCCTGGACGCATATTTTATCTCGTAAGTAAAATTAAAGAAGCAAAAGGAGGGGGGTCGATTCAAATGCCAACCGGCATCCCACCAAATAGAATCAAAATCAAAAAATCAACACTAAAATCAGTTCGATCAGAGCCAACAAATACGGTGCTATTTGTCCGAACTAATAATGTCTAGCTTCATCTTGGGGTGGTACTGGTAGGTGCTTTTTAGTCAGGTGTTTCAGCCTTGGCGCGGCGTGAATAAATCAGAAATATATATATGGTATACTTAAAAGTACTTGAGTACTTATCTACAATAATATACAAGACATGTAACCTTAATGGGGGTTTTGGCTCGTAAAATACGTAGTACATGTCTTGTATTTATGATAACAGACGTACGTACCGAACCCACCAAACTATCCCTTCCCGGTTATACGCATATACTAGAACCAATTTATTAAGACATGGCACCCTCCGCTGTTCCACTCTCCCAAAAAAAAGAAGAAGAAGAAGAAAAGAAAAAGAAGAGTCCTATCGGCCCACTCCCAAAGAAAAGAAAAAGAAATCCACGCTATCAGTGACAAAACGCCGGTTGGTTACTGATCGATTGTGGCAGCTCCTACCGGCTAGTACCGTTTCTATTGCATCTCCACTATCGATGTCGGACATCCGAGTCTGCATACGTATTAGGTATCGGGCCTCGGCCCTCGTTATTAATAATTATCAACGAATGAGTGGAGTTTGGGTACTTATGTACGTACGAGAGAGAGAGAGAGAGAGAAAAGAGTAGAATAATTCTGGCTAAATTGTGACATCTCGTCATTCATTTCTGGAGCGAAATGGCAAGCCTCATATGATATGATCCTACGTCCTTAATAATCCACATATCATTACACAAAATGTACAGTACAGTATCATACGCCTCTCTGTTTGTTCGGTCAACCTGATTGATATAGTTTGGAGTGCGCTGGCGTGTGTGCCGGCAATTTTCACCATACAAAATTACCCTTTTTTTTTCTTATTTGCATCCTGGCCGTTTAGAAAAAGAAAACATGAATAAGGCACTCTTTTTCCCCAAAAAGAAAACAATCAAACCCAATGTTGCACAAAGCTGTTCCCAAACAGTCCTTTTCGCTTTATTAATCTTTTTTTTTTTTTTTTTTTTTTTTTTCCCCTATCAAAACTTTTTTGATCGTCAACCAACCTCGCAACGACACCGCGCCAAACTCTCGTCGCATCCCCTTTCCCTCCTCGGACTTCGTAGATTAAACCAGTTAGAAGTTGAAGTTAGAACAATGAATTGAACTACAGATTATTCAAGGAAAAAAAAAAAAAACTCTACCCGCTACCCGTTCCGATCGTTACATCCGGCTCGGCACCCTCCGTAGTCCCTTTGCGTTCAAAAATCCATCGATATCACCATGAACGCCCAATCCTACCTCCAATCCTACGGCTGGACCCCCGGAACCCCCCTCGGCAACCCCCTCTCTCACCTCCCCTCCTCTTCTTCCTCCACCTCCACCCGTCTCACAAAACGTATCCTCACATCCGCCAAAAACAACAACCTCGGCGTCGGCCGCAAAGCATCACATCTAAACCATGCAGACCTATGGTGGGAAAAAGCCTTCGACGTATCCCTCAAAAACCTCGACGTGACAAAAGACACCTCCACCATCCCAACCGAATCAAAAAATGTAGTCGATAACATGAACCTATTTGCCAATCTCGGCGGCGGGAGGGGATTCGGCGGTACGACTGTCGCAGGCGGCGCTGGTGGGAATGGGAAGACGAGGGTGGAGCTTGGAGGTCCTCTTTATCGTTATTTCGTCAGCGGTGGGTGTTTGGAAGGTACTATAAAAAGCTTGGATGCTACTACTACAACTACCACTACTACTACTACAACTACTGCGACTGCGACTGCGAACGATGAGTCTGAGACTGCAGCAGCTGTACGAAAAGAGGGTTCTAGCAAAAAGCGAAAACGGGACGAGACCGACACTGGTACTACAACTTCAAAATCTGAAAGAAAGGCGTTAAAAGCAGAGCGAAAACGTCTACGAGCTGAACGAAGGGCGGCTAAAATTGAGAGAAAACGGTTACGTGCTGAGAGAAGGGCGGCAAAAGATGAAAAGAGAAAACTTAAAGCCGAGAAGAAATCGACAAAAAAGGCAAACAAAGATGTCAGATCACAGAATAGTGAAGAGCAAGAGCAAGAGCAAGATAGGTCAGGCGTGTTATCCGATTCTGGCGTCGATATATCCAGTGATGAAACGCCATCGGAAGAACAAACACGAAGGATTCTAGTCAAGGAGAAGACGAAATCCGAACCCGAATGCAAAACTTCAACCTTAAAAGAAGGAAAGAAGTACAAGCAATCAAAGGAAAAGAGTAAGAAGAAAAAATAGGAATCTTTAAACTAATTTCTTTGCCTTTTTTGTCATCATGCATAGAATATACACGCGGATAGCTCGTGTGTACAGGTACAGTAGATATCTGTTTAGTTATAGATGATACCCTCCCAAAAGTTAGAAATGTATTTTAGCGGAAATCTTCTGAGCGTTTTTGGTTTTTAAATTTATCAATTTTACAGAAGAATAGACTTCATCTTCAGAATAGTAATAATCTGCACATGCACCTACTATACGTTATATGTTAGCCTCGAGGCTAGCCCCTCGCCAGCATTAACTGTTGGACCGACTGTCGCTCAGTTCTCTATCAACGTGATGGTTATTGAGGATAATGCTTTTCATCGATTGAGCTTTTCATAAATCACAGGTTCCCCATGCATGCATACCTCGAGGCACTGTCTAGTCCAACATACAAAACACGGTAAAAACAAGGTTGAAAGTAAGGAGGACGCCATGACATGACAAATCAAAGTAGGGAAGGACGCAAGATATGATATATGTACTAATTAAAAAAAACAGAAAAAGGGGACCTCTCCGGAAAAAAGCAAGAAAACGCCCCGATCCCTATGACCAGCATACACAGAGAATGACAAAAAGAAGATAAAACATTAAGAGAATAAAAAGTGGGGGAGGGGAGTGGTCATAGTGGCAAAAAAAAAAGCATCCATTGAGGTCTACATCTGATGAGAATTCGAGCCCGGAATAATTGTCGAAAGTAAGTCCTGGATTTCCTGAAGTTCATTTGCAGGATTTCGCCGCTGGAGTCTCTCCCCAGCCTGCTCCTCCAAAAGTTCATTGATCAAGGTACCAATATCAAACGAAAAATCCTCCATTTCAATATTGTGGGTCTCTTTCCTTTCCTCACCGTGATCACTCTCTTCATTGTCAACATCAGAGATAGTAGCATCCGGGTCTATCTCCTCCCCCGCATCTTCCATCTCTTCCATTTCCTCATCTTCCCCTTCTTCATTAGAACTCCCTTCACACTCCTTCATAATCGTTTGCCTCATCTTCATCTCCTGAGCATATCGCTTCCTCACGCGCCTAGCGAGCAGCACTGAAAGCTCGTATATCTAATCGTCCTCCATACTCTCGCCGGCGGCCTCCTTCGCCTCCAGCCCCTTCATAATATCCTCGTCGAAGATTGTCTTCTCCGCAATCCTCGTCACATCTTTATCAAACACGGGCCCGACCGTATCCTTCCACTTTCGCCTTCGCTCCATCAAAGTCTTGGCCATATCGCCAATCCCTGGACGCGCGGTTTGCGCCGTATTGGCATTATGGTGCGCCCCAAACGGCTTCTTCTTCTTAGCCTTCATGCCACGAGTCCGTTTCAAGTACGCCTGATCGACTTGCTTATCCAGGTCGTCGAGAATAGTCGCGTATTCCTGATATGCAAGTTGCTCCTTCAGTAGTTCCGCGAGCCGAGCTTTACGTGCCCCGTTTCGGATCGAAACGACGCGCAACTCAGCTTGCAGCTCCCGAAGACGTGCTGAAACTTCGTCGTCTTGTTTATCCGCAAAGTGAAAGGTGTCGGATGGTCCGACCATGCCCATGTAAATCATCTCCTGTCGGATGCGTTCTTCCAAAGTCGAGAATTCGGGACGGTTGGCCGTGATTTTCCAGTCTTTGGAGGATACTATCCCCTCCGGCAGGTTGAGCGAAGTAGCGGCAACAGGTCGTAAGGTAGCAGCTCTATGCTCTTCTCCACCGATGCCGTTCGGAGGCCCGTTCATACCGGACGTGGACTCGGCGTTTTCCATGATCACGTCGAGGCTGCCGGACACGCCATTAGTGAGGCCGGCACCTCCCGCGGCAGTCGGTTCGTCGAGATCTTCCACCATAAGACCTGCCATTACTCTAGAAAGTAGAGGTCCGAGTGAGATTGTATTCTTGTTTAGATTGTCATCTCGAAGATCGTCGGGTTTTCCGAG
Organism: Arthrobotrys entomopaga; assembly: GCA_012184315.1. NCBI lineage: Eukaryota > Fungi > Ascomycota > Orbiliomycetes > Orbiliales > Orbiliaceae > Arthrobotrys > Arthrobotrys entomopaga. The sequence goes on from LDDX01000087.1 coordinate 254,606, forward strand.
AGCGACGTGTTCCTGGCCGGTCGATTGTGATTCATAAGGAGAACCATCTTCTTCTGCCCATACCTCCTTATAGTGACGCCCGAGCGATGGGATCAAGTACGGAGAAATTCTATCGCCCTGTTGCCGAAATTAGCTTGCGATCATTTACAATGAGTTTGTTCCTGGGATCACGTACCCGTTCTCGAAGGAATGCAATATCCTCTTCGGTATATTGTCGGAAATACGGCTCTATGTACGTCGCAAAGGTATTCATAGCAATCTGAGAGTTCGGCTTGGCTCTACTAAAGTCTTCATCAGGAGGGTCGCCAGCTATCAGATCTGATATGTCAACCATCGGGTAATGTGCAACTGAGAAAATCTTCCTCTTCTCTTCAACGGTAGTGTCAGGATATACGGTTCCGATCTCATAATCGGCAGGGTCATTCGAGAGTTCTTCGGCAATTAGAAGGGTGGCCATGGGTGGTGGTTGTTCCTCGTCTTCCGATGCGGCTTGCTCATCCTCAGCGGCCTCCCTCTTAGGCGATTTCGCGGGTTGTTCGTCCATATCTTCGACTTCGAGGGAATTGGAAGCCTTTCGCTTCTTTGTATTCGCGGCACGTCCATCGTCCGGCTCTTCTGTTCGCGTATACTCTCGTTAGTCTCGTGTAAACGTAGTAAATAAGTATTCTGGGAGATTCTAACCCTTAATATGAGCGGTAGAGGGTGCTTGCGAGGTGGTAGTATGCGCTCCCAATGCATGAGGCCGGTGATTGGCGCTCTCAGAACTCATCGTTCGGTCCTTCTTCTTCTTCTTATCGTCTTTTTCTAATTTCGCACCATCGTTCTTCTAAAAACCCGGCATAAACACGTCAGCTTCATCACTCTAAATGCCCCTCCATCACGGTATTTCCGTCAACATACCTTTTCTTCTTCCTCCTTTGATAATCTTTCCGCCTTTGCTTCTAGCTTGATAAGTTTACGCTCAACACCGTTCCGCCTCTTATCGGCTTGCTCTCTCAGATCGGAAAGATCCCGCAAAAGTTGATCTAACGATGAGATGGCGGGCACGACTTGGACCTGTTGTACGCTAGACGTGTATGAATCGGCGGAGGCGAGGAACTGTTGAAACACGGACGTATAAGTCGCAGGATCGGTGTCATCTCGCCTGTCGGCGGCGAGCTCAGAAACAGAAGAGCTGTGGTCGTTCATTGATGCGGGTGTGGTGTTACGACTGCGACTACGACCGCGATTGGAAGTACTTGAACTACCCCCGCCGCGAGTCTTTCCTTTGCCCTTGCCGGCCTGTGGAGGCATAGCGCCACGGGGGTTGTCGGGCACGCGGAAAGAGTTACAGTTTTTTTACTTTTGGAGACGGGAGATTTTTTTTTGGTGTGTTTCGCACTCCGCAACCAGGAGGTTGCTGGAGTGTCGAGGCGTGACGGCGGTTAATTTGGGGGGTTTTGTGACGGTTAGAGGAGCCCCTATCGCCGGTACGGGATATTTGCCGAGGGCTTGGATGAGGAAGTTTGAAAGAGCGGTGATCCAGGAGGAGTGCACAGGTCGCGAGGCCAGCGACTATGCCCTCCTTGGAAGCTCGACTGGGATGTTTATCGGAGAAGGAACAGGTGTGATCGAGGGAGGTGAATCAGCGCGACATCTCGGTCGCGACGGTTGATGGTAGATAATATGGTGCTGTAGAGGCGGGTGCCTCGTCTGCGAACGTTGCTGACGATGGTTTGAGGACGATGTGATGAGGATAGTCCGTTTCAGTCTCGGCAGTAGAGTCCGTTTAATAATAATTTGGTGGAGAACATCACATCAACACGACGAGCAGCGTCAAAGATGATGATCGCCTGAGTCGCCAACACGGAGGGCCTGGCAACACTTCAACACTCGAACCTCATTCGTATCCAACAGAACCTCTGACAGTGACAAGCAAGCATAACTCTCTCATTCATCCTTTGGAAACTCATATTTATTGCGCTCATTTTTTATCTTTTCATTCTAGAGGCGCACTTGTTTAAAAGTACAGTGTATATTTGGTCTACATCAACCAAGTCTAGATATCACGTGCATATTAGCCAACTAAAATTTGTATACCTGCTCTTGACTATAACCCAAGTCCTTCAAAATACCCGTCAAAGAGCCCTGATCCTTTGGACTCTTCTTCTCCCCACTAACAGCCTTCATCAATCCCGGTGGGCCACACACAAACACTTTTATATTCTCCTCCTTCGGCTCCGGAAGCACTTGCTTCAACAACTGCTTCGTAATAACACCCTTATTCCCAATCCATTCCCTATCAATGACAAACGTGTTAGCCAATTTCTCACCATACAGAAGATACCAACAAAGTGAACTGACTTTGGTGGATTATCCAACGTGTAAAACGCCTTGAATCGTCTCGGATACTCATTCTCCAACGCCGCCAACTCCCGTCGCAACAAGATATCCTCCTCGGCAATATTCCCAAACACAAGCGTAACCTTTGTATTATCATCCTTATTCTTAAAGATCTGGCGGATGAGTTGGTACATGGGCGTGATACCCGTACCACCGGCAATCAAGGCAATGTGTTCGTGCTTGTTGGCTTCCCAGGGGTATTTCGGGATGGGACCCTTGATCCACAGACGCTGCGTGAGGACCATGTTATGGATATAATTCGACATGGGTCCCTTATCGTATTTCTTGACCATTATGGTCATGGAACCTCGCTGGTCTTCGTCGGAGATTGGAGTGTACGGACGAATGACTGGTCGTCCGCCCTCCGGTTCGTATTTTGTCAGGATTGCAGCTGTGTGTACGATAACATTATCAGAATGGGAATGAATTTCGGTCAATTGGGAGGGAATCGAAGCGTACAAGCAACCTTGAGTCCGCTGACATGATCTTTCGAAGGTAGGTCGAAGGTGAACAATTTAGTCTAAACTAAACGGTTAGTATCATCCAATTGGTATACAGAACGATGGTGTGTACCCACATTATGGTTATAATCCTCGACTTTGCTCAACTATATCGGCACACCATCAGCACTCCACCCTATCCTGAAACCGAGTTCGAACCCTATAATTTTACCTTTAATGCCAGCCAATCTTCACCGGTCAATGTGGGTATCGGCTCCTTTTCCGGTTCGATCAGGATGCTCGACTGTCCTCTGACCCAATATAACCCATACGCGGCCGCGACAGCTCCACCGGCGACATAGATAAAGTTCCTTGGCTGTAAGAATTGGGTACCCTTTTTAGACCCTGCTTCCGAGGCGTAGGTACGAGCACCCTAAAAACACGCGATAAAGCGGAAATGACGTCAACGAACTGCGGGATCCATGGGATGGGACAATTGAGTGGTATCTCACCTGACGCCCGGTGGTAGGCACAAAGGAGGCAAAAGCGCTACGAGTAGCAGTGGTGAAGACCTGGCGGGCAAACATTTTTGAATGGTAGAATCGATTGGGTGGGATACGATTGGAAAGGATGTCGAGGTAGATTCAAAGGTCTGCCGAAGCGAGAATCAAAAAATTGTGGCCGAATTTGTATCGCATCACGTAAACAGGCCCCTTGCATCCCAACGCAGAATATACAACATATACAACATACTTCTACATTTTCAGAACTACATAGTACTACTCTTGTGAGAGCAGCTAGATTGATACTGAAACTCTCTATCAATCCATGAATACAAAACCCAGAAGCCTACCTAAGTACTTACTTTAAGCCATTAGTCAAAACATATCAATACCCCTTAGCAACATCATACGTATACCTCACACCTAAACCTCCCCGCTCTTCCCTGCCTCCGCCCTCTCAATGTCCTCAATATGATCCCAAAGCCGGACGCACATATCCCATACCCTCCTCCAATTCTTCATAACCGGCCACTCCCCCTCATTCCAATAAATCATAGAGCTAGCCGCAATAAAGCTCATATACCAATTCATCTCTTTCTCCAGCCACAGATGATGCCGAACATGCCCCACCTCCCCTCTAACCCCAAACTGATCCTTCCAGAGTATATCCGGCACCACCAACCGCTTCGGATACTCCCACTGTCCTAATTGAAGTATATACGACCCGGGAAGGTACGAGAGAACCTTATGCGTTAGTTCAACAGGTAAGGGTAGTATATCCGACACTGTACAAACACCACCCGCCACTGCCCTCCTCCAAACCGGTAGTTTCCATGCGCACGTACTCCTCGCTAGGTTTACGGCGGTGCGAGTAGGTGATTGGAGCACCTCTGTCGGCTGAGCCTCCGAATACGCCACACTCGGAGCGGAAAACGTTCCGTCGCACATGATATTCTCAAACAGAACCGCGAGTATCTTGACATACTCTGGCGGTACTTCCTGCATTTGAGTTTGATACATTGTCTCTCCCACGAGTCTAAAGGCGCCCCAGCACGTCTGGTGAATGGGGAAGCATTTCCCATCCGGAGCTTCGTAATCCTTGTTATAAGCGTATAGTAGCGCTCCGGTGCGAACGTACGATCCAACCTCCGCGCTCAAAACTTCAGGCTCCTGTCGTGGTTCGTCTCGCGTTGGTCGCACTATTCGAGCGAGGTTACTCATGTGAGGTTCTTTCCCCGGGACACCAAAAGTTACTATATTATATGAGTAAATATGTATTACGATAGTGAGCCGGCGACTACCCGAAAATGAATTCTGTTATCAGGTATCAAGGCTATTTCTGTTATCGTCAGGGTGATGCATGCGACTTACAAAATAACACCCGCTCCAGCCATGGTGGGTTGCGACGGTGTGAGAATTTGGGTATAGGTAGGGTTCTGGCTCCACAGATCGCACAGTGAAGGGGTACATCTATAGGCGGCTCTCGAGCTCCGTATTCGCCATATAGCGTCATTATTTATTTCTTTAATTTCGTCAAGTGTCTCGAGACCATCAAGTGTTAAATTTGACGAAAGACGAGAGACGAAAGTTGATAGTTGGGTCGGATAGGATTGAATTTGGTGGTTCAATTAATTATAACCGCCGAATTCGAACTTTTCTTGACCACAAGTGCACAAGACTAGACTATAGCATGCAGGAACGATCCGAATGCCCGATAATGTGAAGAGAAGTGTAGAATGCAGTATAAGTTGGATACTTAAGTGAAGGGTATCCCGGGACCTAAACTTTAATTAATTCCACGCGCGCCACGGCCTTCAAAGGTTGCTCGAGAGGCACCGAAGGATCCAACGTGTACAACACAGGTGAAGTTAAAAGGTCCGCTCTCCAAAGCAAACGACAAAAGTAGATTTACAGCGAAAGCTAGTCGGCTTTAGGCAAAAGTTAGGACAATGCTACAATATTTACAGCTATATATTATATATCCCGTAAATTATAAAACATGCATTCGTCCAGAGCATATGTATCTTCGTGCTGCGCGGCTGGTTTACGAGACAATAATATGTACTTAAGTATGCATATACGAGAACCCGTTCCATAATCATCAAACAATAACCCGGCCGTGCGATTAAAGTTCAAGAGCACGTTGGTTAAACCAGATTTTACCTACACATATCATTTGTCCCTCATCTCGCTATCCCTATAAAACGGTGCATGGAGATAAATAATGAAGACACCATCCGTAAGACGTACAAACCCTTCATAAAGTTATCCGTTAGTGAACTCGGATGGTATAGAGCTCAGAGCAATCCCGGCGATTACCTTCCCAATGATAATTCTCTGATTTTCCAAGAGATATATATATAATTCTAGTTTCCTAACTTCATATATAGCCTCAAAGGTAAGCCAAACCAACATGAGTTCCCAAGCTAATCCGTCCAGCTTTTCTGCCCAGGTTCCTCAACATTCGTAGCACAAAAACTAACCTTATACGAAACCTACATCCTATATGCGCGAGCAGTTTGTCTCTTAATTAAACCACAGTCATGCGACAGCCGTTGGCTCTCAGCTTGCGGTTCAATTCTGCCAAAATCTGACCAATTAACCTCGTATACGCGTATACGAGGATACATGCACTCACTACCGACATGTTCTTGATTGCGTTAGCATGCTAGCAGTGCATGCATGCATATTAGCCCGCCACGTTCCTCCAGTTGAGATCAAGTTTGCCAGTCTAACGACTTAGCAATGGGACTATAATTCTGTCTGATCCTCCCTCTTGAAGAATTAACTCGAGAAAGTTAACCATCGATATACGGAATATTCTGTGATGCGCGTAACTTACTCGAGTACTCGTATATATCCTCCTATAGATAAAGTAGAAAAGTCTAGTTGGGAAACTATATATAACCAATTATTAAAATAGTTATTAAAATATCGTTAGGAGGCGGATATATTTTAACCAGAGGATATTTTTGAAATCTAATTTTTCAGGTATCGAAAGAGGTTGTGACTCCATGCATGCATATAAATTATATAATTATCCGGACAAAAGTTCCGCCCACCAGTGCTCATGCATGAAACATGGCAAAGGTAGTATTACGTATCGCAGAAGCAACCAGCATGAGATAAGGTTAGCTGAAGAATTAATTATCTGGAAGATACCATTAAGCCTCAATAAAATACCTGAAAATAAGTTTGCCTTAAAACGGTTGAATGTCAATAACAAACAATTCGTGAGAACTGCACGTATACACATGCATATGTTATATGCACATTGATAATAATCGTTGTTTGCACGGTGTGTGCTGGCCGCCGTGTGGTTAAGTTAACGGACCTGCAGTGCTGCAGTGCTGTGTTGAGGCCGCAAACGAAACGGGGTTTTTTTTAAAAAAAAAAAACCGTGCTTTCTCCACAAGCGTGCGTCTTAATGGGCGCTTGCTATTATCACTGCACTGGATTGGTTACTGATCGTCTACCAAGACCCCGTGTATCACGGGAGCTCTATTATATTGACTGCTCGAGTAGCTCTCTCTCTCTCTCTCTCCGTGTGCGCGGAGAGCGAAAGAGGGCCGTCGACGGTCGCGTCCTAGCTACTAGATTGCGAAAGTAAGAAGCAAGTCGACTCTAGGCAACAACCGCAAGACTACTAGTTTAAACGTTTAACGGAAAGGAGCTATGGATCAGTGGTAAGACAACAGACGGGATGGCATGGCCTGCAGGGCGCCCCCCTTGAGCTACTGAGATCGGTTGGTGCGTTCAATGGCGCAGATTCAGTAAATTCTGCGATCGATTGGAAGAGTAGCATGGAGTGCTAGTGCTCGAGCACTGGGCATGGCAGCTTTGCAGAATTAGTTATTCACAAGTCTAGAACAGACCTACAAAATGTCCTAATCAGGAGGAGCCTTCTTCAATCACGCCCTCGATTTAAAAGACCGCTATGACCCCTAAGCTTCCACCGGTGCTGCTGTCTTGAAAGATATTGTAACCCTCCAATTAATTGCAATTTGCTTCAGCTTCAAAACATGCATATACATGCCCACCGACGCAACACGTGCCGATTTTGATGAGAAATTTAAACGATAATGTCATGGCACCCCAATTCTACCTCGACAACCAGCGGGTCGCCCTCACCCTCGACAAAATCCTGAACCACGAACAGGAAAACTCCATCTGGTTATGGCATCTAATCGCCACCGCCGAACTACCCCGTAGCGACGGCTGGTTCTTCTCCTACATGGGCTTCGAAAGCCAATCCATCCGGGTCACGCACATGGCGCGAAAATGGTACCAACCCACCACGACGACGGACGAGTTCCAACCCATCCGCTACAAACGAAACTACCTGGTCTTCATCGCCTGGCCGCACCACCTGTACGAATTTGGGAAACACCACCGGTTCGAGTACGACGCCCGAGAGGCTGTCCTCCAGGTCATGACGTGCGGTTGCCACGATACCGTTGGGGATTTCAGTCTCATCTGCGCGGCGGTCAGCGAGCTGTGCGTTTCGTTCTGGGAATGGAGCGGGAGGAAGTTGGGGACGCCCAGTCGTCTGACGGGGTTACAGGTCGAGGACCCGGAAACAGGCGAGAGTTGCGGTGGTGCCTTGCATATCGTTAACGATGCCGGCAAGGTTCACACCGTGCTGCAGTATATCAAACACCGCGCTGAATCGCTGGTTGATCAGGATGGTATCGACGTTCATTACCCTGGTGCCAGCACGTGAAAACGATATACCATTATACGATATATACTTAAGTAGCTACTATAGATGGATGCAGGATGCTTTCATGATGGGTATATTTTGTACGGTTAGACTAACCCAAAGAAGCGATTCACAAATTATAATATGATAATAATACCATTATATTTTTTATATTTTTTATATTTTAGTATTTTTTATGTCTGTTGCTCCCAAAATCCATCCAGCGTCGGTTGCCGAACTTCCCACGCCTAAATTTAGTAAATAGTAGAATCAGCATCACACAGTCAATGGAAGCTATAACAGAATAACGTTATATGTAAAATATTACTCACCCAATGGTGACAAGTCTGATGAATCACCGGACTGACATCTCTCTCCTCTTCTTCATCATCATTAAAAACATCCCTAACCCCCAAAGCGACATACTTTTTCAACAACGTCCTCCTCCACCTCCCCGACGTCTCCCCACAACACTTCTTCCACCGTCCGACCTGCCGTTCGTCATCCTCGCACCGCCTGCCCATATAAAACCTCACATACCATTGAAACCACCCCCTAACGTCAAACTCATGGTTGATCCACCCGTTCGCCTCCCACTCTTCGATACTCTGTCCGCAGGCGACGCCGTATTTGTTGATGGAGGGACGGTATGTCGTGGAGGTTAGGTATGTGTCCACGTTTAGCCTCGTCAGCCAGGAGGGTGGGAGTTCCTTGTAGTCGTTTGAGATGGTGAGGTTGAGGTGTTTGGAGTAGAGGGGTCGGAAGTAGGTTCCACCGAAGCAACCCTCGCGGAGGATCTCTTCTGGTGTTTTGTTTGGTAGGAAGGATGGGAAGTCCGGGAAATGTAATGTCGCGGTGTCGTCGGCTTCGGAGCGGGTCGGTGGTGGGGCTGTGGCTGTCCAGGTCCATTTGGCGACTATTGACGCCTCATCATCCATCATCATCCATGCATGTACGTTGACCTTTTTTACTTTCGATATTTCTAGAAAGAGTTTTGTTGGGCGTCGAGGCTAAATTCTTCAATTCTTGAATACAGATTATAATTATATTATCGAAATATATAAAACAACCGCAAGGTTGAACCCTTTTAATTTATTTGATGACAGCGAACGAGCGAACGAGCGAACTAGGTACTTTTAGCTAGCCTGCAGCCTGGCACCGATAACGTCAAACGGCCTAGTTACGTGAGAAGCGTACGTCGGAATGCATGAATGATACACACGTTACGCAGGCTTGTGTCTCAAAAGCTTACTTTAGTAAGTACTTAGTTAGTTACCGCAAATATTAATCAATTCAACCGGTGGAATACAAAAAAATATCTCGCGCGAATTCTTATATCCACTTAACTCCATTGCATAAGTAGGTACCCTGCAGGCATTTCACACCCACTTTCTGACAACTGTATAAATTATAAATGCATCTTCGGGATCTTTTTTTTCTCCTCTCGAGTTTCCAAAAATTATAAATCAAACCAGCGCGATTCGATATAGAAAAAAAAAAACATAGCATCGAAAACTTTTGTGCGAATCGTAGTATATATATATATTCAACCGCTACAATGGCAACCTCATCCAAAAACACCGATACCATATGCGAACAATGCATTTCCGTAAGACCCCCAACTAAACCCCGCCAAACCACCATACATACATATAATATTCAATTATATATACTTAATTAAGCATATACACCACTTCTTGAGCTACGGCGGTCAATTGACAAAAAGAAATATAATAAATAGGGTTCAATCCACAAAGGCCTCCCGCAAGGCACCATCGAAACCCTCCACGGTCTAGACACCTACATCATCGGTAACCGCACCAACCCTCGCGGCATCATAGTCCTCTACACCGACGTCTTTGGCCTAAACCTCCCAAACAACAAACTGATCGCGGACTCCTACGCCAAATCCGGCGAATGGCTCGTCTACGTCCCGGACTTTTTCAAAGGCGACCCCATGTCCATCTCCCTCGCCAACGTTCTCATCCCGGTTTCCAAAGCGAAACAATCGAGTTTATCCTTCTTCACGGGCCTCATCGGGAATATACCATCCGCGGTGCTGTGGCTGCAGAGACATAAACCCGGTCCTACGACTGAGGTTTGCGCTGGTTGGTTTACCGCGTTGAGGAAGGAGACCTACGGGAAGCTTAAGATCGGGATGGTGGGAATGTGCTGGGGTGGACGATATAGCTTTCGGATGGCGCAGGAGAAGTATATGATTGAGGTTGAAGGAGTGGGGAAGGTACCGTTGGTTGATGCGGCTGTGGCATTACATCCTAGTAATCTTGGGTTCCCGGAGGACGCTGAGGGGTTGGTGGCGCCGTTGAGTTGCGGGTGGGGTGCGAAGGATACGAATACAAAGATCGAGTTGAAGGGCCAGTTGGAGGAGATTGTTGCGAAGGAGAAGGCGGCCGGGAGGACGACGTTGGAGGTTGTGAATCAGGTGTATACGCCTGGCAGGCACGGGTTTGCTGTTAGAGGTGATCCCGATGATCCGGCTGAGAGGAAGTGTCTTGAGGATTCTGTCACGCAGGTTTTGGAGTGGTGTGATAAGTGGTTGTAGATGTTTCAATATTATGGTTATTTATGGTTTTGGAGTTACGTTTCAGGTATTAATTGATTGACTGGCGAAAGTATTTTATGGAGGAATAGTAATTGGATGGTAACGATATGATAGCAAAGTTGATCTATACGATATCGCGATATATGTTTTAATAATCTAATCCACTCATGAAAAACATTTGATTGCACCATACAATTCAGCTTTGTTGAAGCTCTCAAAGCTATATATAAAAGTGTTACTATCATTTATATTCAATGTAATGATCGGTCGTAGCTATCCCCGTATACTCAAACACGACATGTTCAAGAATTCGAATGCGCCAATACAAAAAAGGAAAAACTCCACCATGCATAAATTTATTTCAACCAAAAGAAACTCAGCGAGCCAAAAAAAAAAAAAAAAGAAAACGCAGGCCCAGCTAGCAAATACCATATACAGTATATCGAAATCCTTAACAACTAACTACTTCCCATAATACCCCTGCGCGGGATGATACCCATGCTGTAACCCGCCATCGTTGCCTCTCCCGCCACCACCCATATTACCCATCGGATGCTGATTCGCGAGCTGGTTCAACTGTTCTTTAGAAATCCTCGAACGGGCGTTACAGATGGTACAGTTCAGTTCTTCGTGGTTTGAGATTGGGATGATAGGGATGTAACAGAATGTGAAGAACGTGCGGCGTTTGATCGCGATTACTGTAGTCCCCTCCCCCCGATTATAGTTAGTTAGAAGTTAAACTTAAGAGGTCGCTCTTTATATTTATAATTTTATAAAGTACTTTGTTTGGGTGTGTACTTAAGTATGTGACTTACCGGAATTATTGTGACAGTTTTGACAGTTCACATGGATGTTCTCGTAACCTTTTAAGCGGGATGAGAAGTCTTGTGTTCCCTGAGTGGCCGGTGGTTGAGAAGATAATTATAAATGTTAGTGATGTGTTATGATGACATCGCATCGGGGGGCCGACATATGCATGCATGCATAAGTACGTACACAAACAAAGATGAACGCCATGGCTGGTCAGGGAGATGGTATCGATAATATAATATCACTGAGGTATGTATACGGATGTAAATTCGACAAAGGTGTATCCTTTTCAAGTCGACTCGTCGGAGGGGTGTTTGGTATGCGTATGATGTGGATGGTGAGCGATCGATTGATGTGCGATGGGATGGTTAACTTGAGTTCGAATGGGTCGCAGGAGAGAACAAATTAGTTGATTATTTTGATTGACGAAATGTCGCGGGTGACGGAATCGAATGGGGATGACCTTTTTATCCGTCGCCGAAAAACATGGGTTTGTAACCGGCCTGTCAAAAGCAGCTCTTGTCGGTTTCGCTTGGCAGCAGCACACAGCCCATGACGCGTCCGATGCGAGGTACTTGAAGTAGTTATCCCTCCAGCCATTTTCGACGTTGCCACAATTTTATAACCCGGCATTCGATACCGAACTGGGTCTCGTCTGCCTGCAGCAGCAGGATGACAGGCCGTCTGAAATGGCTGCATGCATGGTCTAGCGAATGCGGAAGAGCCGGATCGCGGATATTTTAAAACCAAGCTTCATTTTTATTTAAATTTTCAAGATTCGATCTCATGTTTCGAAGCTCGTCACAGAATAAAATATATATATTTCTCAAAGTCGCCTTTAATTGAATGCTATGATTTAATTTTAGTCTTGAATTATTTCAAGTTGGTTTATACCATCGAATTGAATATTGTGCGCTGAATGTTTAATTCAGTGGAAATCAAGAATTATTCTCGATAAGCCCACAAAACCCCGATCACAACCAAGCTCTGCCTTTGTTGACACCGCCTTCGACTTGCCTTTCCCGCCTACTTGATACTCTCCACCTCCACATCCTCCAACTTTGTATACTTAGTAATACTCTCTCATCACAAACTCCACAAGAGTAGTCCTCCTTCGTATAGCCTCAACAGAAAGCAAGAACCCCAACGATACTATACGTGATCCCACCACTGCTCCCGTCCAATCTACTATAACCCACTCATCATCAATTTGCATACCGTCACTATCAATTTGCCATGATATCACATTCGACGGAACGAGATCCGGGGGATGAACGAGAACTTTCGGTAAAGATGGTACCGTAAGAATATTCCGCAAAGTTTGCAACTCCTTTTCGTAAAACCGAAATTCTCTATTCTCCTTGCTCCCGTTCATCTTTGGTGAGTGTGGACGGTACGCCTTGTTGGTTTAATATCTCCATCGCCTGTGTGTCTACTTTGGCGCCTACGCTATCGGAGAGGGGTAAGGTAGTGCCATGCTTGCTTCTCCTTGCGGTGTACCCGTCTGGTATCGGTAGAGTGTGAAGTCTACCCATTCTTCTTGCTCTTTGATTTGTTCTTTTGGAGATGGAGATATCGATAGATGGGGAAGATGTTGAGGTCTAGTCGGTGAATTGAGGTTGGTTTGATAGGGTAGTTACCGAGTTCGAGATGGGATTTCAGTTCATCTTGAGTAATGTAGTCTTCCATTTTTTGATGTTTTGATATCATTAATTATCGATATAAAAGTTTGGGGATACTTGGTCTCGAGTCCCAGGGGATACTCGAAGGGAAATTGTATTGAGATTTTGGCGGGGGTTGAAGCCTACTAGCTAGGACCGCGAGGCATGTTGTGGAACTTGAGGCTGAACGTGACATGCATGATCGTGTCGAGCTCACGGGAAAACTGCTCCTGATTGCTGAGTCTCAACTTAAGACTACCTGCCCAAACCATTGTTATCTACCCTGCGCGGACGGGGAACGGGCTACAGTACAGGGAATGAAGATAAATCGAATTACGAAGAACCAAGGCGAGGTATCGAATCAATACGCAGTACATGTGTACAGAGTACATGGACAGGAGATAGAGCTTCGAGCTTGCACGTTGGAGGACCCTGTTATCATCCAATCGCAATTAATCGACCCTGGAAAGCTACAAGCTATAAGCACGGTTAGCCGAGCCCCAGGCTTCCCACAATTAACTAGCTCGAGCTGCCGGTGTTCCGGAACGTCCAATGCATGTCCTTTTGTTCCTGGCCCTTCTTTCAGCTGGGTGGAGTACTCTCTGGTCACATTCTGGCCTGATATGTTTGTTGTATCGCATGGTCAGCAGAAAAATTAGCACCGTACGTACCACCGTTAGTTCAGCTCCGGTACTAGTCGTGAGGATATCATCTGTAAAATAATCTTGAAGTCTTTGTAAACCAAAAGTTAGGTTACTAGACGATATCATCTAAATCGATGTGCACAAGTTTGCAAGGCCGCCCCCGTTGTCTCCGTCGCTAGACGACAGTATCTAAAGATCGAGGGTAGCACCAAACTTTCTCGCCAAAATTTAAAAAAGCATGAAAATTAGCCTGATTCAATTCTAGTGCGCAGTCTGTTATAAGCCCCAAGACTCTATGATGACCTATTTTTCCTAACGCTCCGAAGTACACAAATTTCATGATTTGCTGCAATCTATTTTGCCGAACGAGAGGAGCCAGTACCACCATGGCATGGTTCAGATCAGTCCCTGAACAGGCAAAGCTAACTACATCAACGAGCCAAGTACTCCACGGATCAATCCAACGTCGATGGATGAATGCGAATGGAGTCCGGCTAAGATATTTAGCCCCGCTCTTCTAACGTTCGTTACCATTCACACACACACCAACTGAAGCCCTCGAATTCGATGAGGAATTGACAAAACGATTTGATCGATTGACAGGATGCAAGAATAGCATGTACAGGTCCAGAGAAGGATCCGGATTGTGAAGATGGCGAGAGGCGTCTGCGAGCGTTCTCGAAATCAATCACACTGCATCTCAACAAAAAGTCCACAATTGCATGCAAAGGCCAAGATTGGAAAAAAGGAACATCCCGCGAAGCTAAAAGCTCCAGAGTGGGATGAGCTAGCTAAGTAGCTAGCTACCAAGCCAGGCAATTTCCTGAGCGTTCCCCGGCACTTCACCGTCATGCTGGCTGGCTGGCGAGTCGAAAACTGGGGTCTTTCAGCGACTGAGTCTGGCCAAGGACCAGGCAAGGGTCCCACCATTCCACCACCACCACCACCACCACCTTAGTCTCGGGCCACCACCTTAGCTGGCTAGCTAGCTCGCAAGAAACCGCACAATGGCAAAAAACAAAAAAAGGTTGCAGAAACGGCAGAAGAAAAGAGAAGATAGACGCGGCAATGCAGACATACGATCAATCCACCCATTGAGTCTGCTGAATTAGTGTGGATGAATAAAAGCCTGCTTCCTCGCACTTTTTACCCCCCTCAATCTTCGTCCATCTTTCTTTGTTCACCCTCCCTACCCATTGCAATTCGCAGGGGACTCGAAATAATAATAAAAAAAACAAGGTGCAATCGATCGAATCATGAGGTGGTCGACGACTCTTCTCGCCGCTGTGTCGGCTTTTACAGCTTCGACGCTAGCGCAGACAACATGTTCAAAAATCCTCAACGATCTATTACCCGCGCCTTCGATGGCGCCGGGATACATCTCCGACATCGCATTCCAGGGTTTGAAATTTCCTCGTGGCATTCAATGGGATACCACCGGCCATCTCCTCGTTGTCGACAGAGGTGTGGGGATATATCGGTTTTCCGTGGATGATTGTCTCCACTTGCAGGACGAGACGCTTATCGTCAACAATACCCTTGTATGGCCTCCCAATTATAATCCCAACGCCAAAAACTTTCCACATCTCAATTTAAAGACACGTCGAAGTTTTAACGGATTATTTCATTTTGATATATATAGTTGAACCATGGAATTTCCATGTCGCCCGATGGAAAGACATTATTCGCCTCCACCAATGATATCGCCTACTCTTGGGGTACGCATATATACACCCTCCCACCCATCTTAGTGTAGCGAGGACAGACGTCGAGACATACTTAAGTATATGCGTAGAATAAAAGCTAACGAAAAAACTACAGCTTACGACCCGCAAACCGGTACCGTGAGTGACCAAAAGACGTTGGTTACGGGTATGGCCAACCCGGTCGATGGCGGCCATATCACTCGAACCCTTCTCAGTCCCATCTCCAAACCGGACTGGCTCATCATCTCTGTTGGATCGCAATCAAACATTGACGAGTTCAATCTCGCCTCGTCGTCCGGAAAGGCGCAGATTCGTGCTTTCAATGTATCCGAAGTTTCCGAGAAGTCTGTTAATTTCAACCAAGGCGGGTTCATCCTCGGATTCGGCTTGAGGAACAGTGTCGGTTTGGGCGAGGACAACCAAGCTCAACTGTGGAGTGTTGAGAACTCTGTCGACAATATCACCCGGTATGATTCACATATATATAACTTACCCACCATCACAGCCTGCTATTGATATACGAATCTAACGATATTTTGATCTGTAGTGACGGCCAAGAGATCTATCAAAACAATCCAGCGGAAGAACTCAACTTTCACGGCTCCCTCCTAGACATGTCCCCCCGCGGCGACTACGGCTACCCCAACTGTTTCGGCGTCTGGTCCGCCGACGAGATCCCCCTCGAACACAACCTCGAAATCGGCGACCAGTTCGCAATGTACGACAACAGCACCATGAACGACACCCTCTGCGCGGAACTCTACCAACCCCCCCGCATCTCCTTCCAAGCCCACCAGGCTCCCCTCGACATCAAATTCGACGGCGACGGTAACGCGTGGATCTCATTTCACGGATCCTGGAACAGAGCCGTTCCAGTGGGGTATCGTGTTGTCAAGGTTGATTTCGCAAACGGACAACCGGTGGATAAGAACGATTCGGCGACGGCGGCGATGGAAATCATGGCCAACCCGGATCCTTCGATGTGTCAGAACGCGTGCTTCAGACCTGTCGGGTTGGCGTTCGATACTGCCGGACATTTGTGGATGAGTTCGGATGCGACGGGGGAGGTTTATGTGATCAGGAAGGACGATGGGAGTGGGGTTGCGGCTTATACTAGCACTGCTGCTGTTACGGGACCCACGCCGGGACCTACGCCGACTGGAAGTAGTAGTGATAAGAAGAGCGTGGCGGGTAAGGTTGCTGTGGGGGTGACTGCTTGGATTGTGAGTGTGGTTGCTGGGTTGAGTATGATGATTTATTTCTTCTGAGCTGGATAGATGATGGGGGAGGCCTGGGTGGAGGTCTGAGCTTCTTGACCACAAGACTAGGTGGAGGTACTCATGCATATACGATTTCTTATCACGATTTATATATATATAGTTTTATAGCAGCTTGATAAAGTATGTTAAAAGTCTTATATCGATTGATACAGCTCATATCCAAGCTTGATCGTAGTAAATCATAGGCGCAGTTCTATAATTCTACTGATTTATTGTCTAAATATTAGCAATTGTACCTATGTTTTTAAGCCACTCGACTCCTCGTGAATTAATGATCATTTTATGGTGTCACTCGAGTTAAGCCGGGCTAAATGCGAAACGATGGACGTTCGCGTGCGTTGCAACATTGGCGGCCAGTTTTTAGACTGCGCGAAAGCAACCGCCATCGAAAACCATCCCACCGAAACCAACCTTTCATCATCATCTCTCGCGATTTGCTGAGCTGTTCGCGTGCGAGACCAACCACGTTCACTATGAAGTCAGGTGTGTAAGGTTCCCCTCCTCTTTCAACCTCTGTGAGTATATAAGTTGAAAGCTAAAAGACTGACCAATGTGGCGATAGACGAAGAGCTCGACGCCCTCATGGACCAGATCGCGCTGGATAACACGATCCCGCTGTAGGTTTCCCCCCCCCGCATCATGCGACTACTAAGCAGCTACTTAAGTAGCCAGCAACCTTGGACCGAATCTAACACACGATCTGACTGAACGAATAGTGAAGAATGGCCGGACGTTCTCGAATATATGCTCAAGCGATTGGATCATGTTGGTTTCTCTCTCTCTTTGTCGATGTTAATATATATATATATATATACAATTCGTGTATATGCTAAATCGTATTTCATAGATCGCATATAATTCCTTCCCGCTCCCCAGACCACCGCCACCTCTGCTAGCTCCCAGACCTCCCATCAGTATCTCGCGCGAATCCACAATACTGGTACAACCCCCCGAGGAGCAGGACTCCCAAGCACCTCCCAATGAAGAAACACCAACGGAGAACCATCACGATTCCACAACCACAATCGCAGACCCAACTGTCGACGTCAAAGTCGAAGCCACCCAACCCGATGATGCGACAATCCAAGTTCCGGAATCCCTCCCGTCAACCCAATCGACTACCATCCCATCCACCCAACTCCTCACCGACGGTATCACAAACCACCTAAACAACGGCAATAATAATCATAATAACACCGACGGAGGAGAGAAATTCCTCCCGCCGGCCTTACTAACCTCCCTCACAACCCTCACCACCCTCCTCACTACAAACTTCACCCACGCCCCACCGCACACGATCCAACGGTTTGCCGAACTCCTCCTCAAACCGACAAAACACTACCGCTCCCTCGCCAAATTCCTGCGCGCCTGCCACCGCGTCGTGTCCGTCGCTTCCGGTATCGACAAGTTCCCGTTACCGGTCAGCCATGACGGCGCGCACGCCCCGTCAAACGCGATACCGATTGGTTCCGGTCTGGTTAATGATAACGACGAAGCCAGCGGTGCGACGTTGACACCGATCCCCTGGGCTTCCGCGCGGGAGTACGTTGCCAATCAGAACGGTGATGCGGCGGGGAGTCCCGTGTCGGATGAAGGGGTGGCGGGGTTGATTGCTGGTGCTGGTGCTGGAGGGGAGGAAGGTGGGATATCGCAGGGAGAGCTGTTGAGGAAGGAACAGGAGGCGGGAGTTGTGCCTTTGAGTCAGGCTGGGGGATCGTTGGAGGGGAGTGGGAGTACACCCGGGGAGGCGAGTGGGGTTATTGTTGGGGGACCACCGGAGTTGGATGCTACAGATGTTGGACCGCAGCCTGAGGGGACGGTGTTTGGGGAGAAGGTTGTAGGGGAGGAGGAGAAGGGGGATGCGATGGATGTGGACGAGAAGGTGGAGGAGAAGAAGGATGAGGAGGGTGCTGCTTAGAGATTTATAACTTGGTTGATACAGTCAGTCGAGGGGGGTATGGTTGTGGTATACGATCTCGAGGCTGGTGAATTTGAGACACGTTTTTATAGATTTACTTAAGTTGTCATGTTATGTTGTGTTTTTGTTTTTTTGTACGGAAAGTCGGGTTAACTTTGGCGCTGGATATTTAATTCATCTTTTTTTTTTCTACCTTATGATGCTTATAATGCTAAGGTTAGCGAACTATAAATGACGACTAGAAATAAACCTATAATCCTATCTCATATTATTTGATATTTGGTGTTTAACGCAGAGCTAGTTCATTAGACATCGAGGCGGAGAAAGTATATTATATGTAGCTTCTCTGGTTGGCTAGAGCCTCCCGAATATTCCTTGGCTGAGAGAAAGCTTGGCCAGCTGTTCGGGATGTTAGATGGAGACAGACCTTTTAAACTCCAGCCAGGGGGGAGTATATAGAGCTAGTTAGTCTATCTCTCTTCTATTATATTCTATCCTGGTGGTCCCTGCGCAGTTGCATGCACGTTTATTTGTATATTTCCATCGAGAGACGTCCGCGTCCTAGCTGGCTCGAGCGCCTCGGTTCGATTCGAGGCTACGAGAGACTTACTGATAGTAGGTATGGTGAAAATAGAGAGAGGGTGGAGTGTATATATATATAAAGTACCTTTGTATACCCACTGGCCAAAGAATGTTTTATTATTTATATCTGTCCCTTAATATTCATGAATTCACCTTCACTCGGGTACTTATGAATTATATATATGGATGGTACAAGCTAGTAAATAGCTGCAGCGATATAACCTGCAGTTCTGCTCACTCGAACCCTTCTTCCCGAGTGCATGTGAAATACTTGTATATTTGGAATTTTAGAATAAAGGATGCATCATTGGTCTATTGTATATGCTCGACAGGAATAGTTTATAAGCCACCCCGGCTGATTTGTATCTGAGGAAAGAATTAAAACGCCCCTGGTCTTCTTTGCCTCGAGCCTGGATTCGAGGCTACCCTTTTTTTTCCCTTTTCCCCATACCAAGCCGTGCATGCACATGCATGCAGCAAGCGCTTGCTAGCTAGTAGCTAATGATGTTAGCATCCGTTGAAAAAGCCAAGTTTTTATCCAAGAAATAAAAAAAAAACCCAAAGCTGGAAGGAGTTACAAGGTAAGGGTTCTGTTTTTATCATATGATATTTATCTTTTTTTTTTTGGGAGATATCCGGAACAATTAAAAGGTGGGAGAATAAGGTTATATTTATTGTACGACTGATATTACTTAATAGCTGTACTTGATCTAGAATTGAACCAGCGCGATAAAGTATCTGGTATCTACCTAAGTAGCTAGGTACTTTAAGTAGCTTTAATTCCGGAGTGGGGATCGATCTGGGGATTGATTGATATGCTCCCGTCTCCAGCCGTGATAATATTCAATAGGCCAAGATATATAAGTACTTACTTAAGTATATAAGACAAAGAGGACACAAGTGCAAGTCACCCAGGTTTCTATAATTATTATTATTATATTTATATTTTATTTTATATCATATTAATATTCCCCGGGAATGAATTTGGACGGTTACACACTTTGGTCGAGCTGAGGGAGAGAAAACAAGGAATTGAAAATATATCCATCCGCATTGCAGCCAGCCAGCCAGCCCAGCCCAGCCAGCCCAGCCAGCAACCGGGGTTCTTTGCCATCCGTCCATCCATCCGCTTGAAGCCCGCCGCTTAAAATACCGAAATCATAATAATTATTATATTAATTGAGAAACTTCCCTCCTCTTTTCTTTTCTTTTCTTTCTTTCGCTTCTTTCCATTTCATACCTTTTTTTGTACCGACACCGATAAATAACTCCCACGACTGGAAGAATTAATTGAATCACACCCGGCTGAAAGAGCAGTTTGGTTTTACTGTCACCGTGTCTCCGGATATCCAATCGAATCGAATCGAATCGAAGCCACATGCACACCACTCCGACTAATTATTAACGGGAAACGAAAAAAAAAAAAACCATGCGATAGAGCAAGCAGCAGCAGCAGCACAGACGAGAAGGGAGGGAAGAAGGGGTCCCATTAAACAGCTGCCTGCTAGCTCTAATTAACTTAGCTAGCTGTGCGTTTGATGTCACCGGGGGAGGCTTACGACAACCGTTCTCCGCTTTTTTTTTTAACTCGACATCGAATCGGTTTTAAATATTTCCTTCGTCCGACGTCCTTGGCATTTTCTTCTTCCTCCTCTTCTTCTTTTTGATAGGAGGCGTCCTTTTTGTTACTCAAATTCGAATGGTCGACTCGTTTTTTGATATAATTATATCAATTCACCAACGATGTGTAAGTCTTTTTTTTTTTTTTTTTTTTTACTTTACTCGGAGTGTATAATTATATATCCTCGTCTTATCATTCTGATTCGATTTTGGTTTTCAGCGGCGCTTTCGTTCAACTTTTCGGTGATTATAATCCCCCACGACAACCGCGCCGACCTCGACTTTCCCACCGTCAACGTACGTCCCCTCCCCTCCCTTCCATACTAGGGTCTATAATATAACCACATTCACTAAATATTACTATTATTATTATGTAGCAATCGCTGTCGTTCGGCCTCGAGATCAGTACCCCTTCAGATTTCCAAACCCTCTACGCCGAAGACTCCAAAAGCGCCGACTCCCTCAAAGGTCTCCTCTACGTCCCCGACTTGCCTCCCGACGACCCTTGTAACAACCCTCAACTGGTCCCTCAGAATGCCACCCACAAATCCGACCTCCCCCTCGAAGACCTCAAACTCGTCGCATACGCCCCTCTCACCACCCCGTATTGCAGCAGGAGGTACATGTACTCCGCCAGCGGTGACAATATAGCCGCCTTTATATTTTACGGCGTTCCCGCCAAGTACTCCAACAATACCGACCCTCTCGACAATGTCCAATTCCCCTTTGACTATCCCGTATACTACCTCGAGGGCGCCATCGGGCAACCCCTGATGAACAAGCTGTCGCAGTATTCCGGGAATATGAGTCAAGTATACGACGGTCACAACCTTACCGCTGCCGGATACAACGTTCGCGATTATGCTAGAATATATGCGGTCATTTCTACGAGTTAGTATTTTTTCCCCCTTCTTTTTTCAACATACTCACTATCTTGACACGTTTTGGTTTTTCTCCTCTTTCCAAATACGAGATGTATTAAAAAAAAAAAAAAACTCGCTACGTCCTCGTTGTCTGAAGATCCGCATGAACCCTTTTTTTTTTTTTTTTTTTTTCTTAATGTGGTGCGATTTTCCTTACAACGTGACAATGCTAATTCATTTCGATTCAGAGAGCACGAATCCGATGCCGGGGTTATGGCTATTCCTACTCGTCGTCGTAGCTGTATTACTCTTCATCATCGGCGCTTCTTCCCTACTCATGCACCTCTTCCAATTCCACTACCGACGAAGTCTACGCCAACGAATCGCAAACGGAGAAGTCGATTTGGAAGGTTTAGGGATAGGAAGGATCACGGTTCCCCGAGAGTTTTTAGCGAAATTCCCAGTATACGTCTACATTTCCGAAAGCGCGGTACCCCAACCCGCACAAGATCCGAGAGTGCCACCTACCGCCGCCGTCGTATCCAAAGAAGCCACAGAACCCACTACCACCACTACCACTACAACATCAGCGAATACGACGGCGATGACATCTTCATCACAGACGCAAGAAATGACGGAAACACCGGTATCGAAACCGCTAACATTACCGACATCCAACCAACCTACCGTCCACAGCGCACCGCAAGCCCTTTCCGTCGTCCTCCCTCCCCCGCCCCCTTCGTCACCGTACATGGCACGAGGATACCATCAGACAACATGTCCCATCTGTCTTGACGATTTCATACACCAGGAAACCACGGTTCGCGAGTTACCCTGTCTGCACATTTTCCATCCGGAGTGTATAGATCCGTATCTGGAAGCGCAATCCTCGTTATGCGTGTTGTGCAAGCAGAGTTGTCTGCCGAAGGGGTATGTCCCTATCAGACTCACCAATGCGATCGTTAGACGCGAACGGTTGATGAGACGGGTGAGGGAACGGAGTCGTACCAATTTCGACAGTTCGACTTCTCTTACCACTGCGAATGGCGAGGTTGGTGGAGGTAGTGGTGGAGGTGGGATATTGTGGAGGTGGAGGTTACGGCGGTTGAGGAGGCAGGAGGAGGATGAACGGGGACGGGAGGCGTTGACGAGGGCTAGTATGAGACCTACCGGGGGTGGAGTTGACGGTACGATTGGGGTTTACGATTCAGGGTTGTATGATTCTAGGAGGTATATCGGACCTGCTGGGTTGGGGCAACGTGAGAGTGATGGTGGTGGTGGTGGGAGTAATGGTGGAAGTGGGGGGCATCAGAGGGAGGGAGTGGAGGAAGATTCTGTCAGGCCTCGGTGTAAGTTTTTTCTCTCTCTTCTAGCTTCTTTCTTTGAAGTTTTATTATTATTATAAATAAATGGGTGGATTTTGAAGCTAATGGGGTTGGTGGTATAGGGCGAGCAACAATGAATAGGATATTTCCAGGGTTCCGGTAGCGATTCTATGATGCATATTTTTTAGCGGATTTATTTTGATTTGGTTTGGTTTTTTAATGGCGGGGAATTATAATTTGGATTGAAGGGTTTGAGTTGAAGTTGAACTAGCGGACTTGTTTTTTTATACTTGTTTTATTGGCGAACAAAAGGGTATTCTTTTATTTTTATTGGGGGTTGGTTGGTTTTTTATTTTTTTTCTTTAATTTTTCAGGATGGAAAAAAAAGTCAGACGGAGGATGAAGAAGGATGTGATTGGGGAGGAGGGGGAGAGGGCATTTAATGGCGTATATTTAATGAATGATATTTTTTTTAAAAAGAAAAAAAAAAGAAAAAAAAATTCGGTTTTCTAAAGAATACATGTCGATTGATGAATGAGTTTGATATTAATATTGATATAAGCGGACGTCTAGTTGACTAGTATGGATGTTTTTTGGGGGGGAGTTATGGAAAAGATATATATATAAGTACTTATGTACTTTGATCAAAATGATAATCGGTACAGAGCTAGATCTATAGAGGCTTGTCAGTATAGGTCTCTGATATTCGATATTCCCTGTTTCGTCTATTTTGTGAAAAAATTAAATAAAATGTGGGTATGAAAGGTTAAAAGTCAGAGCGCTAACTAATAATAATCGTTATACAGATAGTAAGTGCGGTTACCGATATATATATATATATGAATTTTGAATTTTTATATAGAAACGGTAACATGACTGCCTGTGAATATTATTTGTGTTATCGTAAACTGATCATGACTGTAATGTAGGCAGAGGTAGAGGTGAACGGTTTATTATTGATATACGTATACTCAAGTCATACTACTTGAGTACTTGAGTAATTGAGCAATTGAGTATATATATATATATATATATATATAACGCGACAATTGTAGGTGCCCATGCATGCCTACACAGAGAGTTCAGAGATGCGGAGGAAGGAAGATTCTCAAATATCTCCCTCCGTTCAGGATTGATAGTCTATTTATATTATCGTGATATTAAATTGGTATCTCATTTTTATTCACTTTATATATATATATATATGCATATATATATGACGACAAGTATGACGGTATTAATATAAATATTGATATTAATTAAGGGTTGATTGAAAGATCCATGTTTGCTTGACGAGTGTGGAGTTTGCAATGAGTAGCTATTTACTTACTTGCGTTTAAATATAAATTTGGTTACTTGGATTCGATGGATGAAATTAATCTGGAGGTTCTGTTTAAATTTTGTATTCTATAGCGCCGAGTTTTGGGGCGGTTTGGTTGGTTGCAGCAATCGATTTGACGATATTCCGAGTGACCCGGCCGGATACGAATGGTTTTTTTCATGACCCGGGTATTAATTGGTAGGTATCTTTGGTGGTTTGAAATAAATAGCTGGACAAACTTTATACTTTTAAATACTTGGTTATACTATACAAAAATATACAATCCAAAATGCATTTCTTTTATTATTATAAGAATGACTCGATTAATTGTGGTGTAGTATTAATACGTGTGAAAAGCGTAAAGTTCGAGTTCTAATATTACACGAGCTTTTATTTAAAAGCTACGAAGGGTCATTTTATTTACCTTTTTCTCGGGTGGCTTCCAGGCCGTTGGTTGTACATAAAACGGTTCTGATATCAATACTATACGCTGGCGTAGCGACTAGAGAGGGGGGTGGGGTGGAACTATACGGGCCATATGGCAAAAGTTTGCGTAAAGGAAAACCATTCCGGTTTCGGGTCACGTTGCTTCTAGATCTATAGAGCTACTCGAGTACCTAGATCTCAATAGCAATTTGGAAATCGAACAGTAAAAGAGCGGTTAGACCTGGCTTGCGAGACAAGGTTAGACCGCGGTTTACCCGATCATGTTGGTCAAATTTACTGTAATCACTATTTAGAAAGAGAGGGACGCCCCTTTTTTTTTTTTTTTTTTTATGCGAATGGATTACAGTATATTCTGGATATCGCATAGCATAGTGCTACTCCAAGAGAATAATCGAATTCAAAAAGTTAAGTGTCGGTGTAGAAAGCTGACGTAAACTACAACCGATTCTAATTGGATGTTGACTCGAGCTTTGAACTAAAACCTGAAAAACTCGGGAAATGCAGGAGAGGTCGTTGGAATTGAGTGAGTTCACTCAATGTTAGACAGATTAGACAGATGGGATCTGACACAGGGCGAGACATACGGCCGGACTGCATTGAATCGTTTTGATCGCGATGGGCTCACGGGAGGAAACTAAGAAACAGGAAACATTTTCAATGCTGGGATGCGGAGGAGGGGTTAAGATGCAAGCCAGGAAGCTTTGAGGTTCGAGCGAGCAGGTCGGGCGGCGTTGAAGCTTCTTTTCTCGGGCTTGGCTTGCGTTGGTCAGATCGGATTTTCACAAAGCTGAGTTTGATCACGCGCGGGGTTTATTTTTTCTCGCTCGGTTGGCTGCGAGGGGTGGCCACTTTGCTTGCTTGCCTGCTTGAAGCACGACAGAGGATGGAACGAACTGGCGAGCGAGCGGTTGTTGCTACCTGGAAACCAGCGATAGATGCATGCATGCATGCAAGTATGTATTTTAAGATCGCAGCCTGGTACATTTACAAGTAGACTGATTAGAATTCATCCGTGATTTTTTGGTCTTGGTTATCATTATTTTCTGACCGAGTGTCATTGCATTGTTGAGCAAAGTTGAGGAAAATGACCGCCCTCGTAAAATCGGGAGAAAAATGACACAGTGCGGGAAAGCAAAGTTTAGCTCGCTCGCAGCATGCTTGCGTGCTTTTTAGGAACTGTCATTTGTCTCGGAAGGTGGTCTTGGTGGGATCGATTGCGCAAGCTTCATTACGAGCCTTGTGCGATCGTGTTGACGGTGTCCTCGTTGCGTTTCGCACATTCGGGCAGGATCACTCCAAGTATTTTACTCGACAGAGCCAGGTTAGATATCGATGCTGTACTTACAGAGCTCTGAATGGATAAATGAGAGATCACAGCATAGAATTGGAAACCGCCTGTCAATCAAATCATGGTTTGAATAGCCAGATCGAAGAAAAGCAGCGTATCAGAGCCCTTGCTTGGTTGGTATATATATGTTGTTTTTTTTACTTGCTACATTTTCGGAGAATGGGAAGGGCTTTTTCGAATTTTTCTCCCCGGGTCCAGCCGAGGTTTTTTCTGATGCGGTGGTGGTGGTTGTTATCAGTGTGGTTCATTCCTGTCAGATCGATTCATCAAACGTACCCAGAAGGATACCCAATTTGGATCCGCGTTTCCTTTCGTTCACTCTTGTCAATAAGTCTAGGGTCTTGGTCAATTGCGCAAGCGATAATGAATGATCGATTCAGGCTTGATTTCATGCAGGTTGGAGAGGTACCTGCGGGTCCAAAAAAATCACTCCAGGTTGGCAAGTTTAATTCATGTGGATCTGGACGGAGAAAAAAATAAATAGATAAATAAATAAATAAAGAAAAGAGAGAGATCCTTCGAGACGAAGCTCAGACCAGACCAGAACAGAACAGAACAGAACAGACAATCCGGGTTGGCGGCCTGTAAGCTTGCAGGCATGTGAGTCGTGTTGGGAATGGAGTTTGGGGAGAGCTGGGTTTTCGTGGCAGCTGCTGGTCCATCGGGTGGGGTAGGAACGGAACGAAACGAACGAGCGAACGAACGAACGAACGGAGAGAGAGAGAATGGTGGAAAGAAGGGCGGGCACGTGTGGGCAGCTCGCACAGAACAATCGAAGGGAAGGGGATGGGGGGGAAAGGAATCTGCGGAGAGAAGGCGAGCCAGTTGGTCATATCTGGCCGGAGCGGAGTCCGGTCTCAAACCACGGTAGGTACACACACACACACACACACACCATAGAAGGACGGTCGAAAAAGAAGAGAACGAAGGGAAAAAAAAAAGGGCTGTTTGGATCCTTCGATTAAATCGATTGAGTTTTCCTCGGACGCCCAGTAGTTAATAATAAGAAATTAAAACAAAGATACCAAAAGGCATTTGTGAAAGAGAAAAAAAAAGACTTTAGAAGGAGGTTCGTAGCACGAGATGAGTGGGAATCGGTCGATATTGCTTTTGGTGGGCATGGCGGATACATGTTCTGGCACTCCACTGGCTGCTGGGTCACCATTGACAAGAAGAAGAGATGCAGAAGATGATACAAAACGAATGATCAGAGACAAAAGAGTGAGCTTTTAATTATTACTCCACATTCCCATAGCTGCTGCATCCATGAAAAATAGAAAGAAGATGCTGCATGCGAAGAAGCATCAGAAGCAGGTAGATCGATGGAGTCAGTTATCCGTCGATGCAGCAAACGGCGGTTGACCTGACTGGCCAGAACCAAACCCAGACTGGTTCGTTCATTCGCTGTCTGTGGTGTCAGGTCAAGTCAAGTCCGGTCAGGTCTGTCAGGTCAATCAGGTCAGGTCAGGGCCATGGCATTGCATGGCATGGGACATCCCAGCACGCCTGCGTTTGTTTTGAAATGCAACAACAACAAGAGGCAAGCAAGCAGCGGAGGAAGAAGAAGAAGAAGAAGAAAAAGAAGAAGAAGAAGCAGCAACAGCGGCAGCAGCAGAAGGGAACAGACAGACTATGCCTGGAAGCACCGGTCGCACTTCCAACCCGCCACAATCTGTCCGTAGACACACACACTCCCACACACACACTACACAAACACACACAACCGGTTGCGACCTATAAATACCACTCGGGCATGCCCACCCGCCCCCGCTAGGTTGTTTATCTTTTTTTCCGACTTTCTTTTATTTATTATTTCGATAGAGCTCTTCACCCCCAAAGTCTTATTTTATCAATCGCCCTAATCTTTGTTAGACTTTTTGGTTTCTTTTGAAAATTCCCTCTTGCGACCCATCATCAATCGGGTAGATAGCATAATTGCTTCGACTAGATAAAAAAATCAAAGGTGGGTCCTTTTCTGATTTTTTCCCCCCCCTCCGTCCAAGATGTTCATTTTTTGCTCTTCTCGTTCGTTCGTTGCTTCGTTCGTTCCAGGCTTGCCACCTCGCCGGTCGGTCGCTTGGTGGAAGCGAGGGAAACAGAACTGTTGTTTTGTTGGGTGTGTGTGTGTGTGTGTGTGTGTTCCGGTGATGCCAGTCCGGTTCCAGGCCACGACGAGGTGGACAGGCAAGCGTGTGTTTGCTTGTCGGACTGTCTGTTTCGTGGGAACTCGTCCGGATGGGCAGACACCCCCCAGCCTCAAGGATTTTTATTTTTTTTCGAATTCAATTTCTCCTTCCCACCTCATCAGGCGCTTGCTGCTGCTGCTTGGGTGCCGCTGCTGCAAAAAAATCATCCCCCTGTTGCTTCTGAGAAAAAAATCTTTTTTGTTTACATTTCCCCTCTCTTTTTGATTTTATGAATTTTTTCCCACTTCTTGGGGTGAGGGAAAACCAGCGGACCCAGTTGAGCAGCCCTCAAAAGAGCGAGCGAGCCAGCGAGCCCAACCCAAACAACGCAGGCACTCTGATTTGGGCGGCCAGCCAGATTCTTCTAAAATTCGAGGCATGCCCACCACCCGCCCGCTCTGATTTTATTTTTTTCTGTTCCCCCATTCCTTTCCCTTTCCCTTCCTTTTCCCTTCCTCCCACATCACCACCACCCACAACCACCACAACCATCCTCTCTTATCATCACCAGTTCCAGGTTTCCCACCTCGTTGAACCCCCCCAAACAACTGACCCGACCTGTTTGTAAAGCCGCACAGAACCTCACCACCACAACCACTACCGTCAACCACTTTTCTCTTACCCACACCGCCACTTTCACCTGACCGTCGCTCGCGTCTCAACCAAAGGTATGTCCCCTCCATCCTCCCCGACACAGCTGATAGACTCGAGGAGCCTTCTCGCTTCTCGCTTCCCGCGTTTGACATCGTGTCCCCTCTTTTTTGACCGATATCTAATCCGAGTTTGTTTTTCTTGCTTCAGACCTTGTTTCAAAATGGCTCGTTCAAAGGAAAAGAGCGCCGCTGCCGCTGCTCCAGCACCATCCGCCAGCGTCCCAGCTGCTACCAAAGACATCATTAACAAGTACCAAGCTGTAAGTTCTATCCACCCACCACCATCATCATACATCAATCACCACAACCAACAACCTCCATCAACACTTGTCCATCACAATCTCCCCTCGTGGTGTCGCTACCTTCCCAATACCCCGTTCCACCCAAGTCCGCCATACAAAGTAATATTTCTTTCAAAAACCACAACATGCTGATATTTAATCTTACAGCTCCGTGTCAGCCTTGCCACTTCGGCCAATGCTGCTCATCAAGCCGCCTATGCTGCTCATCAGTTCATGGCTGCCAATTTCCCAGGCATTGACCTCGGTGAGCAAAACTTCTTCAGCGCTTTCGCTCGTCCCTTGACAGCCTTCCCCGGTGCCCCCGCCGCCGAAGAAGCTGAAGAGGACGCTGGTGAGGACGGCCAGCCTGCCAAGCGCAGAAAGCGTACCAAGAATAGCACTCCAAAGGACCCCAACGCTCCAAAGAAGCCATTGACCGCCTATTTTGCCTTTGCAAAGGTCTCTCGTCCGGAGGTTGTCACCGAGTTGCCAAATGCTTCCAACAAGGAGATCACCGAAGAGCTGGCTACTCGTTGGGCCAACATGAAGGACACTGGTGAACAGGTAATTTATCTTTCGCCCGCCCATTCACATAAAATATTTCATGTTTACTAATTTTTTTTTTTTTGTTAATAGCAACCATTCAGAGACCAATATGCCATTGAGATGAAGCAGTACAACAAGACTCTTGCTGCTTACAAGGCTAAGCTCGGTGGTCTTCCAGTCCCTGAAGAGGTCGCCGAACCTGAAGTTGAGGAAGAAGAGGAGGAGCCAGCTCCTCCCCCACCAAAAGCTGTTCAGACTCCCCGATCTGCCAAGGGCAAGAAGGACAAGTCTGAATCCAGCAAGAAGAAGAGCAAAGATAAGGCTACACCAAAGGAGAAGAGCTCCCGAAAGAGATCTACCAAGGAAGTTACCCCGCCACCATCTGCTGGCGAAGAGGAACAGCCAGCACCTGCTACTAAATCTCCCAGAAAGAGAAAGAGGAAGGCATCCGACTAATCTCGCGGTGCATTTCATTAAATTTTTCTTTGAGTATTAATGTAAGCAATCTGACTCTATCAACTAATCTCTGAAAAAATATTCTGACTTGGTTTTAGGCTTTGGACTTGCGGCTTCCTTTCTTTGGACATGATTATTGTTTGGCAGGATTTTTTCTCCCTTCGGTTTCCTTTCATGCATCCCTTTTTTTTTTTTTTTTTGACCATTGTAACAATGAACCCCCCTCTACCCTTTCCTATACCCTTTCCCCTACCCTCATACTACCATCATACAGTCTCCTATTTACGATAATGCGAAGAGCTGTAATGAGGTACTCTTTGCTCTCTTTTTTCTCTTTCTTTCTCTCTCTCTTCACCGGTCGATAATGAAATGACAACAAAAAGAACTCTATCATGATTGATTGACATCTTGGTTTTTTAAATCGTGTGGATCGAATCCTCCCGTTTTTTCCTCTGCTTTTCTGTTTGGGTGGACCTATTGCTTTTTATCATTGCTTTTGCGGTTTGGTTCAAGGTTGCCGGTTCCTTTTTTGATTTGCGGTTTGGTTTCTTTCTCCCTGTTCATGGCATTATTTTCAAATTTTTGGAATTATATTATATTACATGTATTTAGCTTTTGGTATGTAGCTCTTACTATTTAGAGTGTATACGATACTTCTTTTTTTTTTTTCCCCTTGACGAAATTTTCCATCTACCGAAATCAAGTGATTGCATTGTGGGTCGGTGCTTTAAATCTTTTATGAGCTGTTTGAATGTATGCGGTGCAGCCCAGACTTAGGAGAATCTTAGGATCTTCTGAATCACGGATCTGTAGGTTTATCTTGCCAGTCGAAACTTTTGTGAAATATGTATCGGTTTATTGACTTGTGGTATTTGATTTTTTTTTTTTTTTTTTTGATTTTTTTGATTTTTTTGATTTTTTTGATTTTTTTGATTTTTTTGATTTTTTTGATTTTTTTGATTTTTTTGATTTTTTTGATTTTTTTGATTTTTTTGATTTTTTTGATTTTTTTGATTTTTTTGATTTTTTTGATTTTTTTGATTTTTTTGATTTTTTTGATTTTTTTGATTTTTTTGATTTTTTTGATTTTTTTGATTTTTTTGATTTTTTTGATTTTTTTGATTTTTTTGATTTTTTTGATTTTTTTGATTTTTTTGATTTTTTTGATTTTTTTGATTTTTTTGATTTTTTTGATTTTTTTGATTTTTTTGATTTTTTTGATTTTTTTGATTTTTTTGATTTTTTTGATTTTTTTGATTTTTTTGATTTTTTTGATTTTTTTGATTTTTTTGATTTTTTTGATTTTTTTGATTTTTTTGATTTTTTTGATTTTTTTGATTTTTTTGATTTTTTTGATTTTTTTGATTTTTTTGATTTTTTTGATTTTTTTGATTTTTTTGATTTTTTTGATTTTTTTGATTTTTTTGATTTTTTTTTTTAGGTCGGGGAATCCATGGGTATGGTATATCTAATTAAGCCTCCCCGAGTCTCTCTATAGAAAAATATGATGATATGCTCATATATTTACTTGTATATATTCATTTCATCGATATCGTGATGTTATCCTGAATGTGACTTGGAGAGATGAGTAGTTAAATATAGATAACACACGCGCAACATGATCGATTCATAGAATATTTATATTTATAAATGAATTTATGAATAGACATCTTTCGTGTATGTATATATATATATATAGCTTGTCCCCACGGATAATAATGATTAGAATCCAAACGGGTAGATTATACGCGTGACATTGCTGTCGTCCAATTTAAGCTGGTGTTACAATTTTTAAGCTTAGATATGGAATTGGAATGGAATGATACGCTTGATATCGATCTAGAAGGGTGTCGCGGATACCCAGGTGGGAAAGTTAATGCGGGGGAGGTTTCAATTATAAGCTTTAGCCCAGCCCGGCCCAGCCAGGTTTCCAAGGTAGCTCCTTGAGCTCGGGGGCTAGTATAGTAAGTAAGTCAGCTCGAGGGTCTTACTTATATGCTTACCTACCTCCAAGGGCAAGCTACTTGAGTAGTTTTCGGACGGGCACGGGAAGGGTGAGCGAATCGAATCAGGGACTGGTTAGGTACCTATCCTATAGCTATAGCTAGCGGTAGCTATTATTCTGAGAACTAAACTTCAGATAACAGATGTTTTCCCCTACTTTCATTTAAACTTAGGATCAACCGATTGGTACTGATTAATTGTGTCTAGCGACAAGTTACCTCGCTAGGATGGCAGTAGCAGGATAATTTAATTATCTTATGCGCAAAGTGTATTTGAATTTGTGAATTAATGGTCCGGTTCTCATCTCGCGGTTGTGTTGGGGCCGGTGGTTTTTTGTTTTTGGCTTCGCAGTTGATAAAATGTCGTGCGGGCATGCATTCGTGTGGGACAGTAGTCGAGTCGCAACCCCGCCTTTTTTTTCAGTTGACGCATGGGTCACCCACCATGCGAGCAGCTACTTACTTGAGTACTTAGCTATGCTTCGGTAAATAGTCCGGATGAGATATGATATGATATGATACGATATGGGGCTATCGTCCCAAATCTAGAGATAGGGTGGAAAATAATAGGGCGCCGTTTAAACGTTTGATCAATTGCCGTTTCCTCTGGGATCTTCCCTTTACCCGAACTCGCTCCAGCTAGCACTTAAGCAGCACGTCTGTTAAATTCTCACGTACGAAGGGTTTCATTTCATCTACTCTCCCCTCTTTCTCTTGAATCAATTGTGAGTTCTAAGTCTTCGTTCGCGCAACCAAGGAATTACGGTTTGGAGGGTATAGCTCTTCTTCTTTTGGATTGTGCTTAGTTAGTACTTACTTACTGCAGTTGACCTTGACCTTGACTGTTTTTCGACCGAACGATTGGGTGTGCTCTTTTTTTTACAACCGGCAGCGGGCAATTACGTACCAGAAATCAACAGAACCCCGCCGCGACCAGTCGATCGTGTGCGAATTCGAATTCGCCCAGCCTCTTTTCTTCTTTTTGGGGTTTCTGCGATATAAGAATTGGCTAGGCTAGGTTACTGCGACAGAGATGCATTTGAGTCCGCGAGAGGTAAATAGCTTATTTCCTTTCTTTCTTTCGTTCATTGGGCCTTTTTTTGGGTGCTGTGGGCTAGGGCTTTGTGGTATTTTGGGTTCAGCGCAACGCAGAATCACCGAATTTGTTTAACTCGACCACATTACATCGAGCGCTCCCATCTACATGCTTCTATTTATATTTACTTATCGGACCTATAGCCTGAAAGATAAGAGAAGCTACCAGTGTGATTAACTTTTGCTGGATATTTTATATTAATCCTTGTTTTTTTACTTCTAGATCGATAAACTCCTCCTATCGCAAGTCGGGCTGTTGGCCCAACGGCGATTGGCGAGAGGTGTCAAGCTTAACCATGTTGAAGCTCTCGTACGTCCAACCGCTTATCTATCATTTGGCGAGATTTTACCATTTTAAACGAACCTTTGGTTTAACATTTTTCTACTCGATCGGTTGGGGGGATTATATATAATAGGCTTTG
Organism: Arthrobotrys entomopaga; assembly: GCA_012184315.1. Classification (NCBI taxonomy): domain Eukaryota; kingdom Fungi; phylum Ascomycota; class Orbiliomycetes; order Orbiliales; family Orbiliaceae; genus Arthrobotrys; species Arthrobotrys entomopaga. Next base: position 288,363 of record LDDX01000087.1, read on the forward strand.
ATAGCTAATAACCTTCACGAAGTAAGATTCCACTTTCAACCCATTTACATTATAAATTTCAGTACATGTTTTATGTACTAATCATATATATATCGGTATAAATACTTAGTTGATCCGTGATGGAATCTACTCTGTCGCCGACCTGATGGATATCGGTAAAAAAATGCTCGGCAGACGCCACGTCCAACCCGCCGTCGTGACCTCCCTGAACGAAATCCAAGTCGAAGGAACCTTCAAAGACGGCACGTATCTCGTCACCGTCCACCACCCCATTTCCTCCGAAGATGGAGATTTGAAAATGGCACTCTACGGTAGCTTCCTACCCATCCCATCTGATGAATTATTCCCATCGGAAGAAGAAACAGCCTACGAGTTTGAGAAACAACCCGGAGCCGTAGTAGTCGCAGTAAAAGGATCCACCATCGTGTTGAATGAAGGTAGGAAGAGGATTGTTTTGAAAGTTACGAATAAGGGCGATAGACCGGTCCAAGTCGGTTCGCACTACCATTTCATCGAAACCAACCCGCAGCTCGAATTCGATCGTGTGCAGGCTTACGGTTTCCGCTTGGATATCGCGGCGGGTACAGCTATCCGTTTCGAACCGGGGCAGAGTACCACCTGTGCGCTGGTTGAAATCGGCGGGAATAAAGTCATCCGCGGGGGGAACTTTCTCGCAAACGGTCCCCTCGGCTCGTTTGATTCTGATACTTTACTCGCGAAGATTCAAAAGGGCGGGTTCGCGCATGTGCCCAGTCCCGTGTTGGAAACCGCTAGTATTAATCTGATGGAGATGCAACGGGAAGCGTATGCGAGCATGTTTGGTCCTACCACTGGCGATCTGGTGAGGTTGGGTGATACGAGTTTGTGGGTGAAGGTTGAGCACGATTATACTGTTTACGGTGATGAGTGTAAATTCGGCGGTGGGAAGACGTTGCGAGAGGGGATGGGACAGGCGAGCGGGAGGGGGGATGATGAGTGTTTGGATTTGGTTATTACGAATGCGTTGGTGGTGGATTACGCGGGGATATATAAGGCGGATATAGGGGTGAAGGATGGTCTTATCGTGGGTGTGGGAAAGGCTGGGAATCCGGATGTTATGGATGGAGTTGATGCTGGGATGGTGGTGGGGTCTAATACTGATGTTGTAGCAGGAGAAGGGAGGATTGTGACTTTTGGTGGGATGGATTCTCATGTGAGTTTTTTTATCTCTATTGATATATATTACGATGGTAGCGGCTGACGTTTTTGGTACAGATTCACTTCATCTGTCCGCAGCAGATTACGGAGTCTTTGGCTTCTGGTATTACTACTTATATCGGTGGTGGAACCGGACCTAGGTATGCACGATATTAAACCTACTTTATGTCATATGATCAAAGCTAACGGGGATTTATTTGATAAGTACTGGAACAAATGCAACAACGTGCACCCCAAGCAAAACCTACATCCGCGACATGCTCCAAGCCGTGGACACCTACCCGATCAATGTAGGTATCACGGGTAAAGGAAACGACAGCGACCCCAAAGGTCTACGCGACCAGTGCGAAGCCGGCGTGGTCGGTCTCAAACTCCACGAAGATTGGGGTACAACCCCAGCAGCGATCGATACCTGCCTGAGTGTTTGTGACGAATATGACGTTCAATGTCTCATTCACACTGATACCCTCAACGAATCAGGCTTTGTCGAACAAACTGTCGATTCGTTCAAGGGACGGACTATCCATACTTATCACACCGAAGGCGCGGGTGGTGGACACGCACCTGATATCATTTCTGTGGTTGAACATCCTAATGTTTTGCCGTCGAGTACTAACCCTACTAGACCGTATACCAAGAATACTCTCGATGAACATTTAGGTAAAGTCCTCCCTTCGTACCACTCACCACCAACAAGTAATTCGTTTTAAGATATAGATTTAATTAATTATGTGAAATGTGTAGATATGTTGATGGTCTGCCACCATCTCTCCAAAAACATCCCAGAAGACGTCGCTTTCGCAGAATCCCGCATCCGCGCCGAAACAATCGCCGCAGAAGACGTCCTCCACGATACCGGCGCGATCTCAATGATGTCCTCAGATTCCCAAGCCATGGGCCGTTGCGGGGAAGTCATCCTGCGAACCTGGAAAACCGCTAGTAAGAATAAACTCCAACGTGGGCCGCTCCCGGAAGACGAAGGCACCGGTGCGGATAATTACCGCGTTAAACGGTATATTTCAAAATATACCATCAACCCTGCTATCGCACACGGCATGTCGCATCTTCTGGGGAGTATCGAGGTTGGAAAACTCGCCGATTTGGTCCTGTGGACGCCCGCGCAGTTTGGTGCGAAACCAGAGTTGGTGTTGAAGTCGGGGTTTATCAGTTGGAGTCAGATGGGGGATGCGAACGCTAGTATCCCCAGCGTGCAGCCGTTTTACGGCCGACCGATGTTTGGGGCGGCGGTGCCAAAGACAAAGATCGTGTGGGTTAGCGAGGCGAGTTTGAAGAATGGTGTCGTGGAGAGTTATGGGTTGAAGAGTCGGGTTGAGGCTGTGAAGGGGTGTAGGAAGGTTGGGAAGAAGGATATGAAACATAATGATGCCATGCCGAAGATGAGAGTTGATCCGGAAAGTTATGTGAGTATTCAATCATTCTTCATGTTATAACGTTGGATATTTTTGAACGATGCTGATTGGGATCCGCTTTTGATATTAGGTTGTGGAAGCCGATGGGGTTGTGTGTACTGCGGAACCATCTGCGGAGCTGCCGCTAACGCAGGGCTACTTTTTGTTCTAATTTGAAGTATTTGATAGTCTAAGTTTTGTTAAAATGTAATCTCGTGGGGAGATTGTTTTCTTCATAGTTGAATTACAATCGATAGTTTTGAAGTTTGACAGACGCATGAAGGTCATTATATATATCATCACAAATATACTTTGCCTCGAGCGCCTGGATATAATGCTAGCATGCTCTGCTATCTATGTTTTACGTCCTGAACCGACTAGTATCCGTTATATCCTATTAGTATATTTCCATGTAATACCTAGTCTTGTGTGCAATACCCAGATCCGACGCACAAGAACAATATAGCCCTCGATACCAGACGCTGCATCATTATATCAAGGAATTTAATTTAGTAATGATATTTTCAGTCTCGGCACCAGACAGGTTTCCGCGCAGTGATATTTTCGTTCAACTGGTCTCGAAGCTATTTTCAACGCAATTTGAAAATTTGAGGAAGAGATGCAGTCAAGGATCGGAGACTGAGGATTCTAGGGTAGCCCTGGTGAACATAGAGATATGATCATTGTTCTACTATACTAGCGAGAACCGCAAGGCTGAGCTGGCAACAAGCCTGGTCTTCATGCGACGTTTGCTGCTTGATGACATGGCTGTCTCGAAGTCAAGGCTGTGTTTTTTTCGATGAAGGATCTCAAGTTATAAAGGGCAGCGAATTTGATTTCGAATATTTCTCCACAACTATTAACTTGATTTCTTCCATAGAACTAACTGAATCGAATATACGCTAGTTTTGAAATCGAATAGTATAGTAATACTGATGCAATCCCTCACCTAAGCTGCATCTTACTTTAGACCTATTGTACCGGGGTATACCGGTATTACCAGCCTCAGAAACAACATGGAAGCCGTCGGTGCGGCGGCTAGTATCCTACAAATCGTCACAGTCGCAATCCAAAGCGCCAAAGTAGCTTACGAAACGATATCAACAGTAGTCAACGCGCCAGAAAGCGTTTCCTCGCTACAAAATCAAATCAAAGGACTGTTAGGAACCCTCAACGGTATTTGTGAACTGACACGGCAATGTCAAAATCTGTACCCCCGTTCGCGTTCGGCTCAACTGGATTCGGCGTTGGGAAGGCTGAGGGTGCATGTTAAAACTTGCGTTGAGGATGTTGCCAACATTCAATACCAGCTTGACAGGTTGGTGGAAGGAGTGAGAGATGGTAGGACGAGGAAGATGGTGAAAAGGGTTAAAGTTATTTTACAACAGGAGGATTTGAAAAGGTGGAATGCGATTTTCTCTGCTCGTTTGAACGAGTTGGAGGGGTCCGTGGCTGTTTTAAACGGGTGGGTGTAGTAAATTATATCTTTGCAACCTCGATTCAAATATCTCAAGATATGACAATCGCTTATTCTAAGAGTCGTTCATAGCCATCTTACTCCCCATCAAAACTACCAGATCGCTCAGTCTCAGCAACATATTACCCAGCTCGGAATCTCAAACATATTCCAACATGATGACACACGGAGACTACTTATGAATGTTGAGAGTACAAACTCAATACTTCACAATGATACCCACCGGAAACTCGCCAATATCGACACTTCATTGTGCGGCCTGTCATCCCACATGGATACCCATTCGGCGAATATTTCCCAACTGGTTATGAATAGTAGCCAGTCGCAATCTCTCATCAGGAATGAGTTTAACAACACACAAAATATGATACAGCGAGGGTTCCAACGGCAATGTGATACCAGCGATCGGCTTTTAACAGCAATGGATAAACTGAGTTTAGAGCTTGATGCCAAATTCACTAAAAGTCAGGATATGATAGCGATGCACGGTAATGGAAATCAGCAATTAATGTCGATGATGAGCGATTTGATGGCGATGATGCAGCAAGTTCAAGCAAATTCGAATCAATCCTCACTAACCCAACATCCACGTCCGATCACAGATGCGAAGGCTCTTGAAGGGAATAATTTCAATAATGCTAACTATAATCCAGCGCCTCAGCCACACGATACCTCAGGGAGAAACCTGATTAATAATTTCAATTCAGTTGCAAATAACCTAGATTGTATACGGTTGAGTGGTCGGAGAAGCTTAGGTGCCATGTCACCCGAAGTCAGAGATATTTTTAAGCTTTTCGATAAAGCGGTTCAGGTTATGTTATCGAATATTCCCTAAACACTGGATCACGCTACCATGGCCTCATTGAAGAAAAAAGAAGTGATCTCTGATGTGGAGTATATGGATTGGGAGGAACGACTAGAAACAACCAAAGATATCGAACGGGCGCAGAGCCTCATTCTTAGAGCCGGTGCGACAGGAAAGCTGGATCTTACTAGTAAGTACTAGATAATAGTCTCTCCTCTCTCTCTCTTTTTGAATTTATAATTTGTAGCAAAACTAATTGACGAATGACCGTTCTCAAAGACGGTGGGTTACCGAGTTATTCAATGTTCGATGACATAAAATCAACCGAGTTGGAGTTTCAGGGCTTAAATATTACGTTATCGACACAGCGGGAAAAAGGGATAGCACGTTCGGTAAAGCTTCAGTTTCCGAATGGAAGCCATACTGACTACCACTATGAAGAGCTTGTAACAACAACTGTGAAGCTTGCAAAACCGGTTAATGTGCCCAATTCGACTGGATACTCCGAGCTTCAAATATCATTCATGGTCACGGAATCAATTACTCGATACGGTAACCTTTTAAGAGTGCCTTATCTTCAGACTCGAAATGTCAGACTTATCGATGAAAGCACCCAACGCTTTCAACGCGCCGTGTCATCTGGTGATATAGAAACCATTTCAAAATTATTTTCGGCTGGAGAAATATCGTCGCAAGATTATTTTTACGACCCACATCGAAGAAGAGAAAATTCTCTCCTCCAGGTATGACTAGCCAAATATAACATGAGAGTTCAAGGTGATTAATATTCTATTATTATGATATAGTGGGCGACAGAACTAAATACATTCCGATTCTTGTTACAATCTGGGGTAATTCTGGAAGAAAAAGAATGGCAAGCTATGACATAATCAGTTATTGAAGTTGACTCTACGCGATCATCTAACCCAGAATTGAGCTTCCAGTACATTAGGCGTCGTGATTACTCAAAAATATCCTCGAGAGGTTATAGATATACTAGAGCAATACAACTTCCACGCGTGGTTTCAATTTATGGATACCAATTTTCTCACCTTGATAATTAATACTACGAGGGTAAGTGATCAAAATATCCTTGTAATTTTTTTGCTTCCACGTCAAGTTATTGCGAGATATACTGATTCTGCTCATCGATCCTATACAAATAGCACCCGCTCGAATTACTTGAAAGAATTTTCCAGAAAATTTCATTTTACGCGGAAAACTCCGAAACTCTGAACAATGATTTTTTACAATTTCTTCACGTTCTTCACGAACCCCGGGTGCGATACATTATCAGTGGTCTATTGTTTACCGGTGGTTTTCTAGGACCACCGGAATATAACTTTTTTATAGTCATGTGGATCTTTGGAAAGACAGACGCTTTTACTTCGGAGGAAAATATTATTATAAGTCTTATCGATGGCACACCCAGCTGGTCCAGGTTTCTCTACACGCTGGCCCATGGGTTTGGTCTCGTAGCCCGATACAAGCATTTATTCGCAAGGAAGGGAATCCCTCTGCCGACCTACCCTTTGTCCCTCCAATCATGTTGGGGTGGGGTATCTGAAGTGAGGAACGGGAAGTCAGTCATCAGGAAGGAGGGGAGATTGCGGAATGGGCTGAAAATGTTGGATGTAGAGTACGATGATATCGTGTTTACGGACGAAAAGAACAATGTTGGGGCTTATTTGAGAGATGAGTACTGGTATCCGGAATGGTATATTCCTGAACCAGACGCGAAAGAAAAGGAAGCTTTGCTCAAAAAAGGATCGGGATTTTCTCGACGGGGAACATTTATAAGAATTGTCTGAAACTCAACTGGGCGGTTATGCGAAATAAAAACATAGGCCTCTTGAGTAGTGTATTAGATTGACGCTCTAGTATTTGGCAAATAGAAAATGCACTACCGTCTTCCATTCTGGGCGTAGGCATGGTTTAGTTAGTTACTCGTGGCTAAGCATCTCAATGCTCTAAATAAGTTTGTATTTATTCAAGTAATAAATAAAGTTTGAGGTGAACATGCACCCCGCAGTAATCAAAATCTAAAATGTGGCTGAACAAATTGGTCCGTTCTCCACTCAAAGCTCCATGCTTTGGCCAATCTAACGGTAAATTCAATATCAGACCGTTGGGAAGCGGGCGCGGGTTGACTGTGGGGCGCATTGAAAAATCTATGAATATTGTCCGTAACAGTACGCATCATGGCTTGATTTTGTCTTTGAAAAAAAATGATATCCACAAAACCTCACATTTGTCAACCACAAGTTGAGTGCTAAAAGGTATTAATCTTGCATGCTAAAATGATTTCGAAACTGGTAAGCTCTTTTCGCTTTCTAGATCTGAGCTTCTGGTGCTTGTGTTGTTTCTGTAGCTACGTAGCCAAGAATGAATGATATCTCGACCTTGATAGCCTATTTTGATCTCAAGTTTGGAACCGAGATTCTAGACATTCTGATTCTTCGTCAGGAGCTCCAGGTCGTCCAACTTGAGTTCAACGGGGAAGACGCAGGGGGCAAGCCACATTCTCGTTAAGACATTAAAGCTGCACCGGCACTCAAGTACTTGGTCCGGGGCAAGGGTATTAGGGGGGAGAAAGGGCGCACAGGCTTTCGACTCAACCCGTTCTGAGTAAAGTGTTTTGAAAGTTTAGTGAGCAGCTAAACTGTATTCAAGCGCGCCCTCGTTACTTTCGCTCTAGTCTCGCTTTTGCCTCACGACCGCTTACCGGAGAACAAGGATACCGCGAAAACGGTACGGTATTCAACGGACATGCATGCTTCCCCCATGTTATCCATGATCGTGGTGGAAATCCACCAAAAATATATGAGATAATATAGCTCAACTATAGCCCTATTCAAATTTCCAGCCCGCCGATCCTTCCATAGTGGTGATAGTCTAGCACTCTAAGTATATAATTACTAGGAATTTGTGTTTCGCTATGGATCCATGGATCGTGGAGAACGATCAAGGTTCTCGTCGTGACCCTTCTTTCAAATTAATTGCGATCGCCAGATGTATTTAAGGAGCGTGGATTCCTGCCATGCGAAGATTTGCATTCTATATTTCCAGATCGAATAATATTATACTTGAGATCTAAATCTATAGAATTCTTTCGTTCTTCCCGTTGATTTTCGAAGATATCTCGTTTTTCTTTTCCCCTTTCAATTCAAGCGATATCGGTACACTCCTTTATATTATTATCAAAATGGTGCAAACAAGTTTCATCTCAATTTCTTTAATTCTTGCTTCTCTTGTCGGGCTTGGCCAGTCCATTCCTGTTGAAAAGAGAGAAATAAATAATGTCCAGAACATTGTCGCTACTGTAAGTTTCCCCCCCGTTTTTCCTTGAACAAGATATCCATTTCGATCGTTGTGACTTACATATAATCTCGAATTCTAGTTTGATGATGCTACCGTTTCCTCCACCGCAGGAGTCTACGACTACCTAAAATACGGTGTCTTTGGAATCGGCAAGAATACCCTCAAATCGATGACAGGCACCGGACTAGCTGCTGTCGCAAAAATGTCACCCGCCCAAAACTCAGAGCCACCATCCATCAGCGCCTCTACCGTCGGCTGGTTCCAACCCAAAACTTTGAACTTTGGTTGTTCACTCACCGTTTTGGGTATAACGACTCCGGTTGACTGCACCCTTGAATTCACACCCTACGTCGAAGTTCTAAACCCATCCGGTGGCCCATCCTCCCAGCAAGCCTTGGTCCCACAACAGGAGAGCTATACACCTGGCCTACTCACCCCTGGGATGAAAACAATCTCTTTCAGTTTCTCTCAGAATGTGAATAGTCTAGTTGTTCGATATACGGGACTCAGTCAGACTGTTATGTCGACGTTGAGTACTGTCACTGGTGCTTCTCTCACGCTTTTCATTGACGATTTCAATTATCTCGTTCCTAAAAACATTTAAAACTAAAACTGTTCGCCGGAGCGCTGGGTTGCTGGGGGAATGAGTTGAGGCAAGAGGACTTTGTTAGGAGGCTTTTGTATATGTGCGTTTTTCATATATGTAATATAGTCATTACCATTATATTCTTCTGTACTAGCAGGTTTGGATAAACTAGATTTTTATATATACATTCTTAGGTGTCGTTAGCTAGGTTTGATAAACAGCATCGCGGGGAGGATCAAACCCCATTAATATTTATTATTTATTTATATCAAAGGATGAATCTTAGCACGGAACTTGGCAGGCAATTCCAGGCATTCCCTTAGTTTTGTACCAGAAGCACCGAAAATATAATCCGTCAGGTAATTATCATCCTCCAATCTTTCGAAGCAACAAAGCCCGCTGGCCAACCCTACAAACCAATATATCAGTTTAGACAATGGAGCAAGTATGGAAAGGTAAGAAAGAAAACCCCTTCTCGTCCACTGAGATATCCTACAAGTAACATCAAGAAGCTAATTTTTAGACGTCGACAAATTCTTCTACTACCGTCAAATGCACCGCGAAATCCAAATCATAAACAACTTTCTAAACCAAAGCGCCATCGCAATATCCCAAACCATCGAATCTCACGGCGCACACTGCAACGATATCGATGTCTACGAAACGCCACACTACAGTGCTGTGATATGTGTATACCTGAAAACCCACCTACCGTTCAACCTCACCGAGTCGATGTTACGGCATATCATCAAGGAACGGCATTTCGAGGCTGACGTGAGGATTATATTTCGGGTTGATCCTAAGCGAAAGAGTGAGGGGATTCCGGATACACGTGAAGACGAGGATGTCGGTATGGGCTGCGATTGCGGCGTTGTTGAGAGTTTTGAGCTCGAGGAGGATAATAGGGTTGACGATGATTTGAAGAAGAAACGAAACTGAATTGGGTTTTCAACTTGCTCGATGGTAATGAGCTTGCTTGTCCTGTTCTAACATACCATATATAAAGGTACTCTTGATTTCTTGAAGAAAACGAAAATATAGCATCTAGATATCTGCTTCCGGTTATGTAGTTGCGTTGGATGTTGGAATCGGGATATCCGAATATAGTAGACTGCAGACAAGCAGGGTTCCCCAGCGACGTCGATAGCCGAAGAGCTTCAAGCAGGAAGGTACCTTACTTTAGCTAGTTTGAACCCAACCGGGTCGCTGAACGGTGGCCTGAGACATGTTCGAATCTTAAAGGAACCCGCCGCTATCCGATTCCGTGAGACCGAAACTGTCTGTTTTTAAAACGCGAATGCGAACGCCATTCTCGCAATATTTTTCTAAACTCTCCGCTGCATTTCTAGGTTAACATCTGCTTACTTGTCGCATCTACGGAATCGATAAGGTTTTTTCGTATCGCCTATCGATAAATAGATAAACTAACGTTACACAAAACAAAAACCCCACAAAGTGAACTTGCTCCTGCACGTCAAAGCACAATATGCAGTACGCTAAAGCAGACCCCGTAACGGTCTCCCTCGACGCGCTCAAATCAGGCACAGTCCCCTTCCCCTCCCTTGAAGCCGCATTCGGCCCTGACTCCCTCGGCATCCTCGTCGTCTCCGATCTCGATGCCAAATTCGCACAACTCCGCCTCCGCCTGCTCTCTTACGCCACACATCTCGCTAACCTCCCCGCTGCCGAACTCTCGGCGCTGGAGTGTGAAGAGGCGAAATGGTTGGTGGGGTGGTCGTGCGGCAAGGAAAAGTTGGCGAATGGGAGGTATGATACGCTCAAGGGTAGTTACTATGTGAATTGCGCTTGGTATAAAGATCCCAAGTTGGATGGTGCAGAGGGAGATTACCCTCATTTGCCGGAGTACACGAAAGGCAACATCTGGCCTACGGAGGCTGTACTGCCTGGCTTGAAACAGGCATTTCAAGAATTAGTACGGCCTTGCACATTTAACTTCACATTCACATTGCATAATTTTAGGTATCGTATCGCTAACTGTAATAGTGTTCATTGATAATTGATACCGCCGTACTAGTCGCTAGAGCATGCGATCAATACGCCCAAAAGAATATTGAAAACTACAAACCCGGTTACCTCGAACATGTCGTCAAAACATCCTCCTCCAGCAAAGCAAGACTCCTTCACTACTTTCCTCCACCGGACGCCACCACCGAAGAAAGCGAAGACGATCTAGACAGCTGGTGCGGCACACACCTTGACCACGGCTGTCTCACAGGCCTCACATCTGCCATGTTTGTTGACGAAAAAGCACACCCACCATCGCTCAAAAACGGCGTGGAGCTAGAAGAACTCCCTGCATCGCCAGACCCTGAAGCGGGGTTGTACATCAAGAATAGAAACGGCGAGATCGTGAAGGTCGGTATCCCAAGGAGTTCTCTGGCGTTTCAAACCGGTGAGGCGTTGGAGGTTATCACGCAAGGGAAGTTCAAGGCCGTACCGCATTTTGTGAGGGGTGCGAGAGCTTCCAAGGCTCCCGGGGTTGCTAGGAACACTCTTGCTGTGTTTACTCGTAAGTTTTAGATAATACTCCCCCCCACCTAATCATATGATATCTTCTATAGTCGGATTTCGCTAACGCTGAGTGTTGTGTATAGAACCGAATCTATTCGATAAGGTTGATCACCGTGATTTTGCGACATTCGCAAAGGAGATTGTTGAACGGAACCATTGAGCATAATCCAAGAATTTGTAACTAGGAAGCTGGTGTATATGAAATATATATTCCGCATATATAACCAGAATAATTATCCGGTCGGAAGAACTTGACTGAGTGTGCCTAAATGTAGCTACTTGGCTGATCAGCTGAGTATTATATACTGAGGAGTGATAAACTTGAATAGACTGGTGAATTTGAATGATAAGACGGGAAGTGTCCATTATTGTTGTATGTAAATACGGCATTGAAATAGAACAAACAATTACAAACCAAAGACAACAAAAAGATCTAAACTCGATATTTGCCAATGATGACCGAAACGAGGTAGGTTGTGTGTTTGGGAGGAGTTGGTTATCGGGACCAGGTTCGATGTTGTGCATATAACGCTCATGGCTGCCATGTGCAGTGTTACACCAAATCCTAAACGGGTGAAGCTAGATTGCCGCATATTCCAACGCAATCACATATCACTCCAACTTCGAATCTTGGTTGTCTAGATTTGAATTCGTCCTATCCTAGACATCACACAAGAGTTAGTCTGGGGTCACAAGAGTCTATTACTACTGAAAACCTTCGACCGATTATTTGGACAAGTACTTAGTCACGTATATATATCTATAACGAATAAAGAATCTTTGAAGAGAAGAGAAAAAACAGGACTCCCGTCCCATCCACTTTGATTCAATCCAGAATATATTACAAAAAAAAAAGTAATTCGTAAGAAAATCCGAATCTATCGATTTTATGAAACCCCAATCCGATGGGAAGGTAGCTTACAAGACTGAAAGAGATATGGGTAAAAAGCACTAGTATAACGCCCGCCTACCCCCAACCTACAGAAAACAAATAAAGTAAAATGGGACGCATACATGATATGATGGAAATTGATGGCGCCTGCTGCTATAGTACGCCAAATTTCACCTAACAAATAACCTAGAGAGCTGTAGAAAATAAGAAATGGGGATAGAAGGTGAAAAGGCTGGGGGTGGGTACTACAAATAATATACCAAAAACCAACTTGACAAATGAAAAATTGAAGGGAAAGTTGGAAAGTACTCTATATTTAGCTATATAGAGTACTCCTAGGACACAAAATACAGTCCTATATAACAAAGCAGAAATCAAAAAAAAAAAAAAGTATACAAGATATAAACTCCGCCGATACATGGGTGATTCAAACGCAACGCTAAAATTCAGAAGAAAAAAACCGCAGGATAGTGCTGTAAAAATCAAGTGGAGATGGAAAGGTATGGTGTTACATGCTATCTGTATTGTCGCTGACAAACAAGGAAAGAGCAGAAACCAGCAAACTATAATCAATCCTTTTCGGGAAAAGAATACAGGAGTTAAAAAACATATTTATGAAGAAAACGCAATGCATGCTGTAGAGAAAATGCGCCGTGATAGGAACAGAAATAACGAGATAGGCGGGGAATAAAATAGAACTTGTAGCGTGAGGGTCAAATCGAGCTATACTCGAGACATCCTATTTTCGCTTTGGTACAACTATCAAAACAAGTGATATGATAACGAAAGAAAATATACTCCCCGAACTCCACCATGTTCTTGTGGCTATTTGCAGCATTAAAAATGCCAGGCAAACTTCTTAGAACATAGAATAAAAAACAAAAGCAAACGAAAGAAAAACAAATTCATGGATATTTAATGCAGATACTCGAACCTTCTCAAGCCAGAGAGAATCCAGCCCACGAGTCGAAAATCCGCATGACAAGTTAAGAAGAGAATAATCAGATGTCCACATTATGAACGATCGGTTTCGATGCTATGTCTGCGATCTGTGCGTTGATCAATTTGTTCTGGTAGTCGATACCGGCGAGAACCGCTTGTTGGTACCTAAGCAGAGAACATTGTCAGCTCAATAATCCTCAGCTCCTTAGCGAGGGAGGAACAGTTTCTCAACATACTCTTCCTTCCTACTCGACGCCTTTAGCCTTCCTGCTGTGAGTCTCAAGATACCCTGGTCGATATTTCTAATGTGCAACTCGATGGGAACCTCGACAACACCTTCCAACAGGTTTGGCGCGGCGACGGTTTCTCGTAGCTGTTCCAAATCTGCACTCATACGTTCCAATTCCACAACCGTAGCCGAAACGTGATTAAGAGCCGTCTTACGGTAATGGCCAACATTATTCAGAAGTCTGACGTGCTCCTTGTTTCGAGCAATTTTTTGCTTATTTGCGCCTAGCTTGGTCAAGATGGCAGACAGGACCTCGTCGTTCTCGATTTTGATGTGATTAGCCTCACGCGAGATGATCTCATCTAACTCCATAATCAGCACGCAATCCTCACTAGCACATCTTGTTGAATACAACTTACGAATCGTGTTCAATCGATCTTCGAGCTGGTCAAGAATATTGAGCACCCCCTGGGCTTCCATCACAAGTCGCTGAAGTTGACCGTCCATACCCTCTGTAGTCCTGAGAAAAGTATTGGATACGTCACGCCGAATACGATCGTTATCCCTCCACATTACCAAGCTAGAAATGCCCAAATTCGAAGCTGCCTTTTCGGAATCTCGGATATCTTCGAGCGTCTTCTTGGCCCATTCGTCAAGCGCAAGGATGCTATCGATGGTTCCCATGACTCGCGAGGAGAATTTTGATAAGCTTCGAGATGCGATGCGCGCATTATCGCCAAAGTGTTCGAGGTGAACTACTAATTGATCTCTACAAGCTAGTCCGCTCACTCTTACTAGAATCGTCAAATCTCGAACAGCCATCTCGCTGGTCTTCATATCGTATGCCAGTCTACTTCCTCCAACGGAATCTTCGAGAATCTTCTCAAAACTGAATTGTAACTCCATGAGGCGTTTATAATCCGGTGGTGCCTTGTCACCTTTCGCATAGTTGTATGGTCCGCGTTTCAATGGTCCCGAGCCAAGGCAGAATGGTAAGCTTCCGACGATTTCTTGGATAGCAGGGATATTACAGAGCGCCGTTAACTTTGAATTCGCAGATTCCGAAGCCAAGAGGTTCATTCCGATGAAACCGGCACACGCAACAGCACCAGCAACAACGAGAGTTTGCGAAGCACTTGGGAAAAGTCTTCGGCCGCTCTCCTTTCGTCGCTTAGTCTTTGGACCAGAAGGATTGGTAACCTTCTCGTCATCTAGTGTGTCTGATTCCTCCTCTTGATGTAGGAATTCGCTCTGAGTTGTCGCATCGATGCTGGCTCTCCTTTTGTGCCCAATTGATGTTGGAGTGACAGGTGTCGGAGGGCGGTGTACATCGACGGAGAATCGAACGCTGGGTTTCTTTGGCGATGATTTTTTGATAATGGGTCTCGGAGCCATCGGGCTCGGGCTCTTGACCTGTCTCTCAGAGGCCTTTCCGTCACGGTCCTTCTGCTCAGCTTGGAGTTGCATTTGTAACTGAGTTGCATCATCCACCGGTGTCTGCTCTCTCTTGCGTTTACGCTGCATCTCTCGTTCGCGATCATTGTTGGGAGGCGTTGGAGGAGGAAGAGGTCCGGGAAGTTGAGTCGCCGGTCTTCCGTTGCCGTTGAGAAGGGAGGCTTTAGGTGTGGACGGTCTTGCTATCTGGAACAATGGTTTCTTAGACCCTGTTGTTCCCATGCTCGTTCCCATGCTTGTAGCCGCCGAAGAGTATTCAGGACCGGGAGTAAAGATGCCATCTTCGTCATCCGATGTGTCTAGCAGGCCATTATGCGGAACTAGAAAGTCCCGACGAGGGACAGGCGGGTCTTGCATGCGTGTAGAAGGAGAACCAGGCGATTGAATTTCGACTTTTATAACACGTTGGGGACTGATACGCTCCTGGGAACCGCCGATTGGAACGTCGTCGACTGTAACTGGTAAGTAAAAGATCTGCATGGAATACTTTGCTGCAATTTCAACATAAAAAAAGAAAAGAAAGAAAAGAAAGAAAGAAAGAACTAAGCAAAAAGACAGAGAAATCAAAAAGTAAAAAGACAGACGAAATCAAAAATAACAAAAGGTCGTATCAAGTCGTGACAAAGAAAAAGGAGAGTGGGGTTTGGATTCCGACTGTTTATATCTCTGGCTTTGCTTTTTTTTCAAATCCGTCGTGGCTCGATGGTTCGAAAAAAAAAACAAGTGGGAATAGAAAAGCGGAAATCGAAGTTGAGAAGAGGATTGAAAGGGAAGGGAAGGTTATATACCTTTTGTTTCTGAGTGATGCGTCCGTGAATGACTACGCAGGTTGTATCGACAGGGGTGATTGACGATAGGTGTGGGAGAAAGTGTGGGTGAAGGAGCTGCAGAAGCTGCGGGAGGTGTCGCCGCCGAGTTTGCGGAGAAAGCAGGACTCGCGGAAGCTGTAACTGGAGGAGAAGCAGTTGCAGCGACAGTAGAATCTTCAGGAAGAGCAATCGCAGCGGTAGAAGTAGTCGCAGGAAGAGTCGCAGCCGGCGATTTGGAGACGCGATGAGTGTCTGGCGACTTTGCAGGACGGCCACGCCTTCTCAGATGTTTCCGCGCTATTGGCTGTTTCAAAAAAAACAAAAGAAGTTAGTATATGACTCTTCTGGCGACGATGAAGCATGGTATGCGGGATGGACTAACAACAAATGGAAAGCGACAGGGTCGCAAAGAAGCAAGCGAGAATGCGGTTTTGGATGTTCGAATCCGAATTCGGATCAAGGCAGAGGACTGATATGATGTAATGAGGGTTATCAGCGGCGGGGTCTATAATGCGCCCAGTAGCAGCGAATAACGAGCGATAATGGGTATAGCAACGATGATGGAGCTTTGAGGGTTGATGATGATGGTGATGATAAGGAAGGATGGAGGTGGGCAGGTGGTGGGGGGCTGGAAAGGGAATGGTCAATTGATGGGGAAGGGATGCGAGATGGGATGGAGGGATGAGAGGGATGTGTTGTTGTGTTGTGGACTTTGTTGTAAGGACAAACACCGCCAAAAGAGTAGAGAAAAGCTCCGAAGAAGCATGGGAATCCCCCCCTTCTTCGAATTCGAATGCTCACCTTGTTTCCTTGTTATTTTGCGCTATCGTTATCTGATAACTGGGGCTGGTTCTAGCTGTCCTGCTTCCGGAAGAACCGTTACAAGCGAACGAACAGGAAGGGACGGTGGTGTCTTGTTGTTTTTGTTTTGGTTGGGGGGAGCTTGTAAGCTTGGACTCGATCGCTGACTAAGATGGTATTGCGTCCAAAGTACTTAAGTACTATGTACAGCTGCTTGTGCAGTTCCTAAATGGATATGTTCGAAGATGATAATTTACGAGTAGCTTGAATAATCTACTATTGATATATCGATGGATACGAAAAAGAGGGATGAATAGAGGGACAAGTGTCTCTACGGTCTCCCCCCTCCGCCGAACTGATATTTTAATTAAAAATCTTTCTTCACAGACAGAAAGAACAAGAAGAATGATTAGAAACATGACATCTGCTGGACGATATCCTTCTATCTATCATGCATTCCATCTTTTCGAAAGAGACCAAAACAATAACATTACTCGATTTGGCAATGTGATGGGGTCTTTCGTTCGCTGGAATGGCTGGTGTGCAAGGGAAGGGTGATGGATCCTGGAGGGGGGCATTTTTTAGCCAACATTTGAACCAATCGCAAGAGCTCTCGAAAAAGCTGTCAGAGAAATCAAAACAAAGAATATATTCATGCCTTTTTCTAATGGGAAATAATAAAATGATTGATAGAGTAATAAAATAACTATTTAGTGGTTCTGTGTAGTAAGGTAATCCGTGTACATGTCAGGATCATATATTTCCCGCCAGCAGACAATGTCACCCCCCACTTATGGCCATACAAATGTGTACCATTTCCCAGGTCAGCTGATGAAAGATTCGACACTTCGATAACTGTTGGTTGTGATTCCGACGTCACAGCTTCTCTATCGCCAAAACACCGTGACTTGACACTTTCCAACATTAAAGATGAGACGAAAACTTGTATCTTCTCGATAGTAGAATGTACTCCTGCACAGTTTGTAGCCAAGGTGTCCTCTTGTTTGTACCTACTTCTCTACACTCCCGTACGTCTCCATATCGCAGAAGCCCACTATGCAGGGCTGCCGAGTCCCACCCACCCACACCAATCCTTTTGGCTCCTCGTTTGTCTGTGTCCCACTAAGTGAAGAATCCCGGATTTTTCCCATCCCTACTTACTTGAGTACTTAGTTTAAATCTTGCATAATCTGTCGTCGGTCTGTTTTCGCCGACACACCACCCAAAAATACTCGAACTCCGAGCTGGATATACATCCTGTTACCAGGCGAATTTATCTCTCTTCTTCTTTTGGCGTATATCTAACAGCGCCGACTGTAAATTCCCTTCTCTCCGGGCTTTCTTCAATATCTTCACCTGATCATCGTCAAGTTGCTGTCCAGCCCTATATTTCAAAATAAAAGTCAGCACACCACCCCAAAATACCCCAGCATACCACCGCTGACTCGAGCGCAAAGTCCCCAAAACCGAAACAACAAAAAAAAACAGAAATTCGAAAAAATGAAAAAGTAAAGAGAGGATAATACTCACAGCTGCTCCAATTCCTTCCTACTAATTCTATCCTCTTTTCCTCCCTCCTTCTTTGCCTTCGTCTTAAACCTCCTTTGCACCCTAATGACCCACGTCTCTCCGAACCCAATCGTCTCTGCATCCCCACGAATCTCAACAACAACCCCTCCGGTCACCGCTCCGCTCCCCTTCCCCCCACTGCTAACATTCTTCTCCTCCCCTCTCAAAAACTTATCCCGACAAGTCTGCATTCCCCACCCTGTCTCCGTTTTCACCGGGATAAACTCTTCTTCTGGACTTATCGCATCTTTCAAAGCTGATAGCACACCAAATTTATCGCAGGCGAGGTATTTGCCGTGGTGTCCCTTGAATGCGAAACGGGTGGATGAGGGTATGCGTGTCACGGTCCATACTTGACGTACCTATGACAAAACATCATAAGTTAGCTGTGTGAATATAACAAAGTGAAGTATATATAAGTGAAAACATACGTCATGAGGCTCTGCGGTTGTCAAGTCTTCGCCATCTACATCCCGTAACGGTGATGCGAAGACCTTACCGTTAGCGTCGCATGCGAGACAGGTCGGCGGTGTCGAAGCCTATATTGTATACCGTATCGTTAGCAGTTTACTCGTGATACAACAAGTAAATTTAACACTCATGAACCGGGGTTATTAAACCACGACCGGCCAGGTCCGATTTCGTCGTAAATGAAAGATAGATGGAGTGAAAAAGATCGGATGAAACTTTTTTCTATAATTTATGCCATGCGATCCAGCCTTGTGGATTTGGTGGTCTGCAGGTAACGACGCAGGTACCACGATGGTGTGGCCATCGCTCATCTCATCGCATAATTCTCCAAATCCCATGACGGTTTGTGACTGTGAAAAACCACATTCGCATCATACATCATATGTTTCCCATAACTTTCCCAGTGCACCCCAGAAAACCCAATCCCATGTGAAATCCATCTTGTTTCTTGTTTTCTTTTTCTTAGAAAAAAAAAATCAAGGATAGAAAAGAAGGAGGGAGTGAGATTTTTTTAAACACTTACAAACGCAAAAACTATCGGTCCCTTGATATCCTCCAAGCTATCCGAATTCACCCATCCATCATCCGCATCTAAATCCTCATTCATAACCCTCGCCTTCTTCTCCCTCTCCTTCTCGGCCGGTACTACTGCCCTTGACGACGATGATGACGAGCCAGCGGCGGCTGAAGACCCAAACTTCTCAACCGTAGAAGCAGCGATCGAAGCTGATGTCGACGGTTCGTCATCTGCTGCTTCTGTTCTTTTGCGCTTTTTGAGCGGCTTCTTGTCGCCTTTGAATTGGAGGGGCTTGACCATTGTGATTATGATTCGTGAGGAGGCTGAGGCGGCGTATGATGCGATGTTTGGGTCTTTGTCGCGGTGTGGTCTGGTGTGCAGTGTATGACGGATGATGGGGAACGTGACGGTTCACGCGGGTTTGGTAATATCACGCCGCTGGTGATGGGTTGGTTAGCTTTCCGAGTTTGGAACCGCAATGCGGCGGTCGGAAAATCAATGCAACACAAAAACCAAGCTTAAACTCGAAGCTTGTTGTCGGTTGTACAAAGTTTGAGTTAACTTGCAGTACTTGGAGATATATATAGTGATCCGATAGATTCACGACCAATGCTCTAAGATTGTTTGTTCCAGATAAGAAGACGTTTTCTGCAGTATCTTAAATTTGAAACATCCCTGGAGTTGTCAACTAGGTGAATGATCTGGGACTCGAGACCAGTGAATGATATGTATTTAATTTTGACGCGACGACAGAAACCTACTAGCCTCGATTTCATAGAAACCCCGCAGCTGCAGTGCGAATGCGATTTCACAACTTGCATGAAAATCGATATCTATACGGGATGTTCCGTTTGTCTAGCGTCTCCAGCATTGACCCCAGCTACATTGCATTCGAGCTAGCTCGAAAGTCTGATGTCGGCTACAGATGTAAATTCAAGTTGCGGGTATACTAGTAGTGCTGGTTTCATTTCTAGCCTGCCTTTAGCTTTCGAGTAGCGCTGAATTCTCAAGAATTTCTGTTTTCTGAGACCCCGCTTTCGAAGCCTTCATAACTCCATATCTTCAAATTTAATACATGTTATAAAACGCATACGAACCAACTGTACACATATTATAACCTCCAGTGCCTACTTACTTAAACAACATGCTCCCAGTCTATCACGGAAACAGTGAATCAATCCAGCTGACCATAAAAGATTGATAAAACTCCGATCGAAATGACAATTGCATCCCCCACCCCCCGCAAAACCCTCACAAAATGCTTCGACGAAGCCTGCCACCGCTTCCGCGAAGAAATCGGAAAACCACTCATCAAAAAAGACCCAAAACGCCAGTCCGCCGTAGAAGATTTCCTAAGCGGTACTAAAATGGATACCCTCGTCGACGCCTGCCGTAAACTCAATGACACAGCTGAAGATAAACTCAACAACGCGGCGAGGTTGTTGACTACGTTGGATCAGTTGAAGGCCGTCGGGGATGTATTTATGGGGTTCGCGCCGGAGAGTGTGTCGATTGTTTGGTTTGGAATTAGTTCTTTGATTGCGGTGAGTTTCGGAATTGGCAATGTTATACGTAGTATATAAGTACTTGATCACATTGTCTGGATGTAAGAGGGCGCCAGAGCTGATCTTGCAATTTTCGTTGGCGAAAAAAACAGATTGGTAGTGCCAAAGTCCAAACTAGGCTTTTAATATGCGGTACCTGCGACAGTATTACAAATATAGTAGCAGATTGTGTCCGCTGGGAAGCGCGGATGGCGAAGATAGAAGATGCGGCGTCAGAAATCAATATTTGGGAGTCCGATATTCCAGACCTAGTTTTCGCAATTCTCGATTTTCTGTGGAACGCTAGACCACATCTTGATTCTAGGAGGATAAAAAGTACGGTTCCAAAAAATATCTTATCAATGAATTGTGAGATTTCGTTGGATTGGTTGAGGAAAGTTAATTGATAATCGAATCTTGATCTTTGAATCTAGGAATTGGGAATACAATGAAGGACTTATTCACGAAAGAGATTGATGATAAAGCATCCACATTGGTAGGGAAGTATGAAGCCATGGTGAAAGTAGTACAATCTCACTTCGAAGATTCCGTGCTTCACGAAAGTCTTAGTAAGCAGATCAGAATTCACATTCTCAGTAATTAAATTGAAACTAATATCATATTCAGAAACCGGCCAGAAGGTTGACCAGATAGTGAAAGACATAAAACGTAATCCTCACTCTATTATATTGCCAAGATCTATAGTCCATAAAACTGATGGTTTGTGTAGAATATGCAAGCATCAGCTCAGAGCTGGTCGATGCTGTCCAACGTCACGCACTACTATACGAACTAGACCACCAACTAGAAAAACTAACCTACCCAGAATCATACAAACTCCACTTCTCCTCCCTCAACGACCGTCTCAACAAGATCATTCGCGACCGCAAAGACCGTCTACCAGTATCATGGCTCTACAAAGAAGAAGATGCCTACCAAGACTGGAAAGCCTCCTCTTCAAAAACAAAATTCCTTGTCCTCCGTGCCCCTCGCGGTCACGGCAAGTCCGTCGCGATGACCAGTGCGCGAAGAGAAATCATAGGTGATATACCAAAAGGTAGTCATGCCGATTTCGCACACCGTGAGCATGAACCCGCTCTCCTATGTCACTTCTTTTATAAAAAGGGTGAACAGGATATACAAACTGCACGAGCGGGATTGGAAGCTATATTGTTTCAATTACTGCATAGTAAACAATTGCGACAGGCAACAAAGGCGTTAGTTACGGCGTTGGAAGCTCTGGATCCCACTTTTGGCGAATCTGACGCAAAGAGGAATTCGACAGAGTTTTTGGATAGTCTGGAGGCATTGTGCGGTACTATTCGTAAAGTTGCGGATGCAGTACCGGTCCGCGTATATCTCATGATCGATGCGCTAGATGAGTGTGTGGATCGAGGGCAGCAAATGTTAACTTACCATCTGAGGGGAATAGCTCAAGAAGGCTCTGATAATATCAGAATCATAATATCAGCAAGAGATAGCTTTGATATTGTCAGCGAGTTAGTTCACGAAACGGAAAAGCCGACTGTCGTTCCAATTGTAGGGGAACAGGATGCGAAAGAGACAGTGCTGCCGGAGGGCGTACAAGTCATTGAAATCACACCGGGAAAGAACGCGGCAGATCTCGAAGAGTTTATTAGACATGACGTGGGAGAGGTTCTCCAACGTCGTATCAATAAAGAACGACTCGGTCATCTCTTCGACCTAGAACTCACACGCATAGTTAAAATAATGCATGGGAAAGCGAAGGGAGACTTTACACTTGCGAGGATGATTATTGGCACACTTCAGCAACCATCTAAAGACAGCTTGGATAAGAAGATACGACGTCTCCCTGCTGCCATCGGCGAAATATACATGCAAAGCATAGAGTCTCTGACACCGGATGAACAAGAGTTAATTGTTAGCGCATTAAAATGGGTTGTGTGGAGCGTTGCTGCGCTTACCGTTGTCGAAGTTTCGGACCATTATAGAGATATCTTCAACCAGAGCAGTTCCGGTACCGCTGAGGTGTTAGAAGATACTGGCACAACTGCTGACAGCTCATATGCTGCAGAAGTGACTAAAATTGTCGAGGATAATCCTTATGAAGACCCTGGAGTTAAGGATATTATCTATCATTTGGAGAATGCTGGGAGAGATTTTTTCCGTTTAGATCGGAATACTGGGTTGGTTGGTGTCGATATATCCATCAGAGAATGGGTTCAGGATTCTGATCCTGCGACGAATTCTACCACTCAGGAGGCTCGTGGGTTCAATAAATATCGTGATCCGAAAGGAAATACTGTTTTCAAATTTACCTTGACTTGTAAGTCACGATTTAGAAAATTCGTGGTTGTGGCTAATGAACATTTTAGCGTCATTCGTACGATACGGCGATAGTCTATCAGAGCTTTTCAGTAAGAAGGATGCGCACATGTCGATTGCCATCAATATCTGTACGTTGCGCTTCCCCCTCCCGCTTAGTTTTCCCGCGTTGGTTGTTCTTAATATTTAAGCACTCTAATTTTATATTAGTACGGGCCCTTAACAATGAATCTTTTCAAAAGCTTCATATGCCCTGGATCCCAGACTGGTACATCGATGGTGAAGATTTCGACCCCAGAAGAGAGTATGACGCCCATCAGCGAGCCTGCAAAGCATTTGGTTCCGAGTCAGCATTCCCCGCGTTTTTAAGGGCTGGCCAGAACGCTGTTAGATCACAAAAACGCCCAAGACAACGATATGAAGTTCTTCACTGGCACGAGCACATTCGAATTTTACAATCATGGTGGACAGAAGGCAGCCGGAACGACACATGGTGGACCGAACTTCTGACCCAACTCTCAATCTTCATGAGACCGGAAAACTGGTACCGATGGAACATTCAAAGACAACCGAAATTGAGGCTGGAATTACACCCGGTAGATAAGCTAGCCTTTAGATTTTTCCATGAACCGATTCACGTCGCTGCTGGACTCGGTTTACACCTCCTAATCGACCTGTTGGTTCAACCGGCAAGTCCAAGTGTGCAGAATAATCTCGAAAGCCATCCACCCAAAGAATCGGATATACGGGAGTTTAGGCTGTCAAGAGTGAGATCCACTTTGCGTGCACTTGATGGATACCATTCAGAGAGCACACGGGTACGATGTCACGATATTGACGATGCGCGATATGGTTGGCTCTATAGAGGTTTATTTGCAGAAGATACCTCGAGGGTTTTCGAAAACTTAAGTATCCAAGAGGCAATAGCTCTGTTTAATATACTTCAAGAGCATTCACGAGTTTCGTATCGATTGAATACCGATTCTCCGTTATTCCCGCTGCTCGAAGCCATGGAGCCGTCTCTAAGAGTTGCATGGCTTGCTAGCCAGGCAGCAAAGATACTTGAGCCCGAAGAGAACGAGACAGGCCCAACAAACGACGCACGTGCACAAAAAGAAGTGGAAGAAGAGGAGGAATACGAAAGTTTTCTAAAATTCTTTGGACGCCATGGACCCGTGTCTTTGGGTTTTCAGCTACGGAAAGTGTACAAAGCTTTCGCTAAAAGAGAACATGACCCTTTAGATCTCGAGAAGGATGTCACAGCTTTTC
This sequence comes from Arthrobotrys entomopaga, assembly GCA_012184315.1. NCBI lineage: Eukaryota > Fungi > Ascomycota > Orbiliomycetes > Orbiliales > Orbiliaceae > Arthrobotrys > Arthrobotrys entomopaga. The sequence continues at coordinate 312,495 of LDDX01000087.1, forward strand.
TCCAACAGAATGGGCGCGATATGTTGGTTATCGCAAAAAAAATACAGGAGATGATCGATTCCAGCTCGCGCAACTGCCTCAAGCCTTGGGAAGGGTCTATATGTGATAAACCCGATCCACTCCGTGCTTTACCGTTATTCAGTGCTGCTCGGTATCCTGTCACTGTGGATACGCTACTCAGATATAAAGCGAACGTTAACGCTCCCCAAAAGTTGCTAGAACTGAGTTATAGAGCGGCAAGCGGGTCTGTACTTCTCTCCATCCTTCTTGATACAGTTGCTATAGCTGGGCTAGCCGGTGACACCATACAGCCCGAGTTGATGTCAGCAAAAGCGCTGATTGCAGCAGGAGCGAGGTTGGATGTCAAAACCTCCGAGAACACATCAATATTACACTTAGCAGCAGAAATCAGAGACTTAAAATTCTTCAAGCTGCTCGTTGTTTCTTGGGAATGGGACATACATGCCGTCGACGATCTTGGGATGAACCCACTTCATTATCTATTCAAGAATCCTCCACCTAAAGATGCCGACGCCGTTCAAGAGGTTCTTGATATTTGCCAGGTAATGATGAAGATGAGACGAATGGATGGAGGAGATCTAGTGAATGCGGAAGACATCAAGAGCCAAATGCCACTTTCAGGTGCTGTGAGAGGTGGTTTTAGGGAGGCGGTTGAGCTTCTGATTAGCTTAGGTGCAGATGTCCACGATGAGAACGACGGAGGCCAAAACTATTTCCACATCCTCGCCGGAGGTGCCGGTACTAGCGAAACAGAGGTAGCGCTAGCCAATATATTCCTCAAAGCGGGGCTCGATTGTACAGCGTCAGCAAAGGATGGTGCAACGCCTATATCAGCTGCCCTTGAAAAATCCAAATGGCAATTGCTGGAGTTCTTTTTACAAAGGTATGAAGAACTCGGCACAGAGTTGTCAGAAGATGAAAAGAAGCGTATATTCCTGCATAGGGATGAGAACCATTCTAATATGCTTCACTTATTCGCAAGAGGGTTTGGAACCTTTGAAGAAAATGACATGCTCGCTAAATTCTTCCCCAGAATTGTATCGTTGATTTCTAGCTGTACCGATGTTAGAAAGTTCATTTCAGAGATTGATTATCTCAGAGAAACACCTTTGGATCTGGCGATACGGTACCGCCGTCCACAGATATTGAACCAAATACTTGACCTTGACCCCGACATTTATCACAGAAACGATTTCGGATATAGTCCACTGGATTCAATCTGTGAGCAAATAGCCATAGAGTCAGTAGACATAGCTAACGGGATCACTTTTTTGGAACCACGCTTCGCTGTTTCGAAGAATATGTTCTCGAGAGTTCTTGAGAAGACGGTACCTTTCGCCTTGTCGCATTTTGAAACTCTATTGTTTGATCGAGAGGTTGGGGATCCTCTTTTCGAGGAATTGAAACTTATGGATGTGGTCAAAACTTACGATACTCCCTTTGTGGACCCGCATGGTTGGACTCTATTCGATCTGCTGTCAATATATGACAGTAATAGCAACAGAGGCCGCCTAGCATCCTTTTGCGCACAAAAGTCCTCTTCACCACAGGATAGTTTCGCTAGACCCTCTGGTATTGGATTTCATTGGCAAGAATTGAGAACAACTTTAGGTAGGGAGCCTGTATTCAATTCGAAGGCTATCGTATATCTACGCTAACATTTTGTGCCAGTGGAGATTGTTATGTCAGAAGGTGACGAAGCTCATAAAGATCGAATAATCTGGAAACCACGTACCTACGATTGTGGTGACACATACATACTCGCAGATAACCCAATACCACCAATCTCTAAAACATTTTATTTCGAGGTCAAGGCGCTTGGAACGGAACCGTATGTGTACTGCTCGAAAGTTAGCAAAATCAACATCTAGTCCTAACATTGGTTTTTCTAGCGACCAAATCGACAGGGACCAAATCGACAGAGAGTTCAGCATTGGTATCCAGTCAATGCACAATTGCAGCAGCACTTCCAGTCGCAATTACTCAGATGAAAATAGGATCTTATTTTGTCATGATGGGCTCATTATCGATGGTGATAACACAAGCTCCTTCAACACGAATCCTAATTTCGATTTCAACTTCAATCGCGATCGGCTAAGAGACACAGTATATTCCTACGGATGCGGGATGAACTATTTGGAGAATAAGGTTTTTTTCACCTTCAACGGCAAGATATTACCCTCTGCGGTCATAGTTAAGGCGAGGCGATACTTTCCTGTCATATTCTGCTCGGAACGATTTGATGAGTATAAGTTCAATTTCGGGGACGAGCCTTTTATGTTCAAGCAAGCTAATGAGCCCGACTGGCAGTGGGATGGTGTATTTGAGGATAAAGATATCTCTGACACAGAGATATACTATAAACCTAAACCAAGGGGTTACTATTAGAAGGGTATATGAAAATTAAGCGAGGAAAGATGTAAATGCATATAACAATTATATTACGCTGGACGACGTAGGATAACACTTGGCATGCTAAATTGACGAGAGAATGGATTGCGTTCATATTTCTCTCGTTTCGTTCTAGTGACAAGAATGATGTCTTATCGATGCATTAGATAAACCTTTGCTGCCTGCTCCCCAGAATAAAAGAGTTAAAACGCCAGGAACCAATGTACCACCACCGCTGATAATACTAAGAGTTATTAAAAGGCGCTTAATCGAGCAAAAACAATAAAGAGACAGAAAAAGAGGATCGAGATGAGTTGGGAGACAGAAAAAAATATGTGTTGGTCGTTCATTCATGGTTATTCAAAGTATTCATCAGAGAGCCAAACACTTCTGATCTTGAAATACATCTACTCTGCTTCCTGGTGTCGCTTCTCTAGCAATCTCTTGTATTCTGCCGGATCGTCATCCCATAATTGGGCAGCTTGACCGTTCAACGGAGATTTATTGTTCGGTTCGCCCAAGAGACTCTGAAGCGAGAGAAGGATCGACTGGGTGTCGTAGACAGCAGACCACTTGTCCTTGAGAATATCGAGACAGATACGGCCGGCCATGTCAACATTTGGGTGGAACATAGGAGTCTTGAAGAGAACCGTTGGAGGTTTTAGAGGATAATCCGCCGGGAAATCGAAGGAGAGTTTGAAGGTTTTCCCCTCTATTTAACAACCCGTTAGTATATATGCTGCAGGCTTGACTTTGAGTTGATATTCAAATACAACATACCAAAGTATGTACCCTCTGGGCCAGCGATGGTGCCAGTCCATTTTAGGAGGTTGGATGGGTCGTCTGGGAAAGCGGAGATGCCAGAGGAAGGAGGTGAGGTCATGAGCTGCATCAGCTCTTTGTGAAGTCTGTAACCATTCCGTCAGTACACCTCGCTCTAGTTTTCATGACTACTCATTTACATGAGAGGATATAGGGAAAGCATACCGCTTGGTGACATTTGGAGTGCTGGAAGAGGCAGTTGTTCCGCTCATGTTGGTGGCGAAGGATATCGAAATGCAAACGATGGGGTTGAAGGCAGTTATATCGAATATGAACTTTGCTTGTCTGCTTGTCTCTAGGACCGAGGCGATAGTGAAAAAGATCAGAGAGAAGAAGGGAAAGAAAGAACCGGGAGGAGAAGTTGTTAAATAGGCCGCCGCTGAGTGGAGACGAAGCTGGGAAGCGCCGGTTCTGCGTTTGCTGGGGTTTAAGCAGTTTCTGCGACGGATTTCTGCGACCAAAACAAACCGACGTTGGCCCCTCAACCCAAAAACAACCCTGGCAGAGCGTGATCTCGCGAAGCCGCGTCGCTGCTCTCATACCTCGTTTCACCCACGCGTCCAGTTAATAAGCATCCTCCTCGCGGTCTGGTTGGCTCTCAGCTATATATTCGTGGCATCGCGGCATCTTCCCAGGACATCTTCTTCCACAGATCTAGACGGTGTTGTTGTTAGTGCTGAGAGTTATAGCAAGTTCACTGTTCTGGTCAATAGCGGATAGCTGCACTTTCACAGCATGGTTTGTGACACCTCGCTCACGTCCCCTCTCGGAATCACACATATTAACGAATCACATTCGCATCAAGACCTCCCACAGCCAGTTGGCACCTTTGCCTACCAATCTACCTTTCGATCTTATATCCGAAACGCTCGGCCGTGGTGCATACGCTTTGTACGTTTGATATCTCTTGAACGCTCGTATCGCCTCCCTGGATTCTTCGAAACGAAAGCTAATAATCTAATGCTTTGTGTAGTGTGCGAAAGGGTAAAGAACATGGCACTGGCGCTGTTTGTGCAGTGAAGTTTATCCATAAGCAGTACTCTGAAAAATATGGCCATATAACCCCCAAGCAATTACTCCATGAGGTCGGCTTGCACCAACATATCGGCGAACACCAGAACGTCATCCAGTTCTACGGCAGCGACGAGAATGAGACATGGCGGTGGATTGCGATGGAGTTCGCTGATGGTGGCGATTTATTCGACAAAATCGGTGTGTTGCTCTCTAAACTCATCAAGGGGATCATACGGAGTCGTATTAACTGTACGCCTCAGAGGCCGATGTTGGAGTACAGGGAGATATTGCACACTTTTACTTCCACCAGTTGATGGCCGGAACCGAGTTCATGCACTCCAAAGGCGTGGCCCACCGAGATATCAAACCCGAGAATATATTACTCGACTCTAACGGCAACCTCAAAATTGCGGACTTTGGCTTTGCGACCCTATTTAAACACAAAGGTCGGGTTAAGACGAGTACGCAACTTGTTGGCTCGCCACCATACGTTGCACCTGAGGTATAAAACAACAGCTGATTCGTTATTTGATTGGCCGCTAGCATATTGGAAAGACTGACACTAACTCACAGGCTCGCTTGCTCGTCGCTGCATGATGAAACCAGGTATCGCAAGGTATTGGTTACGCAGGTGACCAAGTAGATATCTGGTCCTGCGGTGTCGTCCTCTTCGTTCTGTTGACAGGTAATACTCCTTGGGATGAGCCAACCGATCGCTCGGCCGAATTCTATGAATACAAGTCCACAGGCGGATATGCTACATACGAGCCGTGGAATGTCATTAAAGATGATGTTATATGTAAGTTCGAAATCTATGTTACCAGATATAACGCTGGATGCTAATCAGTCGAAATAGCCTTAATCAGAGGAATGATGGCTGTAGACCCTAAGAAGCGCTACACCGTCAGCGATATCAAAAAGCATCCATGGTACACCGCTCCGAACCGACTCATGACTTCGTCTGGTACCTGTCGTGATGGACTCGGTCTCGCTACACGTCTTGTGGAAGGTCTTCACGTCGATTTCACGCAACCCGAACCACGCACTCTCGTGACTGCTACACCAGAAGACGACGAAATGACGGATGCCGACGAAGCGAGTCAACATCGACTGTCTTCCGCGCCTACAGAAGTAGTACCCAGCAGTCAAGCTTTAAGCGAAGATATGACCTCTCTATCTCTGGATTGGGGTGATGAACATCCAGAGCTGAACTGCAGTCAACAACCGAGTCAGTATTTGCGATCGAAGGCTGCGGCGGCTTCCAAAACGCTACAACAGCAGCAACAACAGGTTTTCAGCAGCTACAATTATAAAGACGAGCAGATCCTTCAATCCATAAGCGAGGATCCCGTACAATCGCAATTCGCAGCCCAGCCGTCCGTTCCGATGACTTTAACACAGGCCGCGAGACGGTTTAATGACATTTGTCCGGCGGGGCGAATGACAAGGTTTTATACTATCTGGCCATACTCGAAATTCTTGCCACTGTTGCTCAGCAGTTTGCGAAAGTCGGGTGTGGTATTAGATCCGAAATCCTACGATTCGAATGTCGAGGAGCTAGAGTGGCAAGGACAGACGGCGTATGTTAAAGTTAAAACGAGGGATTCGAGAAAATGCGTTCTCGCGGGCACGGTGGGGGTTGAGAGGGTTACCAGTGACGAGGGAGATGGGTTATTTGTTGTAGAGTGGGATAAGGCGAAGGGATGTCCTGTGGAGTGGAGGAGATTGTTTAAGAAAGTCAGCGTATTATGCCAGGAAGCGGTATTTAGAGGAAGAGGGTTTAGTTGATAAAAAAAACAAAAATTATACTGGACATCCTAGATGCTTGACGGTAGTATAGTAGTATCCTGTAAGTAGATGATGATATAAAGGCAACATGGCACGATATAACAATGGACATAAAACTCTTAAATTCGAATTTCTCGTTGTCAGCTAACCCTTGAAAAAAGGAGAAAAAAACAATAATTAGCTAATTAGATTGGTCTCTTTAAAAGCCAGTCGAGACTACTAGCTTTGAGCGATTAGGAATCTAGGATTATACATTGTTGACAGTCGACTATCTAGCATACTATATATTTGCATAAATGTGATCCTATTTATATAGTTAAGTATATAGAGTATATAAAATATTATATTTATAAAATTCAAAAAATATTTAAATCTTCAATTTGATCTCTATGTCAATCCAAAATAAGTTGGAGTATATCGCGAATGGTAGCCTATGTGGTCCACGTGGTATCTGATTATATAGTAAAAACAGCGTCGGCATAAATAAGCGAGTGAGGCAGTCTTCGCAGACGATAGTAGCTTACGATAGCTATAGTAGGGTCGATGATCTTGACTGATGGTGATGATGAGATGAAGTTTTAAATTTTGATGTTGATGTGAGAAGGGAAACCCTTTTGGCTGGTTTGGGAGGGAAACTAGAGACCTTTAACACTAAACCACCATTTCTCTTATTCAAACTCCCATTATTTAGATTTTGTCAGAATGAAGATGAGATTCAAGAAGATCCAAAAATGAATTGGGAAAGATGAAGTAGCAAAAGAGAATTGGGGAAGAATGTATGTGCCAAATGAAGCCTAGTATAAAGAGTTTGTGGGTCATGCTTAAGCGCTTGCTAATTAGTTCTCCGAGTTCGACAGTGCAGTTCATGCATGCATTGCAACCCCGCAGGTTGATGTCATACCCTAGAATAATCACCCCAACGAAATTTAAAACTAACATTAGTAACGAATGAATCGATCAAGCTTGCCGAACACAACTTCCAAATTAACCTCGAGATCTACAAAATCAGTATATAATACTCTGCCTCAGCTGAAGCCCAATTGATCGATCGACACAGGCTCTCTTATCTTAGCTGAGCTAAGACATGCATATGCATACTTAAGTATATACAATCATGATTGTAAATTTATAAATGGTAAAAACCACCAGCTATGTAAGTATATACCTACATGCATGTAGCTAGTCTGCAGTCGATCCAAGGCGCCCCGCATTCTACGGCCCTCGCACCGGAAGCCGATCAGAGCCGATATCGAATCGATTCTTCGGCCAAGTGTTACATTCATTCTATAGTGTGAATCGATAATAGGTTTAACTAGCCGATGCCCAGGCTTCATCTCAAGTATTTAATCGACCCGTCTTGTCTCGGTTTGAACAAGTCTCATTCAACTGCAAACTCCTCCATCCTTCAACATAACCCGCCGCTATTACCTGTCTACCATATATATATATATTCCTACCAAATTCAATTCAATATTAATATTTTCCCACTATATACTTAAGTATATAAGCGAAAATGGCCGCCGAAGCACGATACAACGATGCGAAAGCAAAGTTCGAAAAGGCGGTCAGTCACGCCGAGGACCAACTTGCAAACGCGACGGACGAATACAAGGAACAGAAAGATATGGGTATAACAGATAAGCCCTTCCAGGACTGGGTTGCCCAAAACGTGAGCCAATTCGAATCCCCCACTTGACCTTTTTTTTTTTCGAATTCCATTGGAATCAAATAGCCCTCGAGAATCCAGGCGCTGTGCTTACTCGGAGTGATCTTTTTAGTACCCTGTATTGCAGGCGGCAATGTCCGAATACTCTGCTACCGAAGGCGCTTACAGAATGGCCTACCAGCAGTATGACGAAGCTGGATTTCAAGAATATCAGAAGAAAGGGACCGATGAATATAACAAGTTACAGTTCGGAGATGATGAGATCAAGAAGAGCTTCAAGATAATCAACCCTCAGTAATTAAATTCATAGAGAGCTCATTACTGTTTATAAAAAAGGGGGAGTGCCTAGGTAGCTTAGGGCTCGGCTCTTAAGCGGGATGTATCAAGCTCAAGAAGATCTAAGCTGTGTATTTCCTTCAAATTGAGGCTATTTGTAATTATAGATTTTACATGATGAGAAGTAGTACTACGTCTGGCGTCTGCCTCAACAAATCATATTATCCAAGTTTTCACAGCATAGTAGATGTAGTAGCCAGTATTAATTTTTTTATATAAAACTTTTTAAAATATTAAATTATAATAATATACTTAAATATCTTAGCCTTTTATATAAAATGAATCCCAGCTCTCCACAACTTGTTTGTAATAATAACTACAAGTAAAAAAAGCACAATACATGCCGGCCTAGCTTTCGCTACCCCAAGATCAAGACTACCTTTCGCTAAGCTTCTTGACAACAAGACTATAGCTCGATAACCAGACAAGTCTAAATACATACTCCCTCATAATCTTCCCATAAATAGATGACAAATTAAATGATTTTCCCACCATTTCATCTTGCGTAACGATGCACGCAAACATTAGATAGGACTGGATGAAAGCGAGAGCCATTGACAAGGCACACAAGGTATGAACTTATATACCCCCCACTCAATTGCTCAATATGGGGTTTCCAACAACAAATCGAGACTTCCACGTGATCTCTCATACTCGATAATCCATATTTCTTGTCTCTTCATGCATTTTCAAACAGACTAAAAAAAGATTAGATGAAAATGCAGTCTCCACGTGCGACTGCCAGAAGTTCCAGTCTTTATCTTTGATCGGTAGATTCCTACCGTACCTGGCATCTAGACGTCTAGATACCTACATTGCAGTTAGTACCCGAAAAAGTAACAAATTCTGAAATAGATTAAATGACCCTACCAAATATAAGTTCCATACGACTTCAAACCATCGCGCCCGCGATTTTTCTCTCTTTTCGAACCAGTCATCGGGGTTCCGCTCAAAGCTAGCTCTCGATCGACTGAATAAGACTCGCGATCTATTTTGTCAGATGATCGCATCTTGACCCAGTGTCGCGGTTATCCAGGGCCCTCGAGTGCCCGGCTGATTCCGTGGTAGGTGTAGCTTGCGCAGTTTCTTGGCTTTTTCCACCAAGTTGCCTCGTATTAGTAATTACCGTAGACCTCAAAACACCCAGTATAAAACTCTCCTCTAAACAGTTCCATACGAAAGGGTTGAACAAGAGATGGATATAAGTGGTATCTTTCTCCTTGACAACAGGCGTCGATACGGAGACCCCTATGTCTGTAATACCTCGATCCACAACGGTTCCCGGAAGACAGTTCTTTCGCACACCAGCATATCTATACACCGTGAAATTTCGATAGAATCTTGTGTGGTGACGCTTCCCGATGACATTGAGAATATTGCCCAGAATCAGACGGACGTTCTACACTCGCTGTATTTCAAAGCCTTCCTTCAACCACATCCCATATTTTATTGTCCGCCATGTTGTCTGGAGTGGCAATAAAGAGAATAAGTGGCGAATAGTAAGCTTGTCCATAGATAAGTAGCAAATGTAAGTGACGACCATATTATTCTGTTTGCGCTTCCTGAAGAACCATTTTGTTTTTTTGAATGAATCTGATATCCAAATACGGTTGAACAGATTGGCACCGGGGTCGACTCCAAGATTTTTAAGTTTCAACCCGCCGCAGCTATATTCTAAAACACAATTGTTCATTAGCAGCAAGTTGGTATAATTAGGATATAGTTGCTTCCAATCCAACTCACCTCTCTTGAAATAATCCCATACCGACTTATCGGTAACTGTATATAAGTTTTCGTAGGCGATTTCTTTAAATTTTAAGTAGACCACGAGCGACCCACATTCCATATCCACAAGTTCCGCCACGCTTAACTTTCTCCTCAGACTCCACTTCCCAGTCTCCTCGACCAACAACCATGACCGTTGGAAATTCCAAAAAGTCAAAAATATAAGTCCAAATATGCAAATATAAGGTTGTAGTTTGAAAGGGAGCAGGGCGTATCTATAGGAGGAGAGAAGCAGGCGGACTAGGTATCAATGTGGAATCAAATCCCAAAAAAGATCCTATAGTTTAAGTTAGACTAAATTTTTTTTTCAAAAATATAGAAGAGTAAAAGCGTAAACATACCCGAAAAGACAGACAGTTAGCTCGAACATTCGATTTTCGAGAGGCCTTCAGGACAAAACGGTTGGTACTGTAACTTTAAGGTAGGCGGATCTTTGAAAATTGACCATCACCATGAGACCCATTGATTTCTAGGGTCACGATGAGCACCATTCCATATATATTTCTCCCCGCTTGTATCATGTGAGTGTTGTTATCGAATTGTATCGTTGTAGATGACCAGGGGTATATAAGCCCTGGGTAACGCACTGACGCGTCTGCCGTAACGTGAGAATATTCTTCTCGATAATTGACCAGGTAATATATGTATATAAGTAAACGAGCTGACATCCTCCTTATGACAGCTCTGCAGCTGTCTTTGCATCTAACTAGGAAAATTATGGCCGCCATGTATGAATCACCACCAGCAACCAGACCAGGAGACACGCTGGTGGTTTTCCCCATGCAGGATGAGCCTTGAAAATTTAATATATTAGCAAATTGTTTGATACAGCAGAGTATATCACTACTACCTACCCAGAGAGAGCTGCCCACACCAAGCCAAAAGCTGTGATATCAACGGGCCCTCTGATTTTTCTTCAAGCGGTATGTTGCATGGTAGCATCCAACATAGAGAATAGCTCCTCAAGGATTGGTGGAGTCTGCCCCAGCCCCATGACAAGTCCGTCTTCTAGCTCTTATAAACCCAAAGTATGACCCTTCCCTCCGTGGCTCAAGCTGTTTGAGCCTTGTGACCAACCATTGTGGCCGGCGATAGGCCTTATAGGCCGCACGCCCTGTACATCAAGATCCTCATCGAGATCTTCAATTTACGATTGACTGATTTGGCCGTTTGCAACAACAGCCACTCCCGAAATTTCCTCTTTAGATCTATCCCATGCAACGTTAACATGTATCTTGGCAATTATAAAAGTTAATCTCAAGGTCAATGCTAAAACCTACTTACTTTTACTCAGTAGTAGCTCCACCAGCCCACCCCACCCACACATGGGGCCAGTTCTTCCTATAGTCTGCGGCAGCCCTGTGGGCCGGCTGTGAGCCAGCGAAAGGCAGGCTGGAAACGAGATGACTGTAGCTGGGGAACAAATGGAAATGACTATGACTGTTCACTCGTATGAGCATACAAGTAAACAGTATGTAGGTACTCTCCAACAAGTTATATATATACTAACGTTTAACGCAACGGTAATCATATCTTCTCCGAAAGAAAATATCTATCTCGCGGACCACAAGACCACAGAACATCATCAAATGTTCTAGTTGCAATGTCCGTAATACCCTTGTTTATGTTTAGGGCTATACCTATCTTTCTCACAATTAGCATACTATCCATATAAGTATTTGAGTATAGTAGGTAAGTAAAACAATCACACTAACCTCAACATTGCAGAGACGTAAACGCCCTTCCGGGCCGGCAGCTAAAAAAAAAAGAAAGAAAACAAGACAGGCCATGCGCAAGAAACCGCAATGAATCTGCTCTCGACGTTTTTAAATGACAGTCACAACAACGTTGCGACCCACATCTATTTTCCTCATATGAGCATATTGAAAATCCATATTGTATTATAAGGAACTTCGTAGGTAAATAGGCAAGTGGTAAGTGAGTGAATATACTATACTAACATTTTTGTCGATTTGACCCATGAGCATGCCTCGGATGCTAAAGTTGTAATGCATCACCCTCTGCACACGGACCATTGCTGGGAGCCGCTGGGCGGGTATCCCACACTACCCACCCGCTGCACAAGTCTCCATACTAACTTTAGCATGCAGTGGTGGGACGAACAGTATCTGGTTTGCGAGTCAAGCTTGCAGGAGGTTTGAAGTCCTGAAAAGTTTGACGAGGTAAAAAGGAGAATAATATAAGTAGCAACGTTACAAATGGGTAACATAGCGTTTGAGAAAGCTGAGAATGATGACGATATTGTAGTGAAGTGTAAAGAAGATGCCGAGGACGGGGCGTGCAAGGCCGTGCTTAAATAGTCGCTCGGCACGCGAGGGAAAAATTAATGGGATTGTTATGTTAAAAGATGTTTTTTTTTTATGTGTATGACGGAGATTCACGTTGCTATGGTCGATCTAGAGTTTGGGGAAGTGAATGCGAGGGGAGGGTGGGTATGACGTAGATATGCTAGTTACGCTGTTTATGAATTCATGAGAGTGTCGACGTCTCGGCCGGGAAGTTTCTGAAGCGTCTATTGAAGGCCCCCCAAGACTACTATTAAAGGTAACAGGATTATATATATGTCTACAATCTTGTTGTCTCGTAAATCAGCCTCGTAGCACGAAGACATCTTGTATGAACGCTTCAGCTACCGAACTATTAAATGGTTTCGCAACGAAGCCATCTTCAAATTTACCATTCTAGCATCCAGTTCTGGCAGTGTAACTACTTACATAGGTATTCAACAACTTTGAGCTCACCAGAGCTATTGCTGCTGAGCTCTCAAATTGACCAACCGGCAATGAGTAGAAAAGCAGACCGTTCATCTTAACATATATAAGATTATATTCGAATACAGACTAGGACATCAATTGAAGACAGGATCCATAGATGTAACAGCTCTGCGAGTCTCGATTTCGATATATAAAAGGCAAACGTGACCACATCCATCAAAATCAAACACAATCAACAGAAAAAAAATTAAAATAAAAATAAAAATAAAAAGTTAGCACAGGTGTATAAATCGATGGGTAGATAGAACCGATCAAGAGCACGGACGGCGGCCTGCCGGGTACACATATCTAAATACTTCGAAATTTCAAATAGAAGAAACTTTTATAGTAATGTTAACATACATAAGTATTTTATAAAAGCAAGCCAGTCACCCACACTCCACAGTCCTCTTTCCTTAGGTTCCACAAAGAAAAAAAAGAAACCAACGAAGGGCAAGAAAAGGATGAAAGTCAATAAAAGTAAAAAGAAACCACGTGACCCCGGTATTTTTTTTTAATTGAAAGGACAATGATAACAATGATGAGCACCGTAACCAAGATGAAAAGAAAACAATCAAGTCGAGTCCCTAATCATGTACTCCCATATAACAGAGGAAAAAAACCCAATCAAGGAGGGAAAAAAAAAAAAAAATGTTGAAATATGAACGATAGAAGAATCAGTCAAGCAGGACACCATTTTATGACGGACGCGTTAGAATAAAGTTACAGAGAAGGAAAGAAAAAGAAGTACCCTCATTGAAAAGAGGAAGAACACCAGGTTGAGAAGGAAAGAAGGAAAGGAACTAATGTAGTATAATACAAGAAAACGAGTGGAAGGCAAATATCACGTCTATAAAAAAAAAACAGATAGACGGGGGAAAAGAAGCAAAACCCCGGTAACGCCGATTCAACACCCCCCCCCCCCCCCAAAAATGATCAAAAGAGCAGGGGAAAAAAAGGAATGGAAAAACTAGTGAAGGAAAACATGGTCATGAGTTTATCATAGGTACCGTGTCGCGTGACACTTGTCGCTGTTTGATTATAATGTCGAATGTCGTAAATCACGGCCGAAAGGGAAGGCCGATACCGGCAAAGCATACACGTTGTCGTTCAAACAGGAGCCACAAGGGTGCCACCGGGTGTTGAGACGTGGACGCCGTTGACGCCGTTGACGCCATTAACACCTCCGGTGACCGCCTGGGCAGGCTGCGCGTCTCCATTGGTACTCCTGACGTCCTCCATAGGGGTAGCACCGTTAGGATCGGCAACTTCCTCCTTCGGAGTACCGACATCGCTCTGGTTGGCGGAAATTAACGATGGTGCATCCGAGACGGGAACGATAAGGGCTTCTTTCGGTTCTTCGACAGGAGGCTTGATAATGGGAGAACCGTAGACTTTCAAGGTGAATTGGAAACCGGTAAAACTCTTGAAGGACATCGGTGCCTTGGACCACTTCTTGCAGGGGTTCCCGGAGCGGTCGAGGGCACGAAGGCCGGCGTTTATGGCGCCGCCGGATGCCTTGGGACCCAATCGAGATGGAGGGTGCGCAGAACCATCGTCACTGTAAGAGGAGGTACGTTAGCAAGTTATGAACGATGGATAAGTAAGGAAGAGAGAGGAGAATTGGGTTTTGAACGTACAGCTTTCGCTTCTTGGGACCCGGCTTGCCTCCACCGGTACCAGCCCGCTTCCCGCCGCGTTTTACAGCCTCGACGACACCGTTGACGGCCTTTCCCTCGGGATTGGGAGGAGATCCGGGTCCGGTGGGTGCAGGTGATGCGACGGAAGGTGTCGGGACGGGTGAAGCAACGGTAGCAGGCGATGTGGCGCCGGGAGCTAACTTGTCGTCATCGGCTACGGAAGCAGGTTTCGAGGGAGTCGAGACGGTTGGTGAAGTTGGTTGGAATTGTCGGAGAACGTCAGTTGAAAGTTTCAACTTGACGACCAGCTGGGGCTTCGAGCTTGTCGAGGAGGTGGGAGATTGGGAGCCCTTTGATGACGACATGGTCGATTTATATGCGTATGTGTAGTAGGATATATTTCTCGATCAGAGATGAGGTTGATGAGATGAAGGAGAAGGGATTGAAGGCTGGCTAGCCAGCCCTTGGAAGGTTGGAGGGAACCGATTTATTCAGGTGCGAGCACCGAATGCGAACGTGTCAGCCTCCGAAGAACGAAGCCGACAGGTGGATGCTGAGTAACTGCGTTTTTCCGCCGAATGAAGTAAATCCGTCCAACCGACGCAAATAGGAAAAATACACAAGTTGAAAGTAAGTAGTAGGGCTGATCCGGTGAAGTTTTTGGTTGAATCGAAGTCGATGAAAATGAAGCCGACAGATGATAACCGTGGTATTGTGAAGAAAGTAAGAAAGGAAAAAAAAGGGAGGATGATAGATTATTAAATCTGTTAGCGAGGAGTCGGGGAGGAGAGAGTTATTTTTTTTTTTCCCCTTGTGGATCGGGAGAGAGAGAGAGAGGGCGGCGAGGGAGGATTTGAAACACACGTGGTGAGTGTTGTCGGTTGGGCGTATTTATTATTGTATATATAATAGATACGGGCGAGAGAGAACTGGGGGGGCAGGATTGGTGATGTTACTTAATCACGGGACCGGGGTGTGGAAGGCGAAGAGACGATGATGATGTTGTGGTGGTGACGATGGCGATGGTGATGATGACGATGGTGGTGGTGGTGATGATGTTGATGGGAGGAGGAGGGAGAAGGGGAAAGGGAACAGTCGAGACATGCCGGTGGGTTTTATTATTATTATTGTGGTGGTGGTGGTGGTTGTGGTGGTGAGCGGGTTTAGACTTGCCCGTGGAATTATTATTTGCTTGCCTGCTTGATTGTGTGGTGGGAGGGAGGAGGAGAGTTTGTGTGGTCTTTCTCTTCTTCGTTCATTTTCGTCTGCTGTGTGCGGTGGGAGCGGTGGGAGGAGGAGCGACAGAGAAAAATGAAGGCGATGTTGCGAGAGGATGTTAATCCGCTGAAATGTGTTGTCCCCTCCCCCAATTAACGCGTGTATCCCAATTCGGCTATCAGACAAGAAAAGGGGAAAAAGCAATTATATAGAACTGTTACCCGCCAAGACTTCTTTTTTTGTTACTCTGTGGGTGTTTGTTCGCATCGCCAGATTCGAAATGCCTTCAACACGCACGCACAGCTGACATTGCTGGTGGTCGGTTGGTCGGTCGGTAGGCGTCTACCGCCCGTCCAACAACGGACACATCCCATCTACCATCATCATCTTCCATCATCATCACCATCATTACAGTATCTTCTTCTTCATCATCTCCATTGAGTGAAACTATGACGATAAATAATATAGTATATATAGCATGGTATAAGTCTGGTAATATATCACAATGATTATTGGTGATACTACCTGATCATGATCCCGTGTCCAACAACCCCGTCCTTGTGGTCGGGTCTTTCCCCCCCCTTTCCCTTTCCCTTTCCCTTCCATCATCGGCTATTGTCCTGTATGCAGTCCAACCATCGCCACCAAAAACTCCACTTCTTCCCTTCTCTTCCCTTCTCTCCCTTCTCTCCACTTCCTTCCTTCCTTCCACCGTGGCTAGCTAATACCGGCCTCCTTCTTGCCGTTGTACATACCTTCCCTCTCTCTCCCCTTCTCGTCTCTTTCTTTTTCCCTCACCACCACCAAGAAAGTGGGAAAACAAACCTTGAGCGAATAGCAGTCGCATTTCCCGGCACAGCTCGACCCAAGACCCCTTGCCTCGTTTTTATCACACGATATCTTTCCCATTTTTAATCTTTCCGGGCTGAATAAAAATTCAAAAGAGACAGATACCAAGAAAAAAAATATTCGAAATTTGGTTTCAAGATATGCCTGTCAAATGCGCTCTGCGTTTCCCATTCCACCAGTCCGCGCTTTGTTTGTCAAACACATCGGAAATCTACCAGGGCTGTCGTCATGAAAAATGCCGGAAACGACATAATGCAAACGTGAGATCCTTCGGCGGATAACGTAGACTCTCTCTCTCTCTCTCTCCCATCGTGGATGCTTAGGTAAGTAAGTGTGTATATATATATATATGTATACCTACAATATATGTCTTAGTAAGTCCTTGAAAAGATCGATCCATCATCTACCTAGTCCGGGGACTATATTCCCTTACTTAAAGCTTGCTTGCCACCACAATACATGCATCATCCTGAATACCGACTGTTATCTGCCGTCAGCTACTTCGGAGTCGACTCCAAATACTAATTAAACCTCCAACTTTCAACCGCGGGTGTTTGTTTGTTCGTCGGACTATTCCCTCTCACGGCTTCGTCTAAATCTGTCCAATCAATCAATCCACCAGGGATCATAGGACAGATCTGGGTTGTCACCTCCCGATTCGATCCTACATACTCCCAAACATCAAAAAGGATAACTTGGTATTTTCCCAAATACGAGAAAGTTAGCCAAGTAACTATCGCCAACTAGACCTGTCTAGATTCAAAGAGAGAAAAAAAATATGTTGTGAATTGTCCTTTTCATCGCTTTCGTTTAGCTTACGTAATTGCAGACCTTCCAATCTAGATACTTAGTATAGACATGTTAAGATATCTTGATGGTACCAATTGTTATCTGCGTTGACATCAATGCATTCTCAGAAACAACGCGGACTCCTAAACGGAAGCTGAAAAAAACAGGACATCTCCACAAGTATCACTTTTGACACGTCGTTAAAAACTCCGCCAATTCCCGATAATTTTCAATCGAGATTAACAAGGTTAATTCCACTAATTATTATATGCACACGGTCACTTGAAAAAACGTAGATTCAAAGAGACGACTAAATTTGAAAAGGAGATATCAAAAGTTGTGATAATTAAAAACAGTTCCTAGCCCTAGTTACAAGAAAAATAACCCCAAACGCCAATCGCATATTCAAATATGATGTATATATTATATTAAAAAAAAAAAAAAAAATCCAAATAATCAATCAAACTTTCAACTGATTTATTCTCTGAAATGTCTCGCCCTCAACTGCATGGTCCAAGTACCCGTCGAATTTGACCCAGGACCGGCGGTCGTCCCCGACTCGGACAATGAACCCACAGCACCCATCCCGGTATTCAAAAGCATCATCATACCCTGAGTAGGAGTCTTGGAAGCAGCCGCAACGGTCCCATTCAAAGACTTGTTCAAAATCATCTTCTTCATCCCCACAGGATCCAACTTGAACTGACCATTCCTCGCCAACTCGGTAGCAATCATACCAGCAACATGAGGAGCAGCCATGGAAGTACCATCCTCACTCTTGATACTCCTGTTCCCATCCTTCCAAGTACTGACCACACTGACACCGGGAGCGTGAACATCCACACATTTACCCCAATTTGAGAAATCCGCAACCTTATCTTCGATATCAGTAGCACCGACTGTGATAACAGGCATCTGCGTGGTCAACCGACCGGGATCGCTCCTACAAGCGTCGGTACCGTCATTACCCGCCGCCGCAGCGATGTGAATACCCGCTTGAGATGCCCGTCTGACGATATCAGCAAGGGATACAGATGTACCGATCCCACCGAGGGACATACTAATAACCGAACCCATGAAACCCGGTTCGGTCTTGCGTTTCTCGTGAGAATCGATAACGGCGTCGATACCCGCGGCGATATTCTCATCATCGCCTTCACCGTCTTTATCCAGTATTTTAACCCCCAGAAGATTCACATTCTTAGCTACACCGTAAGTCAACGACCCGATAGTTCCGGCTGTATGTGTTCTACATTCATAAACAATAAACAATCAGTCCATCATTATATCCCCAAAAGAAAAAAGTAGTATAATATAAGAGGAACTTACCCGTGTCCGTTCTCATCCTCACCCATATCGTTAAATGCGCTAAACACCATCTTTGCCCGGCCCCCGAAATCAACATGGTTGACATTAATCCCGGTATCGAGCACGTAAACATCCACACCGGCACCACTCAACCGATCAAACTTGTATTTATAAAACAGATCCTCCGTCTTTCTATCCCCGGGTATCACTTTCCCCGGTGCAGAAATCCTCTCGAGCCCCCAGGGAGCGGTAGTCTGTTCTACAATCGCATCCGCCTGTCGTTTAAATTTAGCATTCTCGTATTGATGACCGGGGTTACCGGGACGGAAACTACGACCCATTTGCTTGGGTTTGGTTTTCGACGGCATGACCATTGCTCTACGGCGGTAATTCTTCTCAACGTGTTTGATGTTATCGTATGATGCCAGCCCGCGGGCTTCGAGGTGCGACATGTCCATTGAGAACATGCGGACGGTTTTCCCGAAGGTTTTAACCTTGGTGTTGTTGTGCACGCCTAGGTCTTGGAGGACCGCATCCCACGAACGTTCTTCGTGGTCTGCTACTACGACGAGGTAGCCGTTGTGGTCTGATTTTGGGGGGGATGCTGCTGCTACCACTGCTGCTTTTCTGTTGTGGTTGGTGGTGGTGGTGGAGGATACAGCGGGGTTACGTTCGTGGGATTGTTGTGAGCGGGAGCTGGATGCTCGGGCTGGAGCTGCGAGAGTGGATGGTACGGTGGCCATGAGGAGGCATCCGGAAAGAATTGCTAACGATTTCATCTTTATATAAATTTACTTGATTATATATAAGTAAATGATAAGAAACAAAGGGTATACTAATGGGTGAGTGCAGTGGCTAGTCGTTAATATTATAAAAATGTTGGAATCGCTCAGCGATAACCCGATTAAAGAAAGTACTTTATAAAAGTGTAAAAGAGAGAATTGAAAAAATTAAAAAAACGACCAGCGTTGAACGACTCAGCGGTCTATGATAGAGAGGCCAGCCCTACGATGGTAAAAAAAAAATGTTAGGAATCGATCGATGGATGGGAAAGGAAAAAGGAGAGGAGAAAGGAAAAAAAAGTGGTGAGAGAAGGGAACGAGGTGATCCACAAGTCGCTTTATGTATTTGTATTAACCAGTCCTATTTTTTTTCTCTTTTCCGTGTTTGGATTTCGACAGCTTCGATGGAAACGAAACGGAAACGGAACTAAACAGAAACTAAACGGAACTACATAATACGTACGTGTTACTGCGTTGGCTGATACAAACCCTTTGTGTTAGCATTATCAATAATATATTTTTTTTTTTCGAATTATATCTGGAGTATAGCTAACTAGCTAGCTTCGAATACGTGGTGGCTGAGGCTAAGAATAGCGGGGGGGACGGATGTTAGTACCTCTATCGTAGACTATTCGAATTCTCTATAGCTCAAGTCCTCCGACCTCCTGTGTCAACCCGCAGTGAGTGTTGTTGTTCTCCGAAACGACCCTGAAGCGAGCAAGGGGTTCCCCTGCTCTTTTCTCCGATTGGTCCAAACCATCCGTCCTCCTTTCCCCTTTCGGACAATCCTCTGTTGTGTTTTTGCTCGTCCACCCACGAAAACCGCATAAACCGTCGAAATCCGCACCTGAGTTTGACCTCGAGACAGCTAAAATGTAGAATAGCTCTATACGACTTTTGAAATCGGAATCAAACGTCAGTTAGGAGGGCTATAACAAACTACTCTGTAACTGACCCCCCTTTTACAAGACTCCTCCTCTCCGCAGGCTGGCTAGTACGAGAATTATTACGGTTGGTTCCGTCTCTGGGCGGGGTTTTTCGACCGATATAGTAATTCTTCACGGCAGGAATTGGCAAAACGAGTTCGATTCAGGTATACCTGAGATCCAGAAACAGAATATGTGATGGTCTTGGTGTGCTTGGGGGTGTGTGCTTGGGTGTACACCTACTTGCGGAACATCCGTCAGTGAGCTGGTCCGGCCATTTCTCTAAGCTACGTTTCCTAGTGTTAACCTCGAACTGGTGTATTCGTACCCCGTTTCAACAATATACTAGTATTCCCCCCCCCGCAAGATATGGATGGCAGTGTGTGGACGCTCACAACGGTTAGGGTTTGATCTTGTAGGTGTCTCGGACGCTCTCTCGATTCATGTAGGTTTCGTTCCTCCGTTTATGACACCACCCGCAGGTGTTTCTCTTCGCCACGATCAAAACGATTCGAAAAGTAACCAAGTAGCTTAGCGAAAAAGGCTGGGTGTTTTTGTTTGCAAAAATGTATCATTTAGTATAAGTATAATCCATCCACCTGTTCATCCGCACTCCTTTTTTCCCTTCTTACTCCCTCATCCAATCCACCACTGCCTATCGTGCACTTCATCTTTTCCTTTTTTTTCTCCTTTCCCTTTCCTTCCTTTCTCTTTTCAATTCTTAACCTCTGTGAGGTCGAGCTGTTCTGGAAACGCTCATTTAAAAAAAGACAATAAAAACTTCTTTCATTTTTTATTATTATTTCTCAGTCTTTTTTTTTCGGACTCATTTCCAAGTACTAGTCTACGCGTGATAACTATCCAATTTTTAACAGATTAACACACATATATAGCTACTTATATATACAAAATGAAGGCTTCAACTCTTTTGATCGCTCCTCTCCTCATCTCCGCTTCTTCAGCGGGGGTTATCGGTCTTCTCGGACGGAGCTTATCTGATACTACTACTACCACCTCCACAAGCGTTAGTCGTAAATTGGTTAGCACGTCGGCACCCGCTGCTGCCGCCGTTCCAGCTGGTATCGCTCGTCGAGAGAGGACGATAGGACGGAGGAGCAGACGTCGTAATCTCGCTCGTCGTCAGGAGGAGCTGAAGGCTTCTAATCATACGTCTGCCGAACCATCGACTGATGGTGAAGCTGAGGAGGAGGATAAGGAGGGTACTAGTGCTGCGGCTCCAGGTGCAAGTACAACTAGCAGTGGTAGCATCGTGGTGGTGAGTATCAGCGCACCAGCTGATGAACCTTCCAGCTCTGCTTGGCCTGATGCACCCGCGGATTCGGCTGGTGCTGCTGTTTCGACATCCGAGGAACCATTGGTTCCTGATGTGGTTGAGACCAGTGCCCCAGCTACTGGTTCTCAAAAAGCTGAGGCCAGCACCACGACTACTTCTTCTCAGGCTGCCGCTGCTGAGACTCCGGCTTCTGCCTCAGTAACGAAGCCCGCAGCTGGAGTTACTCCAACGCCAGCAGCAGAAGAAGGTGAGCAAGAAGAAGAAGAGTCACCTGCACAAGAGGAGACAAGCTCCGGCGAACAGGAAGAATCAGATGCGCAAGAAGTTCTTGAAAAGCGAGAAGATCTTGACGCGGAAAAGAAGAAGAAGAAGAAGAAGACCCCAAAGCCGCAAGTAAACCTAGCGAAAGAGGGTGTGATTAACCCTGTTGCCGGAGCCGGGGCCGCGGAGACTACCGTTCGGGGATTGGAAGTCGAGGGAGCTTTACCCCCCGGTTTCGCCATGGCGGCTACTGCGGCTGCTGTCCCCGTCGCCAGTTCTCCATCTGATAACCTCGCCGCGGGCCCTACCCCTGCGGCCGGTGAGATCCCCGCTACCCGTCCTACCACTGTTCCCGATGAAGTCGTCGGCTCTGCTCCTGTCATTCCTTCTGAAGCCGCTCCGAGCCCAACTCCTGTTGCTAGTATTCCAGCCGAGCTTCCTGCCGCCCGTGTTCCTGCCGAATCCCCAGTAGCCAGTGTTCCAGCTATATCCCCGGTTGCAAGTGTACCTGCAAGTATCCCCGTAGAGGCAGAGGTACCAGTTCCCAGCTCCTCCAGCCCAGCCCCTAATGTCCCAGTCGATGATGTTATGAGCCCCACTCCAGTGTCCCCAGTTGATGCTGCCAGCCCAACCCCAGCTGCCCCGGTTGATGCCGCCATTCCCTCATCTCCTGCAGCCGACGCTAGTCCCTCTGTCCCTACCACCCCAGCAGCTGAAGCCCCAGTAGACCGCGCCGCCGCTCCCGGATCTGATTCCGCAGCAGCTGCAGGCCCAAGTGCTACAACAACCACATGCAAGGAAGAAGCCACTACTAGTACCCCCAGCGCTGCGATTGAAGAAGCCTCCGGCTCTCCTCTCCCAGAAGGATTCAGCGTCATCTCCATGTCCGCTGAAAACGACGCCGCTCCATCCAGCGCCGCAGCAGCCCAAGAAAAGGTTCTAACCACCACAGCTACAGTCACCGGCACCGTTACCGTCAACGCCCAAGCTCAGGAAGGTTCAAACCCCACCGATCTCCCCGATGGATTCCAGATCATCACCACCACCAGCGCATCCTTCGCCACTCCTACCGGTCCGGGTGATCAGCTCAACACTGCTAACCTTCCCGATGGCTTCTCTGTCGTAACTGATTCCCCTGCTCAGGGCGGTGGTAATGCCGTAGGTGGTGGTCAACCGATCAATACTAGCTTGAGCTTGCCACCCGGGTTCACTCCCATCGATGCTATCAAGGTTCCCATCCAGGCTCCCAATACTAGCTTGCCACCTGGATTCAGTCGCATCCAGGTGGCTAATAAGGCTGTGCCGACCACTTTCATCCGTCGGGTGAGGAAGTGAGGATTTTTTTATTAGTAGATCTTGAGCTGTGGAATCTGAGTGCTTGTACTTTGTAATTTAGCTGAGGAAAATAATTTGAATGATTCAAGTTTTTTTTTATTGTCTAAAAGATTCTTTCTTTTTGTGGGTTAGCTATATATATGCTTTAATAATAATGGAGTTTATAGATGATTGTTCTTTTGCTTTTATAACTTTAACATTTTATTACTTTTTTTTTTTATTCATATGACTTTGATGTTGACGAAGAGTGAAGATAAAATATAAAATCATTGGATGAATTTCGTTAAACGACCGTATTAGAATCTCGCATTATAATTATGATTTCCTTGGACTAGTTTCCTATTTACTTAAAATACATGACTAAATGTGGCGGTTTGGAAGCTGAAAATACTCAAAATTGCCAAAAGGATTAAACCGATAGACGTTACATAATAGAACAAACTTGCTCTTCGATAAGCCATTCAGCACCGAGGCCAATCACCCCTCCAACAAAAGTCCCTATTGCATCTCCGAGAGCATTTCCGTTGTTCTGCTCGGCGGTGGCGTAAGATGTGTGTGTTTGGCCGTAGTACAGCGGTTGATGTGAGGCACTGGCCATGGCAGCCATATACTCCATTTGCATCCTCGACATTTCAGCATCCCTTCGCTCCCTGTCAGCCTGAGCCGCCCTCAAATTAGCCTGCATCCGAATATTATCCTGCTCTCGTGCTCGTCTTCTTTCAGCGTCAAATTCCCTCTGTGCGTCCCTTTCCCTCTGTGCGAATCTTTCTTCGGCATCCTGTAATGCCTTCTTGAAATCTTCATTCTCCCGCTGTCTCTCCTCCATAACCTTATCCCTCTCCTTTCGTTCCCTCTCCAGTTCCTCCATCGCCTTTTTAAACTCCCTCTCCTTTTCCTCCATCAATTTCTGTATATCAATCTTGAGATCCTCGCGCACCTTCTGCGCAGCCACCAAACTCCGTTGAAGTTCCTCCTGTTTATCCGCAAGATACCTCGCCATATCATCATCCTTCTGCTTCAACGCCGCCTCCAACTGCTCTCTATTCTCCTTCAACCTCCTCTCAAACTCCCTCTTCTGCTTCCTCAACTCCCCATCCAACTCCTTCCCCGCCGCCGTCTGATCCAAATTCAACCCCGTCGCCATCTCCCTCTGGATATTCAAAATCGTAGTAGTCCGCTTGTTAACCAAATGATTGATGATATTCATCGCCGAGTTTCTATCCCCGGTATGTCTATACATCGTCGACCCACTCTGCACCATACTCCCGTAAAACTCAGTCGAAGTCCTCAACATCTCCTCCCTATCGTTCCCTTCCCGCGGTGATACATTCTCCCACATTGTCGTCGCCAGCACGACGTTGGCGAAACTTTCCTCACCGCAGAGCTTTTTGAACATGTTTAGGTCTTTACGCGCTGTGCCGCCCATGCGGTTGTCGGTGATGCGGTGCAGGTAGACTACCCCTGTTAGTTGGATGTTTTCTTTATACGAAGCGTTGAGCCAGAATGCGATGTCTTTGAGAATTTCGATATCTTGGCGGTAGGTGTCGTCGAAGCCTGGGGTGTCTATCAAGTGGACGGTTTTACCGAGGTAGTTCATCGGATAGATTGCTATCGCAGAAGTGTCTTTTATATAAAATATATACCTGTCAGTATACTAGTAGGTTGTTTGTTTGGGTAGGGTGCTATGGGGGGTTTTTCTTTACGATATCTGTAAGATTTTGTATGGGTGGGCTTTTGTATTTGTACTCACGAGATTGGAGGCCGTGTCCGATTTCGACGGGTTCGTCGGATAAGAGTGAAATGAACGAACTCTTTCCGGAGCCTGTGATGCCCATTACAGCGATAAATAAATCATGCGGCCTGAATTGATCCAATTTGTTCGAATTAATATCGGAACGATTCTACAGATTGCGGTATGGATATATTAAATAAATACGACTGAGAACTCTTACCCAAATTTACTACCAGGCGGTGTGGCAGCACGATTTCTTTCTCGAGCTTGTGGCTGAGGAGACGCGAGACCGGGTATGTTCCCTTCTAGTATCGCATCTGCACTGAATGTATTGTAGGCTGGTGGTGCAGCTGGTGGTGGTGGTGCGGATGGCCCCGCGCGTGGTGGCATTGTGTTGGGATTGTTGTAATTTTGGTTATAGTTCCTCTGATTCTGTGAACTTGAAGTTGAACTCGTATTCTTTACCATGGTTGTTGAACAGCTGCAGTAACGATCCCCATAAAATTATATATCCGTCTGGAGAAGGCAAATAAAATCTTCAAAAGACTATGGTAAAGCGATTCAAAACAATGATCAATGCGAGTAGCCTTTTCAAACGGAGAACAGTGGCAAGCCGACATCTATATAATTTTCTTGAACAAAGCTAGCCTCAAATCCAGGCGCTCGAGGCAAAGGAACAAGGCTGCTCAAATTTAGCTTATCGCATGCATGCACGCCAAGTCTATCCCGCTCAATCCTTCTGCACACCGGACTGGATTAGAATTTGTAATTCAAATGGAAAGTGTCTCCACCACGATAATTGCAACATTAGTAGTGGCAAAATAAAAACCCAAGCGGCTGAAACTATCGAAAAACATGTTTTCACGGTAGTGAATTCAAGTAGCCCTGTCGGACCTTGAGTAATTCGGGTGTTGGGATTCCGGATCCAGTGGCGACAAATTTAAAGTGAGATATTCGAAACGTGCGGCCAAAGGAATAAGCTGGCGAATTAAGAAGCCCCAAGTGCCTGTGGAAAATCAGTAAACGCAATAGCGTAACATCGCGCGGTCGGTTGCATTGATATCCGGAAGAGGTACTGGAGTACGTTTAAAAAAATTTAATTCAGGCACTCAGTACAATCTTCAGCGATACGTTTGCAAGCTGGACGACATTGTTCTCGAAAACGAAAGGATTGACTTCCAGAAGTCTGCGAATATTGGCGTCTATAGTATCGGTGCCCTAGCTTCTTGCCCTGTTGCGAACTAGGTCTAGCTAGATGAAACGGTAGATTCGTAGTACAATTGTTACTCCTGTTTAAGTCACTTGAAAATAGGTCCAGGATCGATCGGGGGTGGTAGACTGCCTGAACCCGAACTTCCATCTACGTATATTCAAAAATTTCCAGAAATGAGGGTTAAGATCCATAGCCGATGTGACGTCTTCCCTCGTTCCTATGCATAGTTTGACTGCACAAGGCTGGAAGATTTCTGATTGATCCTTTTAAAGAGAAACAATCCTAGATATTATTAACTGAAAAGAAAAAGTTAAGTTTATCAGAAGTACACAAGTCACGGTATCATCTTTTCTTACAAGACTATACTTCTATATGATTTTTATTAAAAAGCTTTGAAAGTATGTATTGTTTCGCTATTTAGTTTCACTATTCAACTAAATTCTACGTCGTGGTACACGTCGAACTCCCCTGACATCTGATAGCTTCGTTCTTCGTTTCCCAGTATACAGAAAATGGTTCAGTAATCTGACTTAGTAGAACCTCATATTTGACGATAGGGTCATCTTTGGTGTATCGAGGGCACACGATACGCATCACATCTTCAAGTGCTTCTCTCCACCAATCATCATAATCAGCAGCTTGGATAAAAGCAAACTCTGCCCACTCTGGGTAGAACCCCGACTTGCCAAAATCAATAATACCTGTTAAATTTCCTTGCTTATCCACGCGAATATTGTGATTATAAAGATCTGCGTGGGTAGCAACAAAAGTCGGGACCTGGTCTGCTGGTGTTTCTGATGAGAATTTGGATTTTTTTTCATAATGGTCAGCAAGAAGCCTCTCGCCTATTATACGAGATTCTGGTTCATCGGAGTTGCTAAGAGCATCCAATCTCGCAGTATTATACTCTTCTTCGGTTTTGTAGGGGCCCCACGAAATTCTGCCGGCTGATTGATAGAAGTCGTGTAACCTGATGCCATATGGTCTTTCAATTTGTTCGGCAGTCACTTTGCGAAGCTGTATCAGTGCATCTGCGAGTTGTAGTTTGAACTTCTGACGCTTGGCTTTGCTCCATTTTTTCCAGACCTTCCATGTAAGGTCCATGCCTGGAATGAACTCCATCACCAGGACCTGATATATTACGACTTTATACAAGCCATATATATCTGGCGTGAATGTCAACCTGGCATGTTTAAGGATGCTCATAAAGTTTGCTTCAACAGCACCAACACCGCCTTTGACGATGATATCTCTCCCTTTGCTTGTCTTACAAAGCTTGACTTCGGCCCAAGCATTTTCCCGCAAAGATTCTCCGATAATGACTTTCCTGAGTGGTTGGTCATTTCTAATTTTGTTATATTCTGAATTTAATAGACCCTGGTCTGGGATCGGTTCAAATATCCTTGCCATTTCAAAAATGTCGGTGTTTAACTTTCTGTGTTACTGAATACTACTTGATCTGGTCGAAAATGAAGATCTAAGTCGGGTATTCAACCTCAACCTCAGGGTATATTTTATATTGGAGACGCGTAGGAGGCTACTCGATTGGTGGCAGCGATTTCTTCCGGCTCTTTGCTTAGTCGCAGCTCGCGCTGTTAGATAGAATGTGAGAAGGTTGGAGGTTAACGATCGATTGGGGAGCATACCCACTTAGATACTCAAAGTTCTGTTATAGGATTTGGCAAACCTCTAATTAGGTGTGCAGCGTAAGTGTAATGTATAATCGGTGGCGAAGATGTGAACGTGTCGTATGTAAAAAGATAAGATGCAATTTGCTCGTTTTCTAACGAGATCAGCTATTTCAGTGTCTAAACTCCAAAGTGTGGGTCTATCGTGACCTGTCTAGATCTAGCGAAAATCATTGACGTGGTCGCTGCGTATTGCGTTGCGCGTTGGAAAGTGAGTTCGAATCAATCGCGAATTCGAAGGGATTTTGACCAGGCTCTTGCGTCTGGATTCCTGCGAGAATTCAGCTCAGAGAATCTGGATTACTTGCATTTATATGGAATAGACGAAGCAAAGCTAGCCAAGGATCAACTAACGCCGTCGCGTCTCGTGATGCACACCTTGAATCAGATCGATCCTGGGTTGTGAGATGGTTTAGGTTCGCGCTGTCGCTAGCATTGTCTCGTAAACTACGGAGGTGTGCATCAAAAGTTCTTGCACTCTCACCGGGCCTTGGCAGACCACTGGCAGATCACGTGCTGACCACTGATCAGAGTTACCACCAAATCTATCATCACAACAACGCTAATAAAACTAAAATAAAATAGCAGGAAGAAAATTTTTTAATTTTTTAATTTTATTGGTATTTTTAAACTTTTTTAAAATAATTTTTTTGATATTGTTACGATTGTTTAAAGATTTTGGTGTGGTATTCAGGGATCTTGGCACCAAATCTCTTGGCAGCTGGAGTGCAAGAACTTTTGATGCACGCCTCCGTACGTAGGTGAGTTGATGAAATCGAATGCCAAGAAATAGAGCGCCAAGGCCCCTGAATACCACACCAAAATCTCTATTCGCAGATAACAACGTCAAAAAAATTATTTTAAAAATTTTGAAAACGCTATCAAATCTGGAATTCTTTGGAATTTTGTTTTTGATAATTTATTTGATTTTTTATTGTCGTTGTTGTGATAATAGATTTGGTGGTAGATCTCGCCGGTATCAGCACGTGATCCGCCAGAGGTGTGCCAAGACCCAGAGGATTTCATTAACTTTTGGCACACACCTACGTAGTTTGGTACCTAATTAGACGCTAAGCGAGGCACGAAGAAACAACCCCTTGAAATTTCCTAAAATTTCCCTGTTTTACAGCAGTCGCGCCAAGGAAGCCAACCCTCCTGATTCAAAAGCTTCAACATTAGCACCGTCTAAATATAACTGACCGGGATCACTACCCAGAATCGATTCATGCATGTGTATAAGATAGTGTTAATATTTATAGTAAAGGAATCTAAGTAGGCGTTATCCGTATGTCGACTCGACTCGAATAGATTCAATCACACGCTGGCCATGCTTAAACTTACTCGAATTGCAATGAAACTATAGATGTCGTATTCACAATGATATACTATGATTCGATTTCGAAGGCCTGAGTTGAGTCATTTTACATTGACCTCCTGTTGAATGGACTTAAGATTTAGAAAGCTTACTGCTCAACTCAGTAGTATATGCAAATCAGACTTTACCTTCTTAATTCTTATTTTCATTTTTATCTTTTCTATGCCTGACTGTTCTACAGTCAGGATTTCACTTTCAGGGGGCCGCTTCGCGAGACCAGCACAGCAAAACGGTCGTTTTCTGGTGTCCAATCAAGCGTTTTTATTGGCCCAAAAATCACGCCTTCTCATATGATTTGGTGTTAAAAAGAGCACAGCAAGCACGCGTAAAGTACAATAGTAAGTACAATAACAAGTATACGTTATAATATAGCAAGTATAGCAAGCACCGCAAGCAAGCAAGCAAGCAAGTACAGCAAGCAAGTACGTATACCTGGCTGTTTCTCAACCGAGAAACAGCCAGGTATAAGTGGTCCGTAGGACCCTTCTAGTCGAACAATGACATTCATCGATGATCATCTACAATGGAGTGCCTGACTGTAAATAGCCAGGATTTCACTTTTAAGGGGCTGCTTCGCGATGCCAGCACAGCAAAATTAGTCATTTTCTGAGGGTCAACAAGTGTTTCCATTGGTCTAAAAATCATACCTATTTAAATAATCTTAAGTCCAAAAGGCACAGGAAGTATGTGTAGATGTGTAACAAATGCAGTAGCAAGCTTCGTGCTGCGCGGCTGGTTTACGAGACAAGTTGCAAGTATAATAAAACAATCAGGTTTAAGTGGTCCTCGCCTTCGAGGGAGAGGTCCCATCTAGTACGTGGTAAATCCTGACTGTTTCTCAGCCGAGCTTATTTGACTGTGCCTCTTCCTTGAAATAGTCAGGTATACTTTGCTGTACTTTTTGATATGAGGTCACCTGAAATAACACGTTCAGATTCCCCAGAAATCACCAAAGCGACGGATTTTTGAAAGCATAGCGCGAATATCACTTCATCATTCAAGTATACATACTTAGAGTCATACTCACTCGCCTATGCAGGCGTCCTTTTCACAGAACATGTGTCCCACTTGTATGTACGCAAAGGGTATCACGTTTGCATAAACAAAAACTAACTTGATTTCCGCTTAAGCTCCCTCATTCAGGGTATATGGCTTGCAATGTTTTAGACACAAGAACGCGTGAAAGACGCATGAAAACCACTCAAATAGTAAAGAATTCTTAGCATAGCCTACTAACGGTAGAGTTTATTTGTGCCTTCCTCTAAATCTCGCGCTTTACCTAAGCTTTTATCTCCAAAAATTATTGGGGTGGTATATGGACTTGAATAGCCAACAGCGATCTACTTGATCTATAAGAAGAGCTCACCTCCTCGGTCCTGTTACCCAAACTACATACCCAATTATACTTTCCAGTCCACATCTCCAAGATCTCAAGAGATATTTCCTTTACTTTTATAACACATATCGAATCCTTCTTACTTGTAGCAAGTTATAGAATTTTGAGCTGTGCTAAGAATACTATAGCAAACGACTACTTTCGTTTTGTCAAATTCTAGACTACCGTTTCCATTCCGAACTCATAAGATCTCAAAATGCAAGCCCACGATAATAGATCTCGAGATGAGATTCAGTTAGTTCACCGCCCGGTGCAGGCTCCAACAGAACCGGAGGAATCATTCCCTCTCTTCGTAATGCACTTTCGCCGTAGGATGGGCCCCAATCGCAGTTTCAATCAACATTGGGGATTGTTCCTCGAAAAGTTTCGCCGGCAGCAGGGGTCGGTCATGGAATATCGGGGAGATGCTTTTCATGCAAATCCAGGAAACGATGGAACCACCAAGCTGGAACATCGTAAGGACTACAACCCTGCTGAGAGTGAATATTTCATAGCGTCATACGCAGTACCCGATGTGGAGATCACTGTTGAGCAGTACGAAACGTGTTGTAGGGCTGCAGCGCAGAATAGAGAGTTTGGGATACTGGGGAATAATTGCCATCGCTATGTAATGGACGTTCTAAATATCATGGTCAGCGAGGGGATTGTAACAAAGGAGTCTTATACGAAGTTCTTCAGCGATCATGGCACAGTATTCACCGGTCCTTTTGGGCGTTGGATAAACAAAGGGTTTTTGCTTACAAGACCAACACCGGAACAGCGCGATTATCTGTATGAACATAACTCCAGTTCATATCGTTCTGCTTACGCGCAGCAGGCGTACTTGGAATCAACTGGTGGGTCTCAACGTTCTTATGATCATGATGATGCTCAATCTCGAGGTCAAGGCGAGTCTCAACGTTCTTATGATCACGGTGATCAATCTCGAGGTCGAGGTTAGTCCGGGTACTTGAAATGAGTTTTGTTTCAGTCAATTGGGAGAGATAGGTAGCCTTGAGGCCAGGCTGACAGGAGGGTAAAGTAGATTAGGCGGTTGGCAGGGGGCAGCTGCGGGCAAAAAAAAAAAAAAATAAAGGGGGGTTGACTATGCAATGTTTTTCGTCCTGTATTCACAACTGTTATCGATGCTAGATATTCTCATTGATTGGGAAGGGTAGTTGCTGTTTTTAGTTTTGGCTGGTCTCGGTTTCCAGACGGCCACACAAACAGCCTTTTTATTTTTCTTTTTTGTAGCTTAATTTGAACTTAATAGAACCCCAAGTTGAGTACGGCTTTTAATGGGGCAGCGACTTTGAAAGTTGCTTACACACACAAATTCACTGTACGGCTCAGCTGTGGTACATGTCAATGCAAAAATTTTGAATTATATATATTCTTGCTAAAAAGTGGTCTCGTACCCAGTAAAACGTTCAAAACCATATATATGGCCATATCATATCCTATCAATTTCTGCAGGACCAGGACGGCATCTGACTCGTGAGACAATTTTATTAAGTAAAAAAGTATGAAAAAAAAAATGAAAATATGAAAATAATATGGAATATATATATACAATAATAGAAAATAATATAAGTTTTTCCAATATCAAGTAAATATTTACTTAAGTACTTGAGTCCTTCGTACTGAAAGGAGCGTCTGCTGGCTAATGGTTCCCATAGCCATACACACATATAGCGCCACGAGGTAGAAGTATGAGATCATGGCCGTATAGTGGATAGATATATGAAGAAGGTGAGTGTATATAGAAGATATGAGTAAATACAACAGGATAACAATATACTATACGTATTCAGATAAGGATGACAGGATGAAAAACAACCGTAAAAGTAAATCTAGCTTGGTCTCGCTGGCCGGACTCATCTAGCTATGCCCGACTGAAAAGGAGGGGAGTTTTTGGTACAAAAACTCTTTAAGTCCCCCCTGCCTACTGCTGCAAAATATCATACAAGTTTGGATACAATTTCTAACAGTTAGGAATTAATTAAAAATGTGTTGTTGTAGCTAAGGTGGTTAGAGTTGCTTACAATCGTTGCGAGACCACTTACAATTAGAATTTAATCAAAAATACATTACTCTTATTATGACTAATACTGGCGGTTAAGATCTGATCGAAAATGCATTACTCTTGTTTAAGTGATATATTAACTTACCAACAGTACCATCAATCTACATCCGTTAAAAATATATACGTTTTAATATTATAACTGCACTAGACTTTAAGGGTTGTGATTTTCAGTCGGGTTTGAGTGCCGCGCAGTGGCCTCCTAGTATATATACTCAAACTGGAAGCATGCCAAAATGCGTTGAACCCCAAGACTACGTTGAACCAACCAAAATACAACAAATATATAGAACGCCGTAGAAAACCGTAGAAGCGGTAAAAATATTAAAATAACACTTACGAGACCGTCTTGTATCCTTGCAGTATTTATGTTGGCAGTCTGGCTTGCGAGACAAAGTACTTGTATATTATACTACTTTTTGCAATATATACCAACTGTAGTTGACAGGAAGATTGTAGTTTTGCCTCTCAGATGGGTTAGTGGCGCCCGAAACCAACGATGATTGGACGGGATCGAGGGCGGAGCCAATCTTGGCAATTGAACTTGATGAGCCTCGTGCGGGGGCTGTCTCCAGGTATACTGCGAGTGAATTAGTGAAATTCAGCTCTGCCTCCTGTCCGCCTGGTCTCGAGGCTAGAAATTCAGCAACTATCCAGCGATATATATAATATTGGAGGGCTTGGGACTTTCGCATCCAAGGATTCGATGTTTCCCGCATTTTCTTAGTTTTCTTATTCGAATATATTCTTCCTTTGCAGTGAATACTCTCTATATGACCGCGCATTCGCGAATTCGGTTTTCGAATCTTCGAAAGCAATTGCCTTCAAAATCTTACACCTTCTGAAGCCCTCTGAAGACCTTGTTGTAAATGAATAGCCAAAAATCCGAAACCAAAATGGAAAGAAGATATACATGGCAGACGAGTACTCGAAGGGGGGAACCTACTCCCTCTAAAGAAGTCATAATTGCTCTCATGGGAATATGCGGCGCCGGCAAGAGCACATTCATCGAAACCGTTACAGGTCGTCGGGGTATCGCCGGCCACAGCCTCGACTGTGGTAATCGGATTCCATTCCCATCATCATTCATCAATCGATCTTGCATGATAGCTAACCTCGTATATCTGGGTTGTCAATAGAAACCCGAGAAGTAGTATCCTACGATACGATTATAGACAACGTCCACGTCACACTGGTCGATACACCCGGCTTCGATGACAACCTCGAATCCAATATGGCCATCTTGAAGAAAATATCAACCTGGCTGGCAGATTCACACCGAGATAACCGCCTCCTCTCTGGAATCGTGTACCTCCACCCCATCAAAACACCCAGAATGACAGGTTCGGCCATGCGAACGCTGGATACGATACGGAAAATGTGTGGTGAAAAATTCTATCAAAACCTCGCTCTTTGCACTACGTTTTGGGACGAGATTGAGAGATCTCAAGGTTTCCTCCGCGAGAAAGAGTTGATGGAGAACCCAGGCTTCTGGAAAGAGATGGTCGATCGAGGCTCGAATTGCCATCGTTTGGATGGAAGAAAGGTAGCCTGTGTGGAGGTCCTCAGGACGATACTTAATAACCAACCTACCCCACTCAGCATTAACGAAGAGATGGCTAGTCCCGGTGGAAGATTCGAAAACACGGCGGCAGCTTATAGTGCTGGTGGCGATGGCGAGGATACACGGGCGATGAAGAGGATGTATGAGGAAATGCTCGCAAGAGCAAAGGAAGAAACGGATTTGCTTCTGAAACGTCAGAAGGAGCAGCATGAGCGCGAAATGCAAATGGAGAAATTCCGCATGGAGATGACGTTCAAGGCCGAGATCGAGACTCTAAAAATGGAAAAGGAAATGAACGACCTGAGGCTCGAGCACATCAAAAAGTTTCATGAAGAAAAGGAAGAGATGAACCAACAGATGCAAAGAGCATCCATACGCAACTTAACAGATGAGCAGGCTAGAAACGACAAGATTGATTCAGAGAGAACAGAAGAAATGAAAAAACTAAGAGCAAAGAAGGAGGAAATGGAGAGAATGGTAGAAAATATCAAACAAGAATTACGAGAAAAAGAAACCGTAACGCAGAAAAAGCTGAAAGATGAAGAAGCTTACGGTCGTTACAAGAGACTCACGCTCCATAGTGTCTGGGTCAAATATCAGCTCGTTGTGTTTGGGGAACTTGGGCCAGAAATGGGAGCCAAAATGTTTATAGATTCCAACCCTTACCGATCATTGATGATGACTTGCGATAGCTGCTGCAACCCCATTGGGTCCGGAAAGTATTATTGTGAGTTATATCTATCTCTGAAGAGTTGCCAACGTTAATGTCGACTAACCGGGTCTATCAGGCTGCACAACTTGCAGTGCCTTAAAAACACCAGTTGGCAATACCTTCGATCTATGCCGACATTGCTACAACGCCGGTCGACGTTGTCTAAGTCAGGATCATACTCTGGAAGAAAAGACCATCAACGATGAAATAACAGGAGTTTGTGAGCGCGCATCAGAGCCGGAGAAAGGAGTTACCTGTAATGTTTGCTTAGAAGTCTGCGTAGGCTTTTACCTTCGTAAGTTGATTCCTATTCTTGCTAGTGCTTCGTTAATCTAGCTAACTCCGAAACTAGATTGCTGCGACTGCAGTGTGTTTAGTGATCAAGTAATCAGTGATAGTCGAAATCGTCTCTATTCTCTCGGGAAAAGGTGTCAGTACGATATTTGTGTTACATGTGCGCTTATGAAGAAAGTGTCGAAAACATGCTTTGCACAGCAGCATAAATACAAACTAGCAATGGCACCGGTGCCTGATTACAAATAATGTTAGGATAGTATTGCAATACTAAGAGATCTTAATATTGAATTGGTCTCGTACGCAGACGTTGGAGAGCGTATCGTGGAATGCATATTCTCTTGTTTTAGATTGGACGAGTTATTCACTCTTAATAATATCATTTTACTTTAGTGAATTCATATCACTTAGTAGCAGGATATGTGAGGACATGTTAGAAGCTATAAGGTTGTCTTTCGAGATTAGGCCGCATGGAAACGAGTTGCTAGATGGCTGCTTGGGTATATCAGCAGATCTTCATCAAAGCTCTGTATTCCGTTACGACGCGTCAAGACTAGTACGAGGACACAATAGCATGAATGCAGTTATAAAACGTGTTCAGTCTTCGTCTCTATCTCCTAGGTATGCTTGATGCGAGAGTACTTAAGTAGGTATGCTAAAATTTTCAGAAAAACAGGTAGGTGGTATGGTAGGTGGTATGGCAGGTGGATATCATTAAAACGAGCTCAGGCTGCAACCTAAACGAGGCGATATGTGATGCACAGTCGACAATCTATTAAATGCCTGATCGTGACCCCATACCTCCACTTAAAATATAATAATGTTGGAGGCACGATGAAATAGCATTGCCTTAGGGCCTTTTGTAGATGGTAAAAGGCTTATTTGGTCAATAATCTACGATCACACCCTTTATCTCCTAGAGAATTGATTTGCAAATTTGGATATTCCAATATTACACTTACAACCATTTCATGAGTTATCGGGCAGTGGTCGGACAATCCGCCCTCGTGAAAAGTCCGATGGCATTAGATATTTCTGATATCTTTTTTTTTTTTTTCAAAAAAAGAAAAGAAAAGAAAAGAAAAACGCCCCATATGCATATATGCTTAAGCGAGCGGGGAAACTTTGAAGGATGGTATCTTAATTAAGTTGGGAATGTTGAGTCTTAACCTTGTTGAATATATTCGAATATATGCTGGCAAGGCTACATTATAGCATGTAGGCACTGTAAGTTGGGGATACTGCAGCTGCGGGGTATTGAGTCCCCGCTATAACACATTTTTTGTACAAGGTACTTCAAATCCTCAGCCTTCAGATGTGACAGTTGGAAAGCAGAGCCGAATACTACTCGCCATTGGTTGATCACGTTGATACATCCGGATATCCGGATAATTACAAGCGCAGTTGAGGATCCACCTCGCTATCTCCAGTTACACAAAATTGTGATCAACGACACAAGCCTAGACTGCAGCAAGGATCTGTTTCGATTTATTTATTACACCATGGGGCCAATTTCACAAGTGTACCACTTTGCTTTGCTTTAACACTTTCTAGCTTCTATCCCGCGTCGTGAACAATACCATAGCTTGAGTTTTAAATTTATAAAGGCTATGATTTTCTCTCATTTTTAGGCAAGTACATGAATATACTGGAACATGGGAATACCCTAATGGGATTAAAGGGTTTTTAGTTAATCAATGGATATTAATGTATTCATGAAACGGATTTAACAGAAATTAGCACCATGGTAAGACATTGAAGGTTGTCTCGAAAACCAGACATTTTGTAGCCTCGATACCAGGCGCTGGGCTACTTACAACAGACATTGCATTGGGCTTAAAGGTATGTACATCAGGCGTGCATGCCAGCTGGCCCCAGCGAAATCACAATGCAAGACCATCTTGAGCTCCTCAACAAAATGTTGGCGATCCATTAGGCCTGCCACATTTCATTGATATAATATGATAACAGTGATAGCGCTATCTGTTTACCAATAATGTAGGTCTACGTGGTAAAAATGCATAATGCATGCATATCCAAAACTCGCAGCATGTCCGAAACTTGCAAACATATGGAAAGTTGAAGTGAGTCTCGCAGCCCCCGAGGTGTCACTTGTGAGTTCCCTTATCCTGCACAATTATCTACTATCAGAGGTGGTAATGTAAGATGACCGGTGTTTCCACGCTTTCTGCAAGCTTTGTATAGAAAAAACATTTTTTGCAGGCGGCCAAGATCCGTTTTCCTGCACTTTTCAGTTCGTGGCATCAATTACTTGCTAAGAATCTTTCCGGGAAATATAGTTCCTGAAGTCTGTAGTAAGAATTCAATATATAAGAAGTATCGATTTCCGGGGAAACTTATGCTTTCACGGACATAAACCATCCAAATTCTCATTCAAACCTCGAATTAAATATCGGATTCCTTCAACTTCGGTTTAGACACTCTAGACCGACTCAAACAGTACCTACGTTCGCCAAATTTTCTCATATTATTGCCATCATAAGCATCTCTGCCATCACCATGTCTTACCAAGAGCCCTCTAGCAATGATGACTTTGAGGTCGCTATCATATGTGCACTACCGGTTGAATATAATGCAGTTTACCTCCTATTTGATAAAAAATGGGATGAAGATGTAGGTAGCTCTTTGCAATATAAGGAAGGTCTTATCGGTAAGCACAACGTAGTGCTAGCTTTGCTCCCTGGTACGGGTAAAGCTACTGCATCAAGCACGGCAACCAAGATCCAAGCAGAATATAAAAAAATACGAATAGTATTCCTTGTCGGAATTTGCGGCGGTGTCCCTAGATCTGACGATGAAGTCATTTTGGGTGACGTGGTTATTAGCACCGGCATCGTGCAATACGACTTTGGCAAGCAGTATCCAGGTCGTTACTCAAACAAGGAAAATTTGGAAAAATATATATCCAAACCAGACCATTCTATTCAAAGCCAGCTGTGTATGCTGGAGACTGAGAATCTCCGGGACTTCATCGAAAAGAAGACAGCAACCCATCTCAAAGACCTTCAAGTCAAAGCTGCGGGAAAGCGACGTGGTGAGAAATATCAATATCCTGGTGCAACTGAAGACAAACTTTTCAAAGCAAACTATCGTCACCAGCATCGTGGGTCTCAGGATTCGAAGTGCAAGCTTTGCAATGATGGAAACGACTCTATATGCGACGAGGCTCTATCGTCCTCATGTCAGGAGTTAAATTGTGACGAAGAAAATATCGTGGTAAGGGATAGACTTAACTCACAGAACAAAACCTCTTATAGGCCATCTATTCACATTGGGCTTGTCGGCTCCGCTGATACCGTTATCAAGTCTGGTGAACATCGGGATTCCCATGCGAAATTGGGCAGGATTATTGCCTTTGAAATGGAAGGCGCAGGCATTTCCACAACTATCAATTGCATAGTGGTTAAGGGTATATGCGACTATGCGGACTCTCACAAGAACAATAAATGGCAGCCCTTCGCGGCGGCAACCGCAGCCTCTGCATTAAAGGCCATGCTAGAACACTTCTGGCTATTTAAGCAAAAAGGAGAGAGCATCCAGTCACCTCCATCGCCAAAGTCCAACAAGGTTTCAGAGTCAATAATAACTTCAAAAATAACGGGAGGTCCAACATACGATCGGGAAAAGAGTAGACGGATGCGCGAAGTACGGCGAAAATTACCGGGTTTGATCCAGACTATCTCCCAAGATGTGGCAGAAAAATTGCAATGGACTCCGTATCTCAGCGTAGCTCCATCAGCCGTTTGTGTCATGGCGGCTTGCCTCGTCGCCGGATCTGCGCCAGACACCAGTACTATCGAAATCAAGGTTAAGCCGCCAGTTATTAATGGAATTGTTATTGAACCGTAAGTTGATATATTGCCCTACGGATGAAAGAGACCAGACTGCAGCCTCGGGCCAGACTAAATAATATCAAATAGTGAGAAATACCTCGGTGCGAATTTGCAACTGTGTAGCGACCTTGGAACGAAAGCGTTTAATGGGGCCGAAGAAGGGATGAGCAGGCTCCAGAAAAAAGCTCAGTTTGTGACTGGGGAAACAGGGCCAGTAAGTTATCCTATTCTCCTACTATGATCACCTGCATTTCATAAATTCAGATATTAATGATAAATCGACCGACTAGTTAGCAGAGATCGTTTTGGTTCTCAGCGACTCGCAGCCCGAATTTTCCAGTCTTAAAATGTGGATGGGAGATCTAGCTCGTGCAGCGGAAACTTGTCAATCCGAAGCGAGTCTTATAAAAGCGAACTTTAAAGCCCTTCTGGACTTCCTAACCGATCTGCATAGGGCAACAGTTGCAGCGTTGAGTGTGTATACATATATACCCTTTCTATATCATTACATTTCAAATCCTTGATTAAGTGGTTAGCAGCGCTGATGGTCCGGTTCGCATTGTAGATAAGAATGACAAAGAGTTGATCGATGAAGAAAAGG
This sequence comes from Arthrobotrys entomopaga, assembly GCA_012184315.1. Classification (NCBI taxonomy): domain Eukaryota; kingdom Fungi; phylum Ascomycota; class Orbiliomycetes; order Orbiliales; family Orbiliaceae; genus Arthrobotrys; species Arthrobotrys entomopaga. The sequence continues at coordinate 351,985 of LDDX01000087.1, forward strand.
CTGCTAAGCTAGCTAAGGATAACATCAAATTTATTCATGAAGGAAAAGCAGCTAAGGATAACTTCCAGCCTATCCTTGAACAAGCTGAAGCCGAGAAAATCGAACTGGAGAAAGCTGTCAAAGACGCGAAAACTAAGCTTACGGCGGCCCAAGAAAGAATGAAAAAAATCCTGAAAGAAAACCCAGGGGAGAAAATCCAAGCCCAAATCGACGAAATCGACTCTCAGCTCACTACATTAACAATTCGCGGTATTTGATCAGAAACGTGACTATGGCGTACGCCTGCATGCGCATTCAACTAACCTAAAATTTCGATAGAGTCAAAATCATGGACCTTCTTCAAAAGTTTAAGCGCTACTATAAGCTCAAAACACAAACGCACCCAAGAGGAAAAATTCAGCGGGAGAAATTGACTACCAAGCGCGATGAACTGCGCAGGGAGCGACAAGAATACATCGGCGAAGACCAGACGCGCGCTGTGGATGATTTTGAGACCTGCCAGAAAGAAGTTGCGGATGCTGAAGCTAAATTTCAGTTGGCGCAAGAAAATCATATAGACATTGTGAAAAACCAATTGGAATCAGAAAAATGTTTAACAAATGTGATGGAGGACCTCAACAGACTGGCCGATAAAAATCTCGATTTGGTGAGAAGTCTAGATTGACCACTATTTTCAAAATTTAGACTAACAAAGGCATATAGAAATCAATCAAAGAAGTTTTACGTCGCTCAATAGCACAATTAAAAGCATTGAACAAATATATGACCAATATGACAAAGTTTTTCATTGAGGTTTCAGAATACGTTGATAATACCATGAAGGATCGACTAGATCATTTCAACAAGCAGACGGGCGAAGTCGAAAGGGTAACCGAATCACGAACGGAAGAGGAGAACAATAGACACAAGACAGTGAGAGTGTATTTACGGCATGCTCTACCGGAGTATCAACTAATACGTGTTCGCAGTCTGCCATTATGACGGCGCTAAATCTACATAGCCGTTTCACTATCATAAAAAACACCGCAGAAGCTTATACTGAAGTGTCTAAAGGCTATATCATGCCTGGAATCGAGATGATGGGTGATCTTACATACCTCGAGGGCGAGGAATACGACAAGCAGAGGGCTCGTTTGGAGCAATGGGGCGAGAAAGCAGTGAAAGATATTGAGGACCTAGCAACAAAGGTATATTCCCTAGTTGGTTCGCATAAATAAGCTTTTGCACAAGCTAATTAGATTCGTTTCGATTAAAAGGCAAATACGAGAGCAAAGGAGGCAGCAATCATGAGTATAGATCTGCTAGCTCGAAAACAAATCGGTGTACCGGTTGCAAGTGATATTGAGGATTAGGATGGACCGTAATGAGACCAGGATGGACGACTAGGCTGATTTGTGAGAGTTGCTCGAATATTTCACCGTGGCGGATTCAACCCTGTTAATAGTTATTCCTTTGAAATTCTCCATTTCTCGTATGAAAATAGCTAGCCTTTTTTCTTTCTTTGTGCAAGTCAATCTACTGCATGTAAAAATTTCACAGATTTTCTGGAAATCTGGTTCACGTATGCATATGATATCAATCTCTGTGCTTATGTAAAACACTCTGACAGAACAACCCAAGACGAACTCGTCTCGAGTCAACCTCGTCGAATTTCTAAACCAACAACTTGACATCAAAACCGTCCAATACATATCTGCAATCACCCCAGTCGTAATTGAGAGATGTCGTCAAATGCGCTGTTCGAAATCAACGCTCGGTCTTCGACCGATATTTGGCGCAAACCGCCCTCCACCAACGCCTTCAACGCACCCACCACTTGCTTGGGAAGCAGGCCGCTCAAGGACTTCCAGCGGGCCAGAATCACCTTTTCCCTGCCGCCTCGATCCGAGTTGAACAAGTATGATCAAGGTGGCTTGCTCCTTCACATCAAACGAAGCGACGTACCGAATGAAAAGGCTCAATGGATCAAAACCGGCATCGAGTATTACCTCGACGAGCCGTGGGTGGGCACCGTCTGTTGCGACAAATGGGCGGACTGGTCCGTGACCCCGCTAGGAAACGAGACCGAGCGTCCCACCGCAACGATTGAAGCAGAAAGATCAAACGACGAGCTGGGAAAGAGCTTGTGGATTTATTTGGTGAAAGGCGAGAAGAGGATACCATTGAGGGAAGTCAATTTCTTTTTCGCGGACGAGGAAGGAGATGATGTTAACGGTCCGGTATGGCTCGATGTCAGCGCCTATGCTGCTAGGCCGCTGGAGAAGGCGGGGAAAGAGAAGGAGGAGCTAGCGGTCAAGTTTTGGGACCCATTGGTGGAGTGGAAGCAAGCAGAAGAACAGTCATGATTCTATTGATGTTCAATGTATATACTCGTGATAGCTTTCGCTATCAGAATCGTCGACACAATAACTCCACGGCGTCATTGAATCGACCCCGATCGATCCGGGGTAATAAGATGAGAAGCCAACAGCCGAAGCGGTAGTCGCCGTCGGCTGTCAATGCAATGGTCCTTAGCTTAGCTGAAAGAATGAATGAATGAATGAATCGAATCCCCGCTCCTGGACGGTCAGCCATTTCCCTTTGATCGGTACCTGGCAGATAAATTGCATCAATCGGGCATAAACCTAACTAACCTATTCTTCCATTCCATTTTAACATTTACGTATATATATATCCTGATGATTCCTTATAAAATAGTGTAGTTCTTGTTATTTGCATTTGCAGCTTTGGCGCGGTCGTGCCGAACAAACGATTTCACAAGAATACTTCTCTTGTCGAACGCCAAATAAACATCGTCTTCCTCTTTCCAGCGCCCTTCATCTCGTGAACCGCGGACGACGACGCCCTATAAATCTCTCCTCCCACAGCTATCCCCTAATATTGTAGCATCCCTTTGCGATACCCGATCCAGCTACATCTTTCTCGTCTTTCAACCCTGTCTTGCTCCTCCAACATCGATATCATCGATATCCTATCGATCGTTATCGGCGGAGGCGGTCTCCAGCCAGGACGCACCACACGCCGGCTCCCGCCAAAAACAGCTCGCAATACCTCAAACAAGCCTTGACCTTCCTCTCCATTAAACTTCGTCATGGCTACGCATCATGTCCCTACTGCGAGTAGTACTTCGCCTCTAGTACCTCGATCCCACGGCTCGACTTGGGCCTCCATTGTCTCCGGCCAACCCTCGCGGCCTCGCATCTCGCCTTCCACGGGCCTCCGCTCCCAACGAAACGGTAGCTTCGCAAATCTTTCAGAGATAGGCTCACAATCCTCCCGATACTACAGTGCCGTCCTCTCCAGCGCTTTCAACACGCAATCCAAGATCTCACAACTCCCGACATCCGTACCGAGCTACCTCGAGGACTCGTTATACTGCGAAAAGCTAACAGCCGCGAGGCATTCGCTGTCCATTCCGACCACCCTACCGTCCAGGACTCCATCCTACACATCCATATCCCTGCAAGCACAGCAAACTAGAAACGGTGGCGGCGGGTTGAAAATCGATGTAAAAGACACGACTTCCACGCCAGATGACGATCTACCCCCACCCTTACCCACCAGATGGAATGAAAACGACAAGAGCACAGGTTGCGAAATATCACAAGACGGACAAGATGTCAAGTTTTTAGGTAGGGACACGGATATTTTCATACAAAAAATAGATGACCACTCGGCTGCTGGTTGTTGCAGCTGGCAAAGCAGGCTGACATTTTCTTTGAGTGACAACAGGGCCCACGAAAGTTAACGAGTATGACTCGGCAGCCGTAAGAGCCGACCATTATATGCCGAGGTCGTGTGGTGTTTACTATTTTGAAGTCACCGTCCTGAATAAAAGTCGCGAGGGGTAAGCCGACTCTAAAAACGAATTAACCGTCGAGGCTCGTACGACAAAATACTTATGAAAAATATCTTTTCTAGTCTGATAGGAGTGGGCTTTTGCGCGAAGGAGGTATCACTAAGCAGGCTGCCCGGTTGGGAGCCTTCTTCTTGGGGTTATCATGGCGACGATGGTAAATCCTTCTGTTGCTCGGGCGTGGGTAAGCCCTACGGACCTCAATTCAATACAAAGGACGTCATTGGATGTGGTGTGAACTTCCGAACGAACACCGGATTCTTCACCCGGAATGGCCATATGCTAGGTACCAAAGACATCACTCGAATTGTTATTATCCGCATCCATTTAATATTTCTTATAGGAATTGCTTTCCGGGATATTCCACCAGAGACGAAACTCTACCCGGCTGTGGGCCTAAAGAAGCCTGGGGAGCACATACATGTGAACTTTGGTCAGGAGGAGTTTTGCTACGATATTGATGGTTATATGAAGGTAAAACCAGGTCGCCCCTGTGGGTTCGACTAACAGATCACTAATTATTTTACAGGCAGAACGACAGAATGTGTATGACGAAATCAACTCAATTCCTGTAGACAATGTCTGCCCGCCTCTAGATGAAGCAGCATTGATACAGTCCCTTATTGCGTCATATCTCCAGCATGACGGATTTGTAGAAACCGCAAAGGCGTTTGCGCAAGATTTACAAGCCGAACAGACCGCTCTGAACAGCAATACAACCGATTTGACGAGAACAGTAGAGTTGATGGAGGATAAGGATGCAATTCGCAGGCAGAGTAGGTTTCCAAATTAGATTATACTATATCTAAGCCTAGGTCTGAGGCGCTAACTTGGCTTTCAACCAGATATCCGCACAGCTATCCTTGATGGTAATATCAATATGGCACTAAAGCTGACGCAGACATACTACCCGCAAGTGCTCCTTCGCAATGAACAGATAAACTTTCGTCTACGGTGCCGCAAATTCATCGAAATGATGCGTCAGAGCGCAGAAATGTCAAACGGTGGCCGTAAGAAGGTACCGATGTCGTCGACGTCTGGCGCCAGAAGTAAACCCCCGCCATTTGACACCCACGATAACGACAATGATGTCACTATGGATAGTGATGAAATTGGCGAAGACACTAAGAGTGACTGGGATATGGATGCCAATGATAGCGGTGATTTTTCGAACGGCACGACCGATTTGCTAAGTCAGAATGAAATGCTGGAGAAATTGATGGAATACGGACGGCAATTGCAGGAAGATTTTAAAAATAAGCCAGAATTGCAAGACGAGATGGAAGAAGTTTTCAGTCTCTTTGCGTATTCGGAACCGACAACCTCACCGATGGCTCATTTGTTGTCAGTGGAAGGGCGAGCACCCGTCGCGGAAGCGCTGAACTCTGCTATTCTCGGTGAGTTTTATTTTTGATCTAGCGTAAATTCTATAATGCTAATATATTTTCAAAATGCAGTGTCTTTAGGTAAATCCTCTAAGGCGCCATTAGAGCGGCTAGTTCAGCAGACTACTGTGCTACTTCGCGAACTCGGCGAAGAAGGCGGAACAGCATCGTTTATCAACCTGCACAATTGGATCCACAACATTGATTATCTTCCAAATTCATGATCTTGGCCGTGGGGTCCGCGTTGGTCTGTTTAACACAGCCCATTTTCTCTTTTTCTTAGCGTCTTTTTCCTTTTTCCTTTTTTTTTTTTTTTTTTTTATAATATATCACTTTGGGTGTAAACTCTTTGTTGAGGTAACCGGCGACAAGTTTTTGTTTTTGATTTATTCTTCTCTCTCTTTCGTCGGATCTTTAGCTTTTTTCTTCTTCTTTTTTCTTCCCCTCTTTCCCATTTTTTTTGGTGCCTGCATATATTGAATACCAAGGTGTAATACGGTTTCCTGGTCCCCCTTTCCCATTTTTGTTTCCGCAACTGCGACAGCTTCCTCCCCTCCCTATTCTTTCGATCGATCGTCTCCCCTCTATCTCTCCAGTCTATACTGTGTAGTATGAGACTGTGAGCAACCCACCCACTCTCCTCTCTTAAAAATGGTCAAAACCCCGATCCCGCACATGAAATGAAGTGTTCCGAAACACCTTCATCCCTCCCTCCCCACCTTCCCATCCGTTCTCCTTTTTATTACTAGTTTTAGCTACCACGGGGATGTATCTCTTTTCTTTTATTATTACTATTATATACAGATCGATATGTGACGTTTACTGCGGTGTCTATTTTCTTTATCAATTTTTATCTTTTTAAATTTGGTGGACAATGGACATGTAAAAACCTTGAATGGATGGATGGATGGGTTGCGTACGTTTTTTTTTTGGTTTTTTTTTTTTTTTTTTGGTTTTATAATATGATTGCATGCATGAGACCTAACTACTTATATATCGTATTGTATCTTGTAGGTTATATTCTTTTGGTTTTTTTTATATATAGATTTCTCTTGTGTTTTTAAAGGAATCGGATTTTCTGTTTTATATATAATTTAAGATATATAACGTACGCACGTATCCAGTCTTTTATCGTTTCAAGATGAAGTTGGTTATTAATATATTGGGGGTTACGATACCTGATGTGAAGCTTAGGGACTCCGACTGCTATATATATGAATTAATGGTGTATATATATGATATGATGTGATGTGATATCAATGCTAGCTAGCTAGCTATAAAATGAGAATAAAACAAAATGAATCCGCCAAAACAAGAAAAGACAGAAAAAGAAAAAGAGAGACGCCTGGTTAGTATACATCAGATATGTAAGTACGATAATTAAATATGCATAACAAGTAAAAAAAATGAAAAAGCAGAGAAAAAGAAAACTCATTACAAATCAGATATATAACCCTCCCCCTTGTAAACAGAATGAAATGTATATATCTTACAAAAACTTATAAATAAACAAGCAAAAAATATATTTACCATGAAAAAAGAAAAGAGAGTACTCAAGTTGTAATTGTACTACCGCAGCATCAACTCCTGGGGTACCTCACCGCCCAGTTCCTGAACTTGAGCGATAAGATTCCTTCTATCTTCGATGACTTGACGCATGTAATCCACCGCTATATATACACACAACCGTTAGAATAATTATATAACTGTTATATTTGGGGGTAGAGGTCCAGCGTACTCTTTCGAAGAACTATACTTTCACTCCTACCCTGTCCTTCAATACCGGGTACCAACTCTGTCAACCTATCAAACCCATCTCGAATCTGATATATCAAAAAGAAATCAGCAAACCCCGTTCCAAAAACTCGTATACGACAAATATATATATATAGGGCAAGTAAAACCTACCGCCATCCGTCTCTTCTGCTCCGATGCAATATGATTATTCTTCTTCTCCTCCTCCGTCAACCTCGGCCTCTCCTGTCTCTTCCCATCAGGACCAATAATCATACTCTCCCTCCTCCCATCCGCATCTTCATCACCACTCGAAAACCCTCCATCTGTATTACTCCCCCCTCCACCACCTCCACCACCGTTGCCGTTGTTGGTGTTTGTATTCGTAGCGGTATCCCTCCTCCGTCGTTTCTGTGGGGGTATATTATTTGCAGAATTATTATTATTCGAAGCGTTGGTGTTTGTAGTAGTAGTACCAGTGGTAGCGGGTATCTGTAAATCTTCATCGTCTTTATTTTGAGAATGTAAAATGAGATGGTTAGCGTTAGCTCTGGTCATATCCATTGTTTGTTCATCAAAAATGCTAAAACTGCTAGTGGTGCTGCCGGGGCTGTGGTTACTGATTGTGATGCCAGTTGTTACAGGAATGTAGTTGTAATCATCTTCGATATCGATATCGATATCGATGTGATTACTACTATTACTATCATTATTGTTTTTACTTGTATTATTTTGGTGATGGTTTGTATTATTATGATTATTATTCTTATATTGATGGTGATGGTGGAGGAGGAGCTGCTGATGATGTTGGACGTGAGAATCCAACATTATCGCCGCCGCCGCCGACGGTGCTGGTGGTGGTGGTGTCATGGAGGAAGGAGGGAAGGGTATGAAGGATAGCGGGTGTGAAAGTGAAGGTAAAGGTAAAGGGTTACCCATTGCATCAACATTACTGCTCCGTTTCTTATTCCCACGCGGACTCAAAAACCCCATGTTGCCATCGGCGCCGCCTGCTAGCGGACTCGCTAAAGTTGGACTCGTCGGACCTGCTCCAGCAGCGGCGGTGGTGTCGATGTGGTACGGATCCATGATGGAGGATACCGAGCGACCTTGACCCATTCCCATGTCTGCCCACGCGGCTGCAAAGTCGGCGGCGGATGTAGAAGTACCGTGGGGACCGTTCGTGGAAGTTGCACCGCCGGTGAAGAGCATCATGTCTTCTTCCAAGAAGGAGAGCGGGAAGACTGCCGTTGGGGAGAAAGGATGGTTGGTCTCCATCGTTCCTATCTCTCTCTCTCTTTCTCTCTCTCTTCTCGATTTCCTATTCTCGTCGTCGACCTTTAAGATTGTAGTTTTATCTGTAGATGTCGTGTGCTGAAGTTTGAACTTGTTTTGAAGTTTTTTTTCGAGATGGGGAAAAGTTGAGAAAGAGATGAGAAAAAAGGCGGCAGGCGCACGAGGATAATATGGTATGGCCTCTAATAGGTTCGGTCCCTTGACTAACCGAATCTTCAACTCCACCCCCCCCAGCTACCAGCTACTAGCTAGGTGCAGCAATGAGCAAGGGTATATGATGCAGCTTGCTTCGGACGGACAGCAAAGAAGCTTGTTATTACAAACCCAACTAGGCTCCGTTTGTGGGGTATTTTTGCGGGGAGCGAGCAGGCGCAAATAATGAATCAATTAGGTGCGACAACAACAGCGGGGTTTCCTGCGAACGGCGACGACGGTGGAAATGTGTTGCGGACGACGTGGAAAAGAAGAAGCGGAAGAAGAAGAAGAAGAAGGGAAGGTGCGAATTCGAGCGTTCTTCGTTCCCATTTCTCAGGAAGAAGCTAAAAAGTACGTTGATGACTTGATGGGAGTGCTAGTCGAAAATAAGAAGATCAGACGACTTTGTTTCTTTTTTAAATTTTTGGACCTTTTTCTTCTTTTCAGTCGAGATGTCGTATTGTTCTCAACTTGGTGTAGCTAGCCAGAAGGGAAGCAGGTAATTAGGTGGTGTCGCTTTTCTTCCTGCCTCGCCGGAACAAAAAGCGATATAATATCTCAGACAATATTAATTATACTGTTTCTGAGACGGTTGAAATGTTCGAGATGGTAGATGGATATAAACAAATCTCAGTATGAGAAATGATTCTTTCGGTTTTGTATCAAGTTAGATATAATGCTGCTATGATATCGAGCAGCAAACCAGGCCAGGTGGAGCATCACCGGATTATAAAAGATTCGGTCGATGAGATGTCTCAATAAAATTCGTGGAGAACCCATGTCAAAGTCCTCTCTCTGATCCCAATTAATTCTATTCAAATTCTCAAAAAGATAGCTCATGCTCGTGCCCGCGTGCATAGTACATGCTAGCATGTCTTCGTGCCTGTGCCTGGTGGTCCCCCTTCTTTATAGCTCGCTTTATCACATGCAAAATTAAAAACAAATTTAAAGGAAATCACATAAGAAAATCTCGAAACTTGAAACTTTTCCAAACAAGCTAGTGCTCACGGAAGAGAGAGCTGTAAATTTACTCTTCTTCCCGAGGTTTCTTTCTTTTCAGGGGGTTGATTCATCCATGTCCAAGCAAGAGATCTGCTCCCATTGCATTGTCGTAGCTAAGTAAGTATTTATGTACACATACGTATTGTATCGTATATACAAGAGAATGAGTCGGAAGATAATAATCTACATACATAAATACATCAAATCGTAGAAAAGAAAATGCCTCCGTTGGTCCGTAAAATCTACTATACCATGCCATCGACGAAAATTGTGTAAGAAAAACAGAGAAAGAATCCTCGGTATCTCGGCCCAATCCACATCGGAAAATATAATATCAAAACCAAAGAAATATTCTCCCCCGCTTGTGCCTGCGCTTTGACCAAAGTACCCCATCCGTTTCTATCTCATTCGTTCGTTCGTTCAATCATAAGCATACTCCCTCTCCATCTTCACAAGCAATTCATACAGCTCGTCCACCGTCGCCTTCATTGACGTCTTCCCCTTCGCATATGCCCCACCGCTTCCCCCTCTCCAATAATCATATGTAACCGTCCCCGTCTTGACCTCGTTATTCCCTACCACCACAATCACATTATACCCCTTCTCTTTCGCTACCCTCAATCCCTTCCCCAGTCCGGACGCTTCCACATCCACCACAAACGTCCGCTTCCCCAGTTCCTGTCTCCTCATATTCCGATCCCCCACATCGGGAACGTTACCACTCTCCTCACCAACAACAACAAAGCTATCACTGACCCCCGCGAGCCGCTCCCTCACCTTCTTCACATATTCCATAACCTCATCCGAGGCATTCACGGGAACAATCGCAACCTGCCGGGGACTGATCCAAAACGGCCACCGTTTACCATACCTCTCAATAAGCAAAGCCATAAACCGCTCCAGACTCCCAAACACGGCTCTGTGAATAATCACAGGCTTCGCAATCACACCCGATTCAGATGTTTGATACCCCAGCTCGAAATTCCGCGGAAGTTGGAAATCAAGCTGTACGGTCGCAGTCTGGTGTTCCTTCCCCGTCGAATCGGTGAGTATGATATCGATCTTTGGACCGTAAAAGGCGCCATCGCCGGGGTTCAACGTCCATTCCTTGCCGGATTTTCCCAAACACCCCTTCAACGCTTCTTCCGCTTCATCCCATTCTTCAACCGTGCCGATATAGTTTTCAGGGCGGGTGGAGAGGACGAATTTGTACCGTGAGAGAGAAAAAGTAGAGTAGACCGTATCTATCATTTCCAACGTCGAGGATATCTCTTGCGCGATCTGGTCCGGACGACAGAAAATATGCGCATCGTCCTGGTGGAAGCGACGGACGCGGGTCAGACCCGTTAAAGCCGATCGAACCTCGTCTCTACCATCGTATATCACCCCAAATTAGCACTATTCATTCCCTAAACATTATCCATAGTAAAAAAGAATATTGTAAGATTTGTTTGTGCGAGTATGAGTGTGTGTGTGTGTACCGATGTAATGATGCAAACTCCGCAAACCGTATGGGGAGCTCGGTATACCCGTGACTCCGCATCTTATACAACAGACAATGTCCCGGACAATTCATCGGTTTGAGACTATACTCCCCCTCCCCTTCTTCACCCGATGAACCCTCCGTCATACCCATACCACCCTCGAACTCCTTCTCCTCCTGCTGTTGGTGCTGGTGCTGGTGCTGGTGCTGGTGCTTCTTCCCGCTGATAACTTTAAACATATCATCCCGGAAATTCTTGAGATGACCGGATTGTTCCCATAATTTATCTTTATATATCATCGGTGTGATCACCTCCTCGTATCCGTATAGTGTATACTGCGCACGCAGAAACTCGATGAGACGGTTGAAGATTCGTGCGCCGTTTGGGAGGAAGAGAGGGGAGCCGGGGGAGTAGGCGTGGACGTCGTATATATCTAATTGGGTCGCGAGGGAGTGGTGAAGGGTTTTGTTTGCGTTTGTATTAGGCGCTGCTGTTGCCGTCGTCGGCGTCGTCGTCGTCGAGGTTGTCTGAGTGGGTACATCCTGAAAAGATGGTGGGTTTGAATTGTGAGGAGAGGAGCAGTAGTGTCGTCTGTTCCAAGGGAGAAGAATACACGGTGTATGTCGGAGGGAGGCGATTGGGGATGTGTAGTAATAGCGCGGGATGCTCGCGACTGGTTTTATGCGCTTCATGGTGGGCTTGGTGGGCTGGTGGGGAGGAAAATTAAGAGTTTGACTGGCTGCGGATAACGTTAGCTTGACTTCAGGCGCGTTCGCACTAAGTGCTATTATAAACACCGATACAATAGCGATCTAGATCTTGACGACCCTTGCAAAAAAAAGTGAAAGAATCGCAATTCGCCATGCATGTATATATACGTGGGATCGCACAATTGAATGATATTTAGCCCCAAAACTACCAGTAAATGATATTTTTGATATTTGAGTTCCTAAACTATACTAGCCTACATGCAAAAAAACTACATGGTATTGGCATATCGCATGCCTCGCATGATCTATATAAACTATAAAAAAAATTGGATGATTCTGCGTGTTAAACTCGCCCGAGTTCCTCAGAGAACTGATATTGTAAAGGATAAGATAGGAATACATGGTGACTGAAACACACTTTGTGAACCAGATAAAAAATACAAATCCAAACGATATATCAAAAAAAATAAAATTAAATAAATAAAACTCCATTTTAACACCACGTTGAGGTGTGTGTGCGTGTATTATATATATATATCCGATCCGAGCCTATCCGAGCAAGTAAGTAAGTATATAGATGTATCCGTTTCTCCAATATTTTGTATAAAAAACGTTCGCTCCGATTTTCTGATAAGGAAAAAGACAAACGATAAGGGAAATAATAATAATAATAATAATATATGAGGAACTTGCGTGTGCTTGTAATAATCTAAAAGCTGAAGAAAGGAGGAGAGAGATAAAGACCGCCGTGAGGTCGGCCGAAAACAACTGTAGAAAAACGAACAGTAAAGCAAAGGTTAGTAGCATAGCATAGCAAAGCAAAAAAGAAAAGTATATATCCAGCGCTCCCTTTGAAAACTCCGAGAATGAATATTTTATTAGTAAAAAAAAAAAAAAAAAGGATGTATTAAATCGTCTCCGTTAACCGTGTTCCCCCAGGGGGGACAGACGATGTCATCCCTCCCTGGCGACCCCGTAGAGAGGTTCCAACCTGAACCCTCTCGCCATCAAAGCAGCGGTAGCCTGACTCTGCCTCGCAGCCTGCTGCAAACTCTCCTGCAACGCCAACCGGTCCGCCTGGCTAAGTATACTCTCCACCTCCTCCTGCTGAATCCCATACGCGAGCATGCGATCCTTCACCGCATCCGCATGCTGCTTCCTCTCGAAATTCATCCTCTGCACCTCCTCCCAAGTCGGAATATCATCCCCAGTGGTATCCCTAACCGTCGTCCCCGTCCGTTTCTCGAACTGTTTCCGTTCCCTAGCCGTGCCCCACCACGTCACAACGCTATCAATCTCGCTCTCGCTCAAACTCAGATAATCGATCGCTTTGAAGAAACTGCGGTGCCACGGCCAGCGGGACAACCTCGCTCGGATCTTTTCGTCATGGTAGTCGAAGCCTGGGTACTGTTTTTCCAAATCGGAGCCTTCGTTGCCGTAGAATGAGACCACTTCGTTCTTGAGCTCCATGACGAGGGTGGACACGATTTGGTCCCATTGGACCACGTCGTCTTCTGCGTTGCGTTTCATCATCCGTGAGTGGATGGCTTGGTGGATTTGGCGGCGGCCAACCATGCTTGTTGTTCCCTGGTAATCTGAGTATCTGACTACAATGTAAGTTCGTTTCGATTCGGTTTCGGTTTCGGGACGGGAAATTATCGTGGGTAAAAAATAATAATTTTGAGATGAAAAGGTTTTTTGTATACTTCAATCTCCTAAAGATGGAGATGCTGAAAAGAGATGGCCCCCTTTGAGGAAAGCTGTGAATTTAAAGAGTACCAGAATTCCTCTCTGAGGTTTCCCTTTCGGTGATCAGGATCGTCCGTCCGAATCACGCCGTTCCCGTTTGAAAAAAAAAGTGTTGTGTTTCCTCTCTTCGGACACCGAGCGAATGAGGCGGGATGGGTCGGATTAATTTAGGTACTCCGAACGTGATATCAGAGAATAGTATTGTATTGTATTGTATTGTTTTCCCCCTTCCGGTTGGTCGAACAGTAACGGGATATTTGATTCTCCTTTCGTTGTTTTATATAGTTTCCTTCAAAAAAAGAGCTCGATCCTTTGAAAAAAAGGATGTATTAGGGCTAGAAAATTTCGAAAAGCTGAAAGATGTTTGAAAGAGGTAACGATATCGTCTCGGACTGTTCGTTATGTATTATTAACTCTTTGATTAGGTGGTATGATCTTTATTTTTAATTTTTAATTTTTATTTTTAATTTTCCTTCAAAGGTGTGTGTTTTCCTGTTATTTGCTCGAATATTATTTTATTTTATTTATCTCTCTTTGATGAGAGCCTGTTTTCTTTCCCCCTGGTTGGTTAGTTGGCAATCAATTGGCTTGGACGTATGTATGTCGGTTTCCTCTCTCTCTCTCTCTTCTTTTATTCTTTTTCGAACAAGGTCTCGTGGCTAGTGGCACGCAAGGGACCGACCACCAGCAGCTAGCAGACCAAGCAAGCAAGCAAGCACAGGGTGTTTCGAGGGTTTTGAGGCGGATAGGCACACACACACTCGCCGCCCCAACAGCCCAGCCAAACTGAATCCGGTGAGTGGCACGACGGGTTTCGTTTGGCCGGTCAGGTACCGATTTCTTTTTATTTGTTTGTTATTCGTCGATTCGTATGCGAGGTCCGAATATACCGACTTAAAATGATAGGCTACTTGGCTAAGTACCTATATCGGTATCTGTACGCTTTTGGTGTATCGTGACTTGGTGGAGTTGATCGATCGATTGCAATGGTAGCACCAGTTGACGACGGTGAAGCGGTTTCCCAGCCAGTGAGGAAGTTGCGGAGGGGGGAAATTAGTAATTCGACGGGGTCGGGATGTTTAAATATGTTTTTGTTTATGTAACAAGTTGACGACAAGACCCATAGAACGGAAAAGTCAAAGAAAAGAAAGGAAGGAAGGAAGGGTGGAGTTCCGAATTCTGCGGAACCTGATGCCTTTAGTCCTTATGACTTTATTTTATCTCGTTCCTTCTATTTTATATTTTTATAAGCAATCCTGTGCATACCGTAGCAGTACGAAAATCGTTGAGTTTTGAAAAAACTAAAATAAGGATGAGAGAGCGGAATACGTAACGAGAATCATCGAACTGAGTGAGAAGATTTTTTAAAACCAGTTGGTAGTTCTCGTCGGATCCGGTGCTGGTTTGGGAAGCCTAGAAGGAAACGTTCGAAACCCAAAATGTATTTTTAATATAAATATGCTACCGTTCGGGATCTTCCTGTCCGAGGGAAGATATTATACCACATATATGACGGTGTATAACTTCCTATAAGCTCAACGTTATTAATATAGAGATATATTTGGTTGTTATCGAGGTTAGGTTACATTGTCATCATCGCACAAAGCGCACGAGCCAGCAAACGAAATCTACCGAAGGGATCCAAGTGAATCCGAACATTCAAATCAAATCCCGGACCGGTGGCTGGTATGTACATACTGATTATAAAAGTGCATAACGAATGGGATGGATCTTCCCTCTTCTTCGATTTCAGCAATCTGGCAAGGGGCTATCCTTTTTTTTTGGTGCGTATCATCGATGCATCGGAATGAAGAAATGCAAACGATGTGGGAAAAAAGCCTGGTGGAGCGCCCAGCGTTGAGTGGATTTCGAAGAGAGAGCTCGTTAAACAGCGGGTTCGCAGTGGGGTACTTTTCGAGCGAAGAAGGGAAGCCTGTCATCGGAGTCGTTCGTGATGTTGCTTTTTTCCCCTTGAGGCCTTTCTTTCCTGTTAACTCCTTCGTATCAGAGGCTCCTGTATCTGAACGTACCTAAGTATGTATGTGTACTACGTATCCCGGGGCTAGATTTCTCGATCGGATGACGCGCGAGAGGTCATCTCTCGCTGAATGTTACCAGAAAACGGCTTAAACTCAATGCAAAGCTGCTTCTCGGCTGGCATACCGCTCGCTTGGATTCACTAATTAGTATCGATCTGATGAATCAAGCTTGCTCGTTTCCTGCTGTGCTAGTTAGCCATTCCCAGCTCTGCGTTTCAAGAAATTAAAGTCCGAGACCGGGAGTGAAAGAAAAAGTAATTAATACTCCAAGAATACAAAAGGAAGAGGATATTCGACTCGACTACTCGTTTCATCTTGAGAGCATCGGTGGGACCACTCGAGCTTTCCATACTCGCCCGCCTCGTTTTGTTTAGCTGCTCGAGTTCGTGAATGCTGGTTGATTACGTCGACATGTTTAAATATATAAAATTACGTGCTTTAAAAGGTCCCAGCGGACAAAATAACGGATAATACTCCGTACTACGTAGAGATCCAGGAAACAAAATTACCCATGCCTCTTCTCGATTAGAAATCGAGGCTTACTTCTCGATCCACTCGTCTTCCGTAATATTTTCAAAAAAAAAAAAGTTGTCGTTCGTCCGATCAAGCTTGCATTACTATCCCCCTGTTCGTTTATTTCGTCACCAGACTCGAGATCCCTGCAAAGTGGATAGCTCGCCTGGCTAAAACGGCTTTTTCTTTCTTTCTTTGGGATCTGTGCATCTCTTTGAGCTCCACTGATTGGCCTCTCTTCATCTAAGCTCGATCTTTCACATCTACAATGTAGGTCTAGACTTACGTAGACTGGAATCAAGTGCACCTACTACTGGCCTCGTATTCAATGGGATGTTCCGTTGCTTTTCGGCTGAAATCAAAGACAATATAATATCCGCCCTTTAAATGAATTCTATGGCTTTTTTTTAAATTGGAGTTTTAACCCGTCGAAATGGAATCTATGATAGGACAGGAAAAATATACTCCTAATATACAAGAATCACCTCTTCAATTCACCATAACCTACTCTATAGGCCCTATAGTAGGAAGTTTCACGCACCCTATCCTCCTAGTATTAAACAATAAAGACAAGTAACCCTATCAATCACGACATAGTAGTATCCCCATCGTTATCACCCTCCTTCTCTGCCTCCTTCTTCACGCTATCCACAAATATCTCCACCCCACCCTGCGTACCCGCATTCGCCAAATCAAGTTTAACCCCCAAACTATCCGCCACGCCTCTCAGCCCACCTTCCCTCAACGCCACCGTCAACATGGCCGTCGCTTGAGAGAACTGCGGACTGTGTAACACCCTTCTCAATAGTTCCTTCTCTTGATACTCCGACTTGACATCAGCCGTTAACGCGGGTGGGAGATTGGATAGTAGCTTTTGACGGAGGGGCTTCGATTCTAAAACTGTGGATATCGCTGAGGGTTGAAGTAGACTCGGGAGGGTGAGGAAGCCTTGTCGTTGGGAGGACGACCCGCCTGCTGTCGCTGCGCCTTGGGGAACGGAGATACCACGGATCAAAGCTTCGAGCATTTCTGATTGTGATTGGGTTTTGTTGCCGCCGGAGGGTATGGTACTTGGTGGTTCGAATTCACTTCTAAAACGTCGTCGCCGTCGTCGGTTCAGAAGGGATGAGTAAGCTTTATGTGATTCCATTTTAAATCATAATCATGCTTAAGAATAACATATTGTGGTAAACCGCTTTGTATGTGAAAGAGTAAAAAAAAAAAAAAAAAGAATGTGTGTAAAATCAGCCGTCCCCTCATCAATCTATTGATCGCTTGTTCTAGTGATATCTGATAAAACAAATGGTCTACATTTTCTCCCCTTTCATTTACTCCAAAACACAGGGAAATTCCATCTTGGATTCTTCATCTATGTTTGCGCTTTTTTTTTATTCCAGCTACAAAGCTCAAAGGGAGATTATGCAGTTTGAAGGGAAAAGTTTTTTTTTTTTTGTATAACTTTTCCTTCAATAAAGGGTAGATGTGAATGCTGATAGGGAGTTGTGAACGACTGAGGGAGGGTGGAATACCGGAGCAAGTGTAGGCAGATGCCCCAAGGTTTTTATGTTTTATAGCTCCTTTTGGTGTGTAGAGACGATTGCGGTATACGGTTCTGATTCTTTATCAAAGGCAAATGAATGGACCTACGCTCGACCACCATCTGCACCTCCCCTTCTGCTGCTCTCTCCGGCACTTGGTGACGCGTCATCATCAAGCTCCATCTGTGTCACATCGGCCAGTAACTGCTCGTCCGTAAGACCTTCTAGATCACCGCCCGTTTGAATTAAACTATTCAAGGATCCCACCAATATCAGTATATCTATCCATAATAAATCTTCCAAAGCAGAATCCGATAGAATTTCGAGAATGAAAAAAAACCCCTTACCGATCAATCTTCCTCATATCTAACGTATCCTGCGACGTAAAAAGCCCCGGCTCCAGTCCACTGTTGAGCTTCTGGAACCAGAAGAAATGTCTCTGATCGCTGCTGAGGAACTTGAGGACTAATATTCGGCCGTCGAGCTGGATGCCATCAGGGTCGTAGCGGACAAAGCTGGCGTCGCCAGGGAATACGATCAGGTCAAACTCTTCGCCTTCGACGGTGCGACCACTGCGGGGAACCCATTTGAAGTGCAATAGCTCTGGAAGATGACGTTTGTTAGACTTAGATCCGAACGTGCGTGTGAAGGTCGCGTTTACCTTCGTCGCGGGAGAACACGATTTGAATTTCGCCGGGGACATCGGAGGGAGTGATCCGTCTAGGGTTGTTTGGCTGATGGTATCAGTTAGCGTGGGGTAAGTCCTTAGTGTACAGATGGTGAACTCACGTCTGGGAAACATCGACCAGCTTTGACTTTTATTTTTGTCTCCATCGTGAGATACGAGATGTGGGTTTCGAGATGTGGGGTTGAAATTAGTGATATGGTATGCTGGCAAGGCAGTGAGGTTGGATGACGAGAGGTCGTTGGTTGGCGGCGAGCCTGAGCTTGTTTGTAACCAGAGCTTGCAGCTACGCGTCGGCTATAAAACACAACTCACAAAATTCAACATGCTAGGAATATAAGATGCAGTGCTTCGGGACGTCGAACCGGTCCTGAGAGAGCTGCGCAGATGAGATCAAATTTTCTCCGAGTAGGAAGAGAACGTTGAAAGAGAGACTTTCCCTGGAGAGATATGTCTCCTCTGATGTATTCCTTCTTCCTACCACATGTTCACTCCCTGGCAAGGTAGCTGGACATTCGCTTCCTTCATATTATATACACACTAGCTATATCTATGCATATGAATACATGCAGACTCAATAGAGCCAAACTTGCGATTAAAGATGGTAAGTTTTCAGACTTATATAAGGAATTCGCATCTTCTAACTTTGTATCCAGTCTACATTCAATGGCATCGTGAAAGGTTTGCCTTGCGTCGCATACAGCTCATCTTGATTGTGGATTGGATAACTGACTTTAGCATAGAATTCCCCCAGATTCAATGTGCATATTCCCAATGTTCCAGTCTAAAATCGACCGCAGGGGACTGATATCAAAATCGATCTAGTTGACTACTTTAGAAAAGTCGACGGCAAACAGCCCTCTCTCGCCAACTTTCTATCTCACATTCACTCGTCCGTCTCCGTTCGTCGTGAGATTTCTTTGAAAAGTCAGTATACTAACCTTTTATAGGGATCATCTCACGGGTTTAGCAGGGAAAAGCTATAGGGCCCCATTCATCTACTGCTCTGCTGCGACGAAGAACCTCCTGCTTAAACTCGAAGGCAGACTGCATAGACTCAACTATGCCACAAAGCTCGTTGAAAGTCACCAGTATTCGTATCTAGATTTTGCGAAACGGGATAGGATTCTTGTAAGAGTAGCCTTCAACATCATCCCAACACTAAACTTACAAATCCGTGTAGAGAGAGCTTCCATTGGAAACCCCAACGGAAATCGAATTATGTCCTGGATATACCATCCGAGTCACGCTATTTGATGTAGGAGGCATCTACTATAATAGTTAAAGAGGTTTTATACCAACTAAAATCCCTATAGGCAAACCACTGTCCCGGGTCTACCATGTTCTTGGTTGAGGGTAGCGGCAAAGCAATATTGTACACTGGAGATATCAGAGCAGAGACATGGTGGCTTGAAAAGCTCAAAAGGAACCCGATTCTCCTCCCTTATTTTCGTGGAATAAAGGTTCTCGACTGCTTATACCTCGACACCACCCACGCGAGCTTTGAAGCATCTCACATGAACTTCAGTCCTAAAGTAGGTTCTCCAAATTACCCCCTTTCGAGCAATCCTCATTCTAATCAAGTCTAAAAGGCGGACGGGATTATGGATCTTTTGACTCAAATTTCAAAATACCCACCCAATACAACATTCCATCTGAACACTTGGACCCTCGGTTACGAGGAAGCTTGGGTCGCTCTCGCATCCTACTTTAACACACAAATCCACCTTGACGAGTACCGTCTACGGCTATACAATTCTATCGGTGCAAAGGAAACCTGGGAACACGGTCCATTTCTACTAGGTCGTGCCTTTAGCGACATTATTCTCACGGATGATAAAACCGTCCGATTCCACTCGTGTGAGAGATGGCTGGATTGTGAGGGGAGAGATAGAGCGAAGAGGGAAGGAACTTTGGTAGAGATCTCACCTTTGGTTGGGAAATATAGGGATTCTAGTGGGATGGAGTATGTGCTCAGAGAACCAGGGGAGGGAGGGCAAAATGTTGATGGTATTTATCAATCTTCTACGTTTTGTCTTTGTGAAACTTTTGCTCATGAGAATTTATAGCAAACGCGGTTGGCGAGGTATCCGGCGAACTACTTGTGGAAATTGGGTCGATCGTTAAAGATGTAAAACTTTTGGAGCTGATGCAACAAGCAGGTGTCAAGCCAGGGTTCAGCTTGCCTCTGGACGCATCGACGCCAGAGTCCGATATGAAAATCGAGGAGTTCATAGAAGTATTGAAGAAGAATCTCGAGGCTTTTATTCTCGCACGGCAGCAAGATCAAGTGAAGTCCCAGAACCAAGACAATCTTCAGGAACAAAATTTGCCATCTTGGTTTGTAAGTTTTTGGTTCTTCATTATCACCTCAACTGACCACAAGACTACTTCTCAAGTACATTGCTAATGGGAAATAGGGTTACCCAGCCGCTCGCCATTCCTCCTTCTTCGAACTCCAGGAATTTGTCGGCGCTCTCGCCCCGAGAGACGTCTACCCCTGCGTCGCAGCAGATGGCTCATGGTACCAAAAAGATTCAATCCATAAACTATTTGGGAAATACTGTGCTGGCACCGAATTTGCTTTCGATATTGAACGTGACCTCGATCGCCAATACGCACAACAAGAACAGGACGAGTATGAGCTTGCCGAGCAAAGGGCTACGGGCATGGCTGAAGAATCGCAACAGGCAGGTTCACAGCATCTAGTTCAATCCTCACAATCGCAGGAACATGACGTACAGGGGGTAACTCAACCCGATGATACAAACTTACGAAATCTAGTGCCTGACATGCATACCCATCCTCTCGCTCCTCCATCTACCCATCCTCACGCTCAAGGAGAAACCCAGGTGGATAGGTTCGACCCTCACGACCCGGGTATACTCGCCAAAGTCGAGAAAGCAGTGGAAGAAGGAAAGATTCTCTCAAAGTCCATATTGGGGTCTAATTCTCAAAGACAAAGGGGGCTATCCGTGCATGAAATTCAATTTGACTCCTCTGCGAGGATAAGGGGTTCTACACAGGAAGATGGAACTGAAACTATTGCGATCCTAACATCCTCGGGTGGAGAGTATCGGACCTTCACCAAGAAAGGGGAGAAGATAAAGCTAGAAGATAACGCACATCCCCAGCAAGAAATAAATAAAGCTTGTGAAATGGATAGCTCGCAAGACTCAATAGGCGATGTTGCTGAAGATCTCGATAGAGATAAAATTCGATATGTGATGGGAGCTGTGAATGCAGGGAGGTGGTCCGATCAAAGTAGACAATTGGGCTTCAATAGCTTGAGTTGGAAGTATCAGATGGAAAAAGAATTGTAAATTCTATCAACCACCGTGATGTCTCAGTCTTATATGATCTTGAAGCCTGACATTGAAGTCCATAATAATGTTTAATAAGATAGAGATAGATAGCCATGTGTTGCTTGACGTTGGAAATCAAGATGTTTGTCCGAAACCCTAATCGAAACTGCCTATTCTGTCCTTTGCCCTAAACCCCACCGTCAAACAAACGCTCACCCAAACGAAGCGCCAAGAAGTATCAAATCAACACACCACGGAAAAGCTATCGCCAATCGTTCTATCTTCGCAGTCCCATCGACATAATATACTCGTACGTACCCGTTCAGCAAATCCGGTGTCCGACACAAACCCGAGATTCCTCAACTAACACCACCTGCTGCTAGACATCGACTTCTATCTCCTCCTCCTCCTTTACCTCGATAATCCGTTATAATGGCACCACCAAAGTCAAAGCCAGGCAGGTCGGCTATCGCTGATGTTGTCACCAGAGAGTACACGATACATATGCACAAGAGGGTACGGATTGAACTTCTTTGTTTTTTTGTTGCTTTTGGATGTTATGCAAAATGGGGGGAACCTGAAAGAGTGAAGGATTTGAGGCGTCGATGGCAAGGAAATATTGGGGGTGGACATGAATTGGACCTGCAGCCTCGACAATATGAATTTATGACGACTTGACCGCGCCAATTTGACATCAAATTCAACATCTCTACCGCCTCGATTATCTAAACGACAACCGTGACAACGAACCGGATAAGAATTAGAAGCTATGGAGGACAGCTAGCACCAGATGAAAAAGATATTTAAAGCATATGACATGAATACGGCCGCTGACGGTTCATCTTCTCGTTAATAGGTTCACGGTGTTTCCTTCAAGAAGAGAGCGCCAAAGGCCATCAAGGAAATCAAGGACTTCGCACACCAACAGATGGTACATACCAACCTCCACCACGTTACATCCACCGCATAGCGACTAACAACCACTATAGGGAACAAGCGACGTTCGTCTGGACCCCCAGCTTAACAAGGAAGTCTGGAAGCAGGGAATCAAGGGTGTTCCATACCGTCTGCGTGTCAGAATCTCGAGAAAACGTAACGACGAGGAGGGCGCCAAGGAGAAGCTCTACAGCTTCGTTGAGGCCGTGGCTGTCAAGAATCCAAAGGGACTGCAGACTACTGTCGTATGTTTTATTTTCCAAGTGGATGATATATATCAATCTCAAATGCTAACGTACCTCGACATCTACAGCACGATGGATAGTTTCGTTGTTTTCCGATTTCTTTGTTCTTTGTTGGCCGGTTTTTGAATGCAATTCTACATTATTTTATTTTTTTCACGAATATTCTATACGGGTGTTTTTTTCCTTTCCTCCTGCCGTTGTAATATCATACGACTACCGCCATCACCTCCTCCGCCATCACTTTTTTTTCTCATTCGGTGTTCATATATCCTGATTTCGAAATTTCTCTCCGACTCTCATATCTCACACACCCCTCACGCATATCACCTTACGTCTCCCGACCAACCTGGTTCGATACAGCAGCAATCGGTCTCTCCTAGCACGACGAATATATATTTTATTATAGATACCTCTCTCTTTTGTGCATAACAGATGGAAGGAATGATAAATGAACTTTATCCGAGGAAAGTCTCTCGAGGGATATCGGCGCCGTGATGTAGTATATTTTTTACAAAAGAAATATATAACCATGTCGAGTATAAATACGTTTCCTCGGGTTACCCGCTAACCACAGCCCAATTTGCGTGCAATGATAAACTATGCTCTGATATATATGGTGCAAAAGGTATAGAATGGAAAATTGATACTCCAAATAGTAAACAAATGTACAAGCTAGAATATATGCTAAATTACGACAAAACATCTTACGCAAAAACTAAAACCGCGATGACGCCTTTTTCTCGCCCCTTCCATTAAGCACAGATGCATATTAACATGCGCTATTAAGAACCCTTAATTTAAGCTACAGGTTTCCGATGTAAGCCCCCATCACCTCATCCACCCAACCTCCCGACCCCAACAATACGCCTTCGGTCTATGGTCGCACATACACGGCATTTCCGCATCGTATCCCCTCGCCGGCACACACATCTTACATCCATACCTCTCCGCGCAATCCTGACAATCAACCTCCGCTGCGTCGCTATTATGATAGTAATACCTCTCCGTGCACGTTCTACACAATCGGTCCGATGTGACGTGTTCGATAGCTCGCGAGCAGGATGATGGAGAATCGAGTAATGAGGTTTTCGTGGCAGGGGTTTTTTGAGTTCGAAATTGGGAGAAGTTGGTTGGTATGGGTGATAGTTTGTGGTTTGTGGAGGTGGAAGTGCAGCAACAGAGATATTCGCGCTTGTCGGTGTGGTTGCAGCCGTAGGTCGTTATTTGTATGCACATCTTCTCGAAGTCTCGTAACTAAACCGATCTTCTTGTTCTTTGATCCTTAAAAAAAAACTTGGTGGGTATAATTTAGGTTATTTAAAGAGGACAGTGCCAAGTGAGATGTGGGTATTGTAGAGTCTATTCTTGGGCACTTAAAGTACAGATTGGAAAGGAACTATGAAACTCGAGGTTTGCAGGATATCTCTACAAACCCTCCTTATTGTTGTTTTAACATACTCGTTATTGAAACGACTGGATGGGTAGTATTTGAGTGAGCGAACTGTTGAATTCAGGGATTGCGGTATCAGTAGCATTCAACCCGTTTAAAGCACCCGCTTTGTTTTGATCCAACACTGTGAGTGTTTACCATAGCGAATATCGTTTTTGAATGTCTCTTATTCTTATTGCAGAAACTCGCAATCGTATGTTCCAGATGTTAAAGCCGGAAATGGTATTGGTGATGACCGGATCTGATGGTAGACGGTATGCGTTGGTATTGTTGCATTCCACCCAGACAAAACAGGTGCATGAGGAGGTCGGGGCGAAATGCACTAAAATGTAACCCTATTAGAAGGATAGATTCATATTTGGTTCCCAATGTACGCTTCGAAATTTCGACCCATATAACTCGATAGAATCTTGCAAAACTTAGCATATCATATATAACTTACAACATATCGCTATTGACTCCCTTGCCCCTGGTTCGGAAAACTCCACACCGGACGGAACGTCAAAGATCTCGTCCAACATCTGTATTCTTCCAAAGAGTGTGTTCTCGTATAGTGCTCGAGCGCACGAGTTGCAATGGCGGCACAGGCTTCGTTTTCGATGTACTCGCATGTGTCACATTTGCGGTTTCGTTGTTGTGTAGAAACGACCCTTTTGCACCATCTACGCTTGCATGGTTTGTTCAAGGCGCGAATGGTTGTCGTATGCTGACAGGTAAAGGTTGTGACTTCGTTACACATATTCGAGATGAATTAAAATTTTAAGGACAGTAGGGTAATGTGATACTAACTTGGATGGCAGCGAAGGTGAAGTCGTATCGCTGGCGGTGGTCGCATTTCATGATCTTGGTATCATAGGCCGGCTTGCCTTTTGGAGTCACTAACAATCATAGGTTTGATAATCTATCGATCAGACCTACTACGTCTTTTAGTCTGCATACTTAAGTATATACTGGTTGCTTGAATGATAATCAATATTATATTATATATAATGGACAATATATGTTGCAGATCCATGAATATGCGCCCAACGCCCAGCATCATCTTGACTGTCAAAAAATAGGGTTATAAGCAATCGCTGCTGGAAAAGTTAAGTACAAAATCAAATTTCTCTGTCTTATAAGCTCAGATAAGTAGAGAACCCCAGTTGGATGTCCGGTTTATTACGTTCAAGACCTCAGAACAATGTACCAATATGCATATGGTGAACCTCAAAGTGCGTTGTTGGTTGTTGGAACTTTCGAGAACCGCGCCACATGTTGGTTGTGTGGCTTTGTCAGCCACGGAAACTCAAGAAACTCGCCTTTCTGTCTCGTCACCCTCATCGACACCATCGCCAAAGCATCTTCTCATTTCTAACGTTATAACGTCACTCGAGAACGAAACGACAGCTTGATTTCACGATTCATAGAACAGTGCTAAACTTGCACTCCTCCCTATATCTTCACAATGGCCAACTATCTCGCCTCTATCTTTGGTACTGAGCAGGACAAAGTCAACTGTAAGTTTTCTCATCTTCACAAAACACGTCGCAAAGACTAGTTGTATCCTAACCCGCGTTTTGTCAATAGGTTCCTTCTACTACAAAATCGGTGCTTGCCGCCACGGCGATCGATGCTCTCGTAAACACGTCAAGCCATCCTACTCACAAACCATTCTGCTCCCAAATATGTACCAGAACCCGGCCTTCGATCCCAAGAACAAGATGAACGGAAACCAACTCCAAACCCACTTCGATGCTTTCTACGAAGATATCTGGTGTGAGATGTGCAAATACGGTGAAATCGAAGAACTGGTAGTGTGCGACAATAATAATGATCGTAAGTGACATGACCTTTCCATATTCCTTTACTTCGATGATAGAGGTGCTAATAAAGTTTTTTTTTTTTTTTAAGATCTAATTGGTAATGTCTATGCTCGTTTCAAATACGAAGAAGACGCGCAAAAGGCCTGCGACGACTTGAACCAACGTTGGTACGCTGCTAGACCGATATATTGCGAACTATCACCGGTTACGGATTTTCGGGAAGCTTGTTGTAGGTTGAATTCAGGCGAAGGATGTCAAAGAGGAGGGTTTTGTAACTTTATACACCGAAAGGAACCGACGAAAGAGATGGATAAAGATTTGGAGCTGAGTACTAAGAAGTGGCTTAGGATCAGGGGTAAGGATGAAAGAGAAGTCAGCAGGAGTCCCACTCCACCAGCTGAGGAGAGACGGAGATGATGGGTTTTATTTAATGCACATGATATTTAGAGAAACCAGATTGCGAGAGACACATCTCCAATTTGACTTTTTAATGGCCGGACGAATCATTTATTTCTATGGAAAGGCTTTTTAAGGTAACGGCGAATTACTCGCCACCAAAAATTTATTCATTTGTACGATAGAGCTGAAGTCATCGAATTATAGCTCGACGTCACGGATACTCTTCCACACATCGATTTGAAATCAAAGTGGTGAGGCAGAATCGAGTAAAACAACGTGAACATATATTGTCTTTGCTGACAACTATAAACGGTTATAGGCAAGACACGAGAGCCATCAGCATCTCCTTTGTTCCCTTCCCCTCCTCGGTCGAATCATCTAGCCCGTCAAGTTGTTCTGTGAGGTTACCTTTGACATCCTCTAACGACTTTTTCGACTTTCCTAGTAACTCTGTTACGCGCTTTCGAGCGCCATCGTCTTCAGCTGCTAACCAACTGATAACTTGGTCCAAAATCTAACAAGCAAGATCAAGTTAGGATGCTGAAACGAGAGTAAACGTGATCGACATTCGAGGTGCTTACCTGAAAACAAAATAAACCCGCGTCTAGTCTTCTCAGATCCCATTCGTCTTCTCTTTCTTCAACCTCTTCTTCATCTGCCTGTGCTCTCTCCTCAGCGATCTCTCTATCAACTAGTGAGACGCGTTTTGAGTAATCGGCCCGTAATGTCATTATCTTATCAAGCTTCTCATAATCTTTCTCTACAAACTTGGCAAGTGTTCGTATCCGGGGAGCCGAGTCTGCTGACAGATTGCGGAGTAGACTGGCGAATATACCTAGGTGGTGCTCCGTAGTTTGTGCATCTTGCTGTACGATACGCAATTCCTGTTAGTAAAATACCAAATGATACTGTCTGAAAAGAGGAACTACCTTCTTCATAAAGGCTCCAAATAGAGTCTTCAAGCCCTGTGCCTCCACGAACTTTTCGCAAACCACCCCTCCGTATATGCCACTACAAGCATGATCCATAAGTCGCAGTGCCCTTGCTTTACTCATCTTTCCGTCCCTCAACATAATCAAGCAAAGCTCTACTCCCTCCGATTCGACAAATTTCTCTTTCCCTTCTCTCTCATCTACCAAACATGTCAAAGCATCAAACATGTTTTCAAACAATTCTTCTTCTTCCCCGCCCTTTACGGGATCTCTCTTCCTATATGAGCTCAATAGTTGCAATAACACATCCACTCCATCGATTGCGATCAATTTCTTCCTATTCTCCACCGAAGTTTGTACCAATATCGACAATATTTCGGCCGAGTATTGCTTATTCTGACTGACTGGTGATTCCTTAACCTTTATCCTCTCCAACAACCACGCGAGAATCTTGGTTTCCTTCACCACCAGTTCCGATACCGTCTGATTCGACGCCATATTTTCGAATACAGAGAGTGTATGGTATATTCCGTTCCTATCCTCATCATTCTCCTCCTTTAGCCGATCCAAATTCTGTGTGAGCATATCCAGCAACTGTGCCTCGATCATAGTATTCACAAGGACATTCCATTGTTCTGGCGTAGCTTCCACCTCGTCGTCCGTGAGCTCATCGATAATCTGAACCACTGCGATCGCTATATCCGTGTTTTCATGGGATAGTAACCCAACCAATGATCCCAAGCATCCCATGTTTGCGAATTCTTCGTATAGTTCGGGGTGTTCGGCTAGTATCGCCAAGTTTTTGATCTCAATATCGAGTTCGGCTTCCGATTCCATAAATTTTGAGGGGTCGTCTTCGAATTTGGCGCGCATTTCGCCGTTCTTGTTTATTTTCTTTTCGAACGCTAATGCCAGTTTGCGGAGGTAGGATGTGTCGATTTTCTCGGGCTATATAAATCAATTTGTAATATTAGTGTGAATGTTCGATTCAAATAGTGGATATAGGTGTAAACCTGTACGCCCTGATCGTCTTCACCATCCATGTAGTCTAGAATCTCTTTTTCTCGTTGTGTGATCCCACCGCCGAAGAACCGTCCGCCCTCCTCGTCTTCGAGATCCTCGTCCGCTTCGGCTGTAAACCCCTCCTCCTCGCCGTCCATGTCGACGTCATCGTCCGGCGCGTCCTCGACGGTAGTTGCGCGACTCTTACCCTTGCCGTTGAGCTCGAGACGAGTGGCTTTGTATCTGTCATCTGGCGCCGGCGTGTCAATAGTTAGCTATGCGTGTGGCAGTTGATGGTGGAGCTCGCGCGTGGTGAGAGACGTACTCGGACTTTCGATGGGAGGTTCGAGCTTTCGCTTTTTAGTGTTTGCTGTGGGGAGCGCGGGTTTCTAGGAGCTGATATTAGTCACGGTGCGTGTCTTGGTTATTCGAGTATCCTATCTTACCTTGAATAGACTCTCAAAGGCCGACATTGTGTAATAATGGTACTCGGTATGTCGGGCTTGAAGCGGTTGAATTGAGGGCTAGCTCACGCGATGACTTTTGTGCAAACAACGAGGTTATGCGCACAACACTCTACTCGCATGTTGACATCTTGAGTTCCCTAATTCATGACATGACATAGCAGAATATTTATATTTTACCTCAAATTTATTTATAATATATTCTTATTATTCAATAATTGATCCTTAGAATTGTGGTTGTATCTCCCTCACATATTTTGCTTACTTGTAATACTGATACCACGGCGTCACTTAAGTTTGACCTCTAAATTGACGACACCGAAAACTCTCAAAGAGAACAGAATTATAATTAATTATCTAACGGCTATCCATAGAACTCGAGGAATATTATATTATATAATATAGATATGAGATTAGAATTAATTCTTATAGACTTGACCGACGAGTCTAAGAAACTACCCTAACGCTTAGAACTGAGAGATACACATATATTATAGTACAAGCGCAAGCAAGCTATATATTATGGGGTTTCAAAACTTGGATACGGAGGCCTGCAGCATGCAGGTGCAGTCATATATCTATAGTTATACCCAATACCCATGATCCACCGTAAATTAATAACTATACTAGTGGCAATTAAGTCTATAAATTAATAGGACTTGGAGAACTAGTATTCTAACCGGTCTCTTTATTCGATATTGTGGTAATGTAATATGAGCATGGGGGATGTTTCTGAATCGATAGACTATTTCGAATGTTCGACGTCTGAACTGAATGAAGCATCTTACTTCAAATTCATTAGTACTTTATGTAACTGCTTACTTATGAACACTACATGTATACCATTATAACGAAAATAACCAAAATTTTAGTTTGGCTAAATTTCTAAGTCTCGGGTCTAGCATTTTCGGTGTCCCATTACGGCCGGGTGACTCGAGATACGAATACTTCGTATTGATACTATCAACGCCATGCATATAAGGTAAATTATAAAGTTAGTATACCAGCAAAAATATTCGGAAGAAATAAACCGATTAGCCATATCGTCTCTCAATCCCGGATCATTATAGGACAAAAACATCTACAAGCACCTCTAAACGATGGTTCATGAATATTGAATTGAGCTGGCTTGAGCCAGAGAAATATACAACAGCATCAACACACGATATCGCGACCCACAATCTATTTTCCTTCACAAGCTCATGCGAAATATAAAGTATAATATGTGTCATTAGAATCAGTAGATTTACAAATTCCCAGTTCTCCCAAAACTCTTATCCAAAAAATCCCAAAACTTTGTCACAGTCTAATTTACAAATACTATTTCAGTACGGTGTTAACGTGTTACAAACTCATCGTACAAAACATTCTTCGAATTGCTCATAATTTGTCGTTGGTATTAACGAATAACGTGCAATAATGTAAAGGTAGTAACTATCGGTAATGTTATTATCACTTGGATGGAATTAATGTTAGCATTTACACACGATATCAAAATATCCAAATGATAAGTCGAGAGTCATACTTATCGCGTATTGTGCTAGCAACATTCTACACCTCAAACAATGTCAGTCAACATGATCATTCGGACCGAGACTCAAATTTCCATTCCAAGACGATTACTCACGCGGATAACTGGGACATCTCGGGTGAATCTTCTGGTGCATATAATGTCGTGATATAAACTTGACTTGTGGCAGCGGGCACTATCGATTCTCACACACTCACATCAGTCTCGGCTCTTAACACTCAATCACTAGCTGCCGTTGTTTGCCGTCTTACTTGCTCCCGTGATCGCGATAACCAACTGCATCATCTTTTGGTCATCCTTGATTAACGGCGTGTGCTTCAATCCTTCAATCCAGACAACCCCGAGAACTGGCCCAATGATCAATTTCAAAACACAAGTGGCAGCAATGGTTATCCAGAACCCCTCCGGCAAATGCCGCACACGGATTCGTGACAGCGCAGCTCCGAGCATCGCGAGTCCCATGACGGGCGACAGCTGGCCACCGTAGCTCGCAAACTGTATTACGAAATCCAGCGGCGGCTTGCCGTCCGGTGCTGACGGCATGTTGACTCCTTGGGTCGGCACGAAGAGGGCTCGAAGGTACGGCACAATAGAAATCACTAACGCTGATAGCAATGTTATGGATGGTATCGTGATGAACAGTTTCACACGGTCTAGGATCTTTTGACCCCTCGTACGGCTCTCTGGTAGGATCGGAGCCGGTGCGTTAATGTCTAGACTGGACGGTCTGGTGAACGGTGCCGTCGCCTTTTGGGACAAGTCTTTCTCTCGATACTCTGGAGGCTCGTATTGGGAGGCGCTCGCTGATGCCTTGGGATCCCGACCACGGTCTTCAGACGAACCCGACAGTGCCTCATCCTTCTTGTCGCTATTTTCATTATCAGACGGCCGGGGAATAAAGTCTCGCTGGATCATTTGGATGCCACCCATGCTGTATCTGTTACGTGGTCAACAAAAAAAAACATCAGCCAAAAACAAGATCCTTTTTGTCTGTTTCAAAAAAAAATCAAGATAATCAAGACCATTGCTGAGCGCAAATACGTAACATTCCAAAGTCGCTAGGCTTACAGTGTAAGAAATGTGAAGACCGCAAAGATGGAGGAGTAGGACACTCCTTTCTCATAATCTGTCGGACCACCGAAAGGGCTGGTCTGCGACAGCGAACTGATCACTCCAATCACCAAATCGGAGCTGTTAGACCACATATTATTGGCTACGATGCCTGCATCGTCGATTTATCAGTATTGACGCCAAGATATATCGAGCTAGCCCGATGGGACGAATCGAGACTGGGGTTTTGAGGACGAACCCATCTTCCACCGCCCCACAGGTGTCAGAAAGCGGCATAGTAACCCAAAGATGAGACCAAAGGCTAGAATTTTTTTTATCAAATGTGAAGTCAGCATGCAGCGAAACCGATGCATGGAAAATTCGAGACGCGCTTGACGGTTAAGCCCCTGTCCTCACCTACCTGTAAAGAATGCTGCACTTAGAAGCACAGTACCCGCCTATGAAGAGATCCAAAAGTTACCTTGCTGCAATGGAATGTAAAAAAGCGCTGCGACCAGTGCCAAGGTTTTTGTCTAGTTTTATATATATGCAAATCACAGAGAGGGAGGAGAAGAAGAAGAAAAATCTTTTTACCTCGCTGACGTTTTGCAGAGAAAATGACGATATTGTAGCTTCAAAGATGAGCATTGGCAGGAAGCCATTGACGACGACCTGTGGAATGCAAAAGATAACATTCTTGTGTCAACGCGGTGTGAAATAAAAAAAAAAAAAAACAACGATAATGTCAAGTGGTCATCCCATGGCCCCGTCTCCAGAGCTATGGGTCTCTCTCTTTTTAAGTTTTTTGAGAATTGTATAATCTTACCGAAGCCATGGATTTGCAAGTGGCAGCATCGAGAATGCCTTATGACCGCAACGAAACCGCGATTGATCGAAATTTAGTAGTCTGATCGGGAAATTCCCTAAGCGCATTTAACAGAAAATTACCTTTTTTTGCAAAAAGCGCGCCGCAGCCTAGAGAGGGGGTGAGAGGGGGTTCCCGAGCTTCAACATGGCCCCGTTGCATGCATATTGGTGTATCAAGTTGTTGATCATGCAAGAGGCCTTTGCGTCATGATATGCAGACTCACCTGCAAGGGCCGCGACTTTAGTCAAGGGCTTGATCGAGGTGAAAATTGCTACATCGGCACTAGCGTATTAGCTTAATGGACTATCTTTATTATCAAGCAGTATATGTAGGTGCTATAGTGCGTATGTATGTTTAAAACCTCCTGCGTATATGTCGTCAAGTTCATCTCGCGTAAAAAATCCAACATTTTTTGCTATTACTCGCAGCGGCGGCGGGTGACTTTGGATGTTCGAACTTGCACAGCATTCCAGACTAACCTTGTCCTATGGAAATCTGCGACATGTTTGGCTCCTGGTATCTATATACCAGTTGTCGTCGGCTTTAATTCCTTCTTCTTTTTATATACGTTTCTGCAGCTGCGATGATCTATATAATTTTTTTAATTTTTGATCAGTTGAGATGGGCGTGATGCATTGATGCTAGCCAGTATCCGGGCCTGATAATCGTTGAGGCTGGTGTGTCGGTCTTGTTCGGTTCCCCCCTGTGATTAGGCAATCTTCTCCCTTGTCATTCGGCCTCGCCCTCAACAGGAAAAAAAAAAAAAAAAA